>JAOPJO010000154.1:4238633-4251034 GCA_027123675.1 Molva macrophthalma
CCCCCCCCCCCCCCCCCCCGCCCCCCCCCCGCCCCCCCCCCGGCCCCCCCCCCCCCCCCCCCCCCCCCCGCCAGGGATCTTGCTTGAGGATGACCATAGGTATGTTTGTGGGGAAACTGGGGATCAAACCAAGGTCCACTGTGGTTGGAAGTAGAACACCTTAGCCACCGCACAGCAGGATAATATGGATAGCGTTGGGCAGGGAACCCCTGACCCCTATTAAAATGGGGGCATCGTGTTGAAGCCCACCAATGAGGAGTTGTTGAATAATTGAGACCTAACTGGTGCCAGGTTCCCTGCTGGGTGTATGACCCGTGCACTGACACGCGTTCTTGGTGAGCTCTGAAGTTTCATGTGCTACAGGGGGCTAGTCGTTTAAAGAGTTTTGTTTCTTTCAATTTTTATATCTAAACGCCCTTACTTTCATGTACAGCGACTAAAATGCCCTCCTAATCTCATTATGCTAGACTCTTGAAATTCTAAGTCTGTCTGTCTTCATTATGTATTTTGTTCCATGTAGAATGTGTAGAATCCAGTGTAGAATCAGAGGTTATATTTAATGCCTGCGTTTAATGCCGGTGATCATAGATCACCGATCATAGATCATAGATCCTCGTAGCATCTTGAATATTTTCCTTTCTTCAATTGCAATAATCTTGCTACATTCTATGGAAAATAAAGAACTCTAATAATTGCTGTTCTTGCTGGTCGCTTCAGTTCCAGAGATTTGAGATACTTTAGAACCTCAAAATAAACCAAACTCATTCAGAATAAGCTAAACCTTGAACCACCACTGACATTTCAAAACATTGATCATTTCATAAGCTGAAATGTATAATAAGGGTATTCTGTATACCGTATTATGATAATCAGTCACAACTCCACAAAAGAAATTGCAAGGATGATAAATAATAGAATATTATAGTTTTAGTTAGTAAGTATAGCATATAGTTAGTAAGTATAGCATAGTATACAATAATTAGAATCATATGTTTTATATGTATTTTAATATTTCATTAATATTTGATATAATAAGCATATTATATTGATTTGTGTAAAAAAAAAAAAAAATTGGTGGAATTGATTGATCCGGTTGATGATAATCAGCACTACCTCGCCTAAACGGCCCTAATTTTCATTGTATAATAAGGGGAATGAAGTTATTAAAATACAAAAGGTACAATCTATGATGCAATACTGAATGTTTGAATGAGGCATGGCAACATCGAAAGTAAAATAAAGTAACCCTCTCTTAGTAAAAAGAGAGGGTTCATAAGTCCATGGAAATAATCTATCTGTACCATTCTGCTGAAATGCTATCCCTAAAAGGGTCATGTTTCCTAATTACACCGTTTCAGAAATGTATACAATTGATTTACTTTACCCTCCTTACATTTAAGCTGCCCAGAGCTGTGGGTGTCTTCTGCTCAAAGTGCATCACTTTGTGTGTCACTCAAACATGCCTGAAAGATGATTGTGTGTGTGCTGTCCAATGTTCTATTTATATAACGTAACGGTCCACGAGCACACACCGATAATCTGCCTTCGCCAATCTACAGCTGTGGACCGACAAGTTTGAGTTATGATGAATCTCTCATCCCGGGAAAGAGTCTGCAGAATATTCATAATATTCAACGGTTTGCCAGTTTTAATGGAATCCCAGTGACTGCATCCTGCGGGGACTGCCTGAAGGCCCCGGGGCCACTGAGACAAGAGGAGGAAGAAGAAACACCTTAAAAAGCTGAATGAACTTGAAAATGAGAAGGTTAACATGATTTATGCTGAAACCTATTGGGGGTGGGGGAAGGAGGGGAGAGGGGAGAGCTCATTGCAATGATGAGCGTCTCTTCTGGAATTCATTTGTTCAACGCCACATTCAGCCACGGCAACTTAATGACATTCATCTTCGTTCATCATCCGTCTATTGTCTACCAATCCACGGGTGACAGGAGAGTCGCTGTGCGCCATTCCCATGTGTCTCATCTTGCCCGCCATTTCACGTGCTGACACACACACACACGCACGCACGCACACGGACACGGACGCACACACACACACATTCTGTCACACAACTAGCCGCACGGCCTCTAGACAGTGTAATGATAGTGAGTTGTCAGCATTGCGTTCAACAGCCATGCCCAGTGCCACTGTAAAGGTGTGGGGTATTTTGGTATATACGCGCTTCAAAGACCAAAGAGTGTCGTTTTGTTGGTAAGTGGAATTATTGTGGCACAAGAAAATAAGTTGAGTTGTTGTGGGAGAAAATGACTGAGGTTTAAAGGAACAATGAGAAACATCTTGCCAATATGTTTGAAACCAGTGTGGAAAGAGGCCAAGTTAACAAAGGGCCCTGTTCCAAGGGAATTCCATGTGTCGTTTATGACACCTCCAGATAGTCCTCTGCTAGGAGTCCCTTATATTTTTGATTAGATCAGAGCAGGCCCTAGGGTGACCGGTGACCACTGAGGCAGTTATCCCTCTGTAGTCAATGACCTCAGTCTATTTCTCACGTAATGAGTGAGATGTTTAAGATATAACTTATATTTACTGTAATGTTGATATGTCTTTACATTGTAATATACTGAGAATACAGGGCGGGAATATAAGTGCATGTTCAGTAAATGGGAAACGGGAATGGGAGACACAAGAGGTGTCCAATTTCAAGGCCCGTTGTATAGAGCGTTGTGATTGGCCAGTGCACCAAAACCCGAGTTGCAAACCAACTCAGGTTTTGTTATTATTTCTGTGAAAGTGATAATAAAGTCTGTCTCACAAACCTTGCCTCTTCTCGACCTCTTGTATTTTGTTAGTGTTAGAGCGTGCGTTTTTATCCACAACATTGTGAGAGTGAATGCAATGTTAAGCACAGACTTGGACAACAATTGAAATGTCTTTATAATGGCTGCATAACGGTATTGTAAGCCTGTCACTGGTTTTATAAAGAGAAAAGTGTTTATGTTGGTGATTTTCATGTTATTTTAGTATTAGTCTCATAAATCAGACTTTGGACTTTAGATTAACATGTACGGTCTGACGGAAGACAAGCTCAAATTTGGGTGAACATTTACATTTCTTTTGCTTCAAATTTATGTCGACAACTCATGTTCCTGGGGGCGGGGATCTGTAGATGCACGTTACATGAAATGGGTCCCTTCTGGAAACAACCTGACTGGCAGAACTTGGCCAACAGTGAAGGCAAAGTCGGCCAGCACTGGTTAACTAAACTTTCCCCATAGCTGGTGGGAAGACAAGCTAAAACACTGCATAACTCCACCACTCCACTCTCTGGTTTCCAGCCCAGGCGCTTTGTCTACTGGATCTATGATTATTTTAGGATAATTACAAAAGTATAACACAAAAACAGAGCAAAACAGTGTGGGACACAACTAAATATGGTGTCACAAACATTTTACTAGTAATAGAGGTGAGCCCCACTATCTGTATTTATATGCATACATTTATTTTGTTATTCTTTCTTGGATTTAGCTGTAAATTGTCTAGTGAACACAGCTTTTCAGAGGCTTAATTTGAAATGTGAGGGGAAAAAAAGGATTACATTGTTGTGTAAAGATTATAGAGATTATAAAGATCATGGTGAGATTACGATAGCTAAAACAAGGCCAAAATCAATGGATGTATAAAAAAAAAAAGTCTTTGCCACTAAACAGCAGAGTCCTCGTCATTCTTTGCACTCTAGTACAGTGTGGATATCGGAGTTGTATGACAAGGCCACACCATTGTTTGCCATGAGAGAGACTTGCCTGAGACTTGAGAGGCAAAGGTTAGGTGCTTCAGCACATGCTGGATGTCACTGTGGGACTCCGGGAAGAAGGACAAACACTGTCGGCAAATAGCAGCGGTGCAACCCCACCGGTCACCACACTGTGCACTTTGCACCTCGACTGCACATTAGTATCCTACACATGAAGATCAAGAACGGAAGTGTAGACTTGAACGAGGACCATTATGTCAATATAGTGATCTCTCCTTCCAGCTACCCATGCTGCCATGCAGTCACTTAGGAGAGGCTTTAATCCATTTTCAACTTACAGTCTATTCTAGATACATGTCTAGATACATGTCACAGTCTAGATACATGTCACTTAGAGCAAGTAGGGGTTAGGCCACTTTATAGGTTAGGATGTGGACATGGACCACTACACCTCCTGCCTAAATGTAATCCCACAGTCGTCCTCCTAAAATTTCTGCCAATCCCACAGAACCCCATGTAGACTGGATTAGCAGACTCCCTGGTGAAGAGCTGGACCACATCATTTCACCCACCATTCCTTTGTAACTAAATATGGGAACTCCCGACCTGCGAAACCATTCCAATGGGATTCCATAACCAGAAATCCCCACTAGGTAATAGAGGCTTGGAAAGCCTACGGCACGAGTCTGTGTACCTATGTCTAATCTATTATTGTATTACAGGAGAGAACCAGTAAACAAACATGCCGTCACCAAGCTGCTCTGCGGGTGCCAGCATCGGAGAAGCATAGTTTGGTGTGGTTAGGTTTTGACTCCCGGCTGAAAGGTTCTTGGTTCGAACCCAATTGTCCGCAGTCAATGGTTCCCAAATGTTCCCATTGTCCACACAGGTGCTTAAAACCGTACCTGCTCATTGATCAAAATTAGAATAAATAATTGTGTACTTTGGATAAAAAGTGTCTATACTAGGTAATAGTAAGTTGATAATAGTAGGTTTATGAGTAGTTGTTCAGCTGGGTAAAACATGTAGCAAACAAACACTCCATTACCCGTGGACTCAATCACCACCGTGGTAGAGCCACTTTCAAGTGTGTCTCTAAGCACTCACTCTCAGTGGTCTGCTATTCCTGGATGCTATGCGGGGGATCTTTTGATTTGTGCTTAACATACAGAAGAAAGAACGCTAAGGAACTGCACTAATGAGAGAGCGATAGGGGGAGAGATGGAGAGATACAGACAGAGACAAACTCAATTAGCGTTAAAGATAGACAGCAGAGAGAAAAACGGAACTTCTGAGAGTGAGGCAGATGCATGAATGAAATATTTGAACGAAACAGGAGGGACAGATGGAGCCACACATCAGCATTTGATGAAACAATTTTATTATTACAACTATTCTTTTGTATTTTGCATTCCTTTTTCCCTTTTAGTGTCAGAAACTGTGTTTATCATGCTTTATAAACCAGACAGTTAGAGAGGTACTTGATAAACATTAGAGTTAACATTCTGCTGACTAACACTATCTTTGCTACGAAGACAACCGATCAACGCTGTTCTCGGAAACCATCAGCCATCAGCAGAATACATAAACATCAATATTTTTGTAGGTGTTTCAGGTCCAGATGACATTTCGGCTAATCTCCATAAACAGATATCAAAGCTAATAAAAAGCTAAATCGTCATCAGATGATAGCCGATGGGTTCCGAGATTGTTGCTTTCCCCACAAACTGTTCCCCTGCCTGCAACCAAAAATCTGCAAACGTGATTGGTCAATACTACTCAGACTGAAAACGGAAACGAGATTGCTTCGGATACCAAAATCTTGTCTCGTTGCCTACAGATTCTGCATTCATATGCAGAGATCTGTTTATAGAGATAAGTGCAACACTGACTGTACTCCTGTACCCCTGAGGAGGGGGTGATCTCATAACTGTAGTGTGTTGGGGTACAGTGTTGCCTCACATGGACCTGCCAGAAGGTATGTGATCTGTTCCATGAAACACAAGTGGGACCGTGATGCTCATTACTCATAATGAGATCATTACTAGTACGGTGTCATGCAAAAATGAGTTAGTTGCTCATTAGATGAAGTCGTGGATTGCTAGTGATATGGCTGTTGTGTCAAGTCAGCTTTTCCTTTTCTTTATGCCATGGGGAATATTGTGAAAGTAAGGATGTTTATTTGAAATAAGCTGTGAATACGCAAGGGAAATGTAATGGATCAATTCGATATGAGACCTTAGTAATACATTTGTATTACACTATTACCGTACAGATATTGCATCTAATATCAAATGTGACTGATCATGATTTCAAGACAGATGCTTGACTTTGTTGTGATTGCATAACATGACATCATGAATCGCCTCAAATATATATATTTATATAGAAACGGTCAAACCTCAGGGACACTGAGTGTGTGATGTATGACCGACCAGTGTTGGAAGTCATTTGGATGCGTGTGCCTTGAAAGCATGTTTGTGTGACCTCTAACCTCCCCGCACATCAATGGCGTTATGGCCGCCATTTATCATGCAGCTTTGAACTTAAGTGAGATGGTGTGTATTGGTGCGTATCTCTCTATCTCTCTCTCTATGTGTCTCTAGCTATGCTTCTGTCTGTTGATGGCATCCATGAGTACATTGTATGTGATGGGTCTTAAACCTTTGTCATGCACTTTTAAAATTTTGTTAATTTTTTTTATACCGTTTCTCCATTTACCTGAGCTGTGTATATATGGCAGGCCATTCCCACCAGTAACCAAATAAATCACCAAGACATAACACTTTGGATTACCACGTTTTATATTATAATTATAGCGATCCCTCTTAGTGCCTCTACTAGGCCAGGAAATGGATTGGAAACAGATAGAAGAATATTACCCAATTCTTTAGACATAATTATGAGCTACTAAGTCATTCATTTGACTGACTGAAAACTTCTTTTTTATGTCTTGGATTGATTTGTACTCACAGAAAAAAAAGTTATAGAGTGTGATATTGATTTGAGAAGTAATGAAATACCAACCATCTGGGCCGAGGGTTAAAGACGATGAGACGCTCTGACATCTACACCCACAAACACGGAAGTGGACCATCGGCTCTGCTCATGTAAACACAAATGGGGTTTGTTTTTTCGTGGAGAAGGTCAAATATTTGCCCTGTAAATTGACAGTTTAGTGTGTTAGCCCTCATAGGAAACTCTCGCTTTGCTTATAAAAAAAAGATTTTCCTCCAAACTCGAGTCCTGAAGCTCAGGCCTAGCCAAAGAAAGGTTTGACACATTTTTCACTGCTGCTGGGAAGGAACCATGGGAGACGACAACTGACTTTCATTCCTTAATCTCACATCAGTACTGCCTTTTCTAATGAGAAGCTGTTCAATGAAACTTGAACGTTAATCAGGAATCAAGAGACTCAGGAAAGCTGAATCCTTGTATATTTAATGAAGCCCCCTTCTTTCTGTCTGTCTGTCTCTAGCTCTCCCTCACTCTCTTTCTCTGCCTCTATTTCTCTCTCTCGCTGCCTCTCTCTCTTGCTGCCTCTCTCTCTCGCTGCCTCTCTCTCTCGCTGCCTCTCTCTCTCTCGCTGCCTCTCTCTCTCTCGTGCTGCCTCTCTCTCTCTCTCGCTGCCTCTCTCTCTCGCTGTCTCTCTCGCTGCCTCTCTCGCTGCCTCTCTCTCTCGCTGCCTCTCTCTCTCGCTGCCTCTCTCTCTCGCTGCCTCTCTCTCTCGCTGCCTCTCTCTCTCTCGTGCTGCCTCTCTCTCTCTCTCGCTGCCTCTCTCTCTCGCTGCCTCTCTCGCTGCCTCTCTCTCTCGCTGCCTCTCTCTCTCTCTCTCTCTCTCTCTCGTGCTGCCTCTCTGCTCTATAGTGAAGTGGAGGAGCCATCATGGTGGCTTGGTTTTTGATGACAGCCAGCTGATGGGGGAGAAGGAAAAGTGGTCTTGATTTGTTAAAAGGGGCTACACATCCCCCTGTAATGAAAAGCACTAAAAGCATTGTCAGTGACAGTGAGGGCACAAAGTGTGTTTTAAACGCCACTTTAGTCAAATGCTGAAAATACATAACATACACAGAATTGCTGATGTGTCAGCTGTACACAAAAGTAATGTCTGTATGTATGGGGTAGTTATGGCTAGTTGGAAGGTTGTTTAATGGGGATTAAGTTGAGCGTGTAACACTTTATTTAGTAATAGCTGTGTTGTAAAATAAATGCACCATACACCCCTCCAGACTTTTGAAGAACATATACTTTTCTATAGAATAGAAGGGAATACACTAAATGTAAATATGACTACACTTCACAATAAAGACAAACACGAGTGAAAACAGGCAAGCATGGCCTTACATGATATATAATATATATATTTTGTGGCAGTGGCAGTGAACCCAAAATAGATATTTAGATTTTTCTTTTGTGATAATATGTCTTATATGATCTTCAATATAGTAATGTATGCCTTTCTTCCATACCCATTTTTAAACGTTCTTCTCTCCTGTGATTAATACATTATTTGTGTCAATACATATATGATGCCGTATCCCAGGAGATCTATGGAGCACGGAGAATTCTTCTTTTAGTGATTGATAGCTTGATTTCTAAGTGTGTTTATTAATCTCTTCATTACTCTAACAGCCTTTTTTGTAATCAAGACCTCACAATAAACAACTGATTACGTCCTTTGTATAGAACAGGTTAGACAACACTATTGTTACCGTTTTTATGTTAGTGCCGAGTATGTTTGTCCCCAGGAGTTCGGGAAGGAAAAAGGAGGAGGAGGAGTTAGCGTGTCTGACGTTGAACTTGATGCTCTGTGTGCGTTCCTTATTTTATTATAATACAACGTTTAGGCGAACCGAAGATACTCGGTTACACTATATTGTCTATTCCTTTGTTAAGTTGAAATGTTTCCAAGTACAATAATGAATAATTTTGGCTGTACAAAAAGTAGACATTTTAACGTTAACTTTAATGGAGAGCGATAAAAACGAATTTGTGAAGGCATTATTTGCCAATAACCAAACATCGTTATTTCTTCCGAAATACAAAAAAAACGTATCATTCCCCTGTCAGGAATCTTTTCAAAACTTTGCATGTCGAAAAGTTTTTGGGAGTTTGTTGCTAGTTTACCCCAGTTGTCTTTGGAGACTATATTTCTCACTGGAAGAAATAAACCTAATTGATTGCCTTTGTGAGCCAGTTGAAGCCAACGAAGCTTAGCTCCAGAAAGACTACTTTGGTTGTTTCTATTTTCTTTTCTTTGTTTTTTCTCCAAATCCCGCAATGGAAGACAAACAAAAAAATGGAAACAAAGAAAGAAAGAAATCAATGGACTTTCTTTGGCAGCTTTGAGAGGTGCTTAGCATCACAGAGTGCTTGCCTGAGGTGAACATCCCAGAGTGTATTAGCGCATTGCTCCGTTGCTCCTGTTCACATCCGCAAGCTGTTTCAGAACCCATCTGAGCACAACGAGTGTGTGTGTCTGGGGGGGGGGGGGGTTCAACAGCGATCGTCACAAGGGTAAACAGCTTTCCTGGGCCCTCGCTGTTTCGCTGCTAATGTAGCATCCCTCTTCTCACCGTTGAGTATCCATATATACATGCAGTGGTATTTTAGTTGTCAAGGGTGCTTCATTCAAATCCAAAAATCATGAACGGTCGTAAAACCCTTTAAACACCTAGGGGATGCTGTGCTCTGCTCTCGTTTGAATCCTCAGGTCTGTATGCTAAGAGAAGGATAGTGCAGTTGTTAGGGGATGGACTTGTGATCGAAAGGTGCTGGATTTGATCCCTGGGGTTGTTTGCAGCCTACTAATAGGCGTACTAGAGCAAGTGGCCTAACCCCTTCTTCCTGCTCCTTAATGGCATGCATCTGAATTCACTGTATTTCACTTTGAATTAAAGCTTCTGCTGAATGACTAAATAGTAAACAGTAGTATACTGTGTGTTGTTCCTGTTCAGGGCACAAAAAATATCAATTTAGTTACGTCAATCAATTTTCCGCAAATGTAGTCGTCAACAGGCAAGGGACAGAGGTGTACACACTCGTCTCTGTGTTGATATTAAATTAGCACCGAGAGAGGTTTCAAACTTCCCTTCGTGGCCTGACCCAACTGAGGGGGCACTTTTGGCCCAGGACCCAACAAAGATTATGTGCAGGCAAATCCCAGAGAGGAGCCTCCAGGATTTGGAGGATGGAGAACTACCAGGAGGGAAGAGGGGAACCATGGGTAGCACTCTCTAGCAGCTGTCTCTCTCTCGGCTAGCGTTTGCCCTGAAGGGCGTTGAGGCCCATAGTAAAGCCCCGGCCTCAGGTCGTTGAGTGGTAATGAGCGCTTGGGAGCGTCAGAGCCGTGGGACAGGTAATCCTGGAGGAATTTATGGGCTGCCTTGCGGAATGACCCCCAGGCTGGATCAACCGTTCATCAACTTTACGACGGGGGCTAAGGCTAGGGGGAAGACTAATAGGGCAGGATTGTGATTAACTTAAAGCTTTTTGATTTTATCGGGGCTCTGCGCTGTCTTTATCGGGCGTT
The DNA here is from genome assembly GCA_027123675.1 of Molva macrophthalma. NCBI lineage: Eukaryota > Metazoa > Chordata > Actinopteri > Gadiformes > Lotidae > Molva > Molva macrophthalma. Next base: position 4,248,878 of record JAOPJO010000154.1, read on the forward strand.
GACGTGTGGTGTCACAATGCCACAAAGAGAACCTTTGTTACAGCTGCAATTAGAGGGGAAAAAATATAATTTGAAGTCAAAATATCTTTTGAAGTGAAGTGTTGTGACATCGGTTTCATCGGCAGCCCTGGCTCACCTCTACTTTTTTCATTTAGACATTTATTTGACTTTCATTATCTAAAAGATGGTTTTATCCACAATTACTTGCAGAGAATACAGATACATGTCATCAATGAGCAGGTAGGGGTTGGGTTAGAGGCCTAATGCATCAAGGACACCTACAGATTAGGCTGCGGATATCGGGAATCAATATTGTTTTTGACTCCTCCACAAGTGAGTGTGGTTTGTTTTTCTTTGGGATTACACGATTTTCTTGAGGTGATGGCAACATTGTTTTGTGAGAACAATATAACAGCAGTTTGCTCTATAATCAATATGCAGCTGTGATTTTTATATGAGGATGCAACACTTGGTAATAAAATGTGATTAGGTACATCCATTTGGCACATATTTTACTTGAATATATGTGTAGTATAAAATACAATATGATTGAATTGCAGTATAAGCCACATAAAGGATCTAATACAAAGGCACTTTTAGTGGGGAATATAACGGTCTTTGAACTGAAATATCCACTTTGGGCTCTAACGCAAACAGTCTTACACTTGCAAGCAAACTTTTGACAGAAGGGTGATCTAAAAACCTTCCTGTGATCCTGGGCTAAGAAGACTACCAGTGCATACCAGATGCTACCGGCGAGGACCACCACAACCCAGCTTCCCCTATTTCCACGTCAGACCATGGACAACGCATGGTGAGGTGTGCTCATCTATTCTTAATGTTCCTTTCTTTTTTTTGCGAGTGGTGTTCTGAAATATTTCTAGGATCGTTTTTTTGTTTTTGTTTTGTTATATACGGCTAACTTGGAGATTAGACTGACATGCAAAAACTGATTCTTGCATATGGATGTTTTATCTATGTATTTATCAAGTCCCATAGGCTTTATCAGTTACGACAACTATAAGTCACGCAATGTTAGGCATACCGAGTGATGGGTGATAGATAGGCCTCTTATGCCCAAGACAGAACGGCTGTAGTCCTTTGTAGGGTTACACAAGGAAAGCCCTACATTGTTAAGTAGGAGCTAAGGTAGGGTATAATAATAATGGATACAAGGAAATTAACCTTTTTAATTCTATTATGACATGAAATAACAAATATTAACCAATCACGCCAAGCCAAGCCTGTTTGGGGATGTGTGTGTCCTACACAAGAACACACACAATTAGTTGGTTTTATTTGCTTTATGGTAACATTTTAGACATTTGTTTGAGGGAAGAGTCAACACTGGTATTATAATAATATGAACAAAAGAATAATAATGAATCAAACAGTTGAGAATTCCACTCTGCACTTAAAGCAATGTGTGTCATACACAACACACACAGTTTAGTTAGTTTATTATTATTGCTTATTGTAAAATCGTATTGATTCGTTTAACGTAAAAATTTGATTGATTCACTTAAGAGACATTTAATACATTTGGTTTGTTTCAGACTGACAGAACACACAATTATATCTGCAATAATGAATTCAGTATGACGTGCAATGTTCCCCCTTTTTTGCTTCCTCATCTTAATCGTTCATTGAGAGCTCATTTATTTCAGATTAGTCTGGGTTACACATTGGACAATGTTTCACACATATTTCCCCGGGTGTAACATGACGTCCTTGATATTAGGAAAAATATCTGTCAGCACTCATATAGTGAGAAATATTGTCCAATGTGCAGTCTTTAGAATAACACAAATCTGAAAAACCTCTGTCCTTTTTCAACAAGCTATTTTGTTTAGAAAGCAAATATCATCCACAAAAATCAACGCTGTGTGCTTCTATCTAAACCTTCATTAACCTTTTTAATTATATTGTGTTGGGAACGAATAATTAATAACTAATCAAGCTGTTGAGAACTCTAGCCATACTCTGCATGCATGGTGATGCGTCTCAGACCCGAGAATGCCGATATTGTTTAGTATATATTTAGTATTAGGCCCATAGGCCTATATTGTACAATTTGAGCTACAGAATGCTGCATATCAAGGCTGCACATCCAATGATGAAGTCATAAAAAACTTTTGGAGTGTCTTCGCTGAGTTC
>JAOPJO010000154.1:4327955-4341232 GCA_027123675.1 Molva macrophthalma
TGTGTGTGTGTGTGTGTGTGTGTGTGTGTGTGTGTGTGTGTGTGTGTGTGTGTGTGTGTGTGTGTGTGTATTGTATACAAACTGCTGGTCCTCCGCCAATGCCTGTGTAATTGGAGATAAAGCATGTCTGTGCTACCTTTATAAGAGAGGAGGAAAGAGAGCTTGGCTGTTTGAAACCACTCACAACTGCATTTAAATGAGTTAATGTTTCTGGGCATGCCCGGCCTCCTTCACACAGTCATCACCGTGTTGTGTCTGTGGAGGGCTCTGTCTGCAGTGATGCTGCCGTTTGTTGCTTTTTCAGAAAAGCCTCCCTGGGCATAAACAAACACGCAGCATCTATCGCCCTGACTCGCTAATTAAACCTCGTCTCGAACTGGCTAGCCGTATAGCACAGAGGGACTTGTGGCACGCTACCAGCGGAACGGAAGAAAACGGACGCAGAATGAAAGAAACGACCACCATGGTTGAGAGGAGAGGAGAGGGAGGAGAGGAGAAAGCGAGAGGAGGGGAGAGATAGAGGAGGGAGAGGAGAGGAGGGGAGAGATAGAGGAGGGAGAGGAGTGGAGGGGAGAGAGAAGAGGAGGGAGAGGAGGGGAGAGAGGAGAGGAGGGAGAGGAGGGGAGAGAGGAGAGGAGAGGGAGGGAAGAGAGGAGAGGAGAGGGAGGGGAGGAGAGGCGTGAGAGGAGAGGCGTGGAGAGAGAAGAGGAGGAAGAGGGGGGGGAGAGAGAACACGAGTGCGATAAGAAAGCAGAGGAGAGACAAGAGGAGGGAGGAGGGAGGGGAGTGAGAGGAGAGGAGAGGGAGGGGAGAGAGAAGAGAGGAGAGAAGAGAGCGGAAGGGAGAGAAGAGAGGAGGAGAGCGAGGGAGGACAGACGAGAGAACGGAGGGGAGTGAGAAGAGTGGAGAGGAAAGGAGAGACTAGGGAGGAGGGATGAGAGAGGAGAGGAGAGAAGAGATAGAGGAGAGGAGACAGGAGAGAGGGGACAGGGAAAGGATCAAAAGGGAAGATGATGCAAAGACCGATGAAGGGCAAAAAAAACAACCAAAAAACAATAAACAAGCCTGGAAGTGGTACAAACTGAGAGTCTGGGGATAAAACATTGTAAGACGAAGGAGGAACAAGCCAGAAGTAGCAGAGAGTGAGAGAGAGTGACCAACAGTCTCTCTGTCCTGTGAGACACCATCGGTTCCCCCTAGTCATGGCTAAGATGCGAGTTAGGTCGAGGTCGCTCACATGTCCATGTAAGCTCCAGTTAGTTAAGCAAGGTGGAATAAAAGCCTCACCTTTGGGACAACCAAAGACCCAAAGTCACTTTCTATGAAGGCGTTTGTAGCTAACATGATATTTGTGTGTGTGTGTCTGTGTGGGGGGGGGGTGTGTGTGTGAGATCAAGAGAGAGACTGTGTGTGTGTGTGTGTGTGTGTGTGTGTGTGTGTGGAGGTGTGAGCGTGTGAGCGAGAGACAGTATGTGTGTATGGGTGTGTGTGAGCGAGATAATGTGTCTGTGTGTGTGTGTGTGTGTGTGTGTGTGTGTGTGTGTGTATTTAATACATCTGCAAGGATTATCTTAATCTAAATAGCCATAAGCCTGTGTACCAGTGCATGATGTGCGCTCAACCGGTAAGCTGAAACTTCCAACTCAATTTAGCCGCAACACAAACAATATCCAATTAAAATGTTCAACATCCGTCGCTTTTTTTCTGATAGTTAAATCCTCAAGTGACATATAGTTTCAGCTGATTTCAGCTGGCAATGTTATAGATCCTTGACACTGGAGAGGCATATACTACACACGCACACGCACACACACACACACACGCACTTGCACGCACACACACACACACACACACACACACACACACACACACACACACACACACACACACACACAGACATACGGAACATGTTGGTCTAATGGAGGTGTCGCAGATGCACTGCAGTATTTGGGACCAAATTAGGTCCCACACCACAGGGACACATGTACATCGTGGACTTTAAAGGACATGTGGTGTAAGGCTATCCGCTTAGGCCGTTTGTGACATGTTCTGAGGGAAATGTGGATATGTACATGTTTTTTTTAATGGCTGTAGAAGCAGCATGGTCAAGGGCAATAACATTGTTCTTGAAAATGCACTTGCCGAACAACTATGGGCTGACCTTATGATTGGTTGGGTTTAGGGATAGAATTTGGACGTGATTGGCTGATGGACATGTTATGGTGGTTATGCTATGGTTGAATAGACTCCATGTTTTACATGGAAATAGACCATGCCCAAGTATGTAGGGACTAGCCAAAAGGTACTGGGTTCAATCCCCCGTAGTCCGCAACCTGTGGGCACCCTTGAGCGAGCAAGATGCCTAACTCGGAAATGAACATGTCACCGCCTCTTTAGTGGCATTTAGAAAAGCATTTAGTGTGAATGCTATCAACCAAAGCCAGCGTATCGTATTACAACAAGATCTCCTACGTTCTGGTAAACCCCACGTCAGGAAATCACACCGTCGGTTCCTCATCTCTCAATTTATTTGTGATTACAATAATGAATCGATTATTTGTATCCGGTGTCCAGTGAGATAGATAGATTGATAGATGGTCGGGCGGATGGATGGAAGGATAACTAGATTGATTGCTTTATTGATTGATAGAAAGATAGTTTCTAATGCACTGGAAAAGATGTGCATAGCTTAGCGTGCATCTCCTAACCCTATCTCCATTGTCCAACATGGCGCTGTATATCAGTTTGTGTGTTGGAGGAGGGGGCTGAAATGGTGTGGAACAGCAGATGACTCATCACTTCTCTAACATAATAACGGTCTACGGTCACAAGTGGCCCATTGCAATCACAGTATAGTTTAGATCTTGCGTAAAGATTTTTATGGTGATAATCGCCAGCTGGTGCAGTAAAAATTATCATTGTGACATGGTATTACACTTCGTCATTGTGCCTGAACTTTAAAATATGCCCCCACACACAGACGTTTGGGAGGCTTGATAAGCTTATACAGACTTAATATGTGTTGGCACCTTCCACACTCTTTCCCTCCAAGGGAGGTTGTGTCACATTCAGAAATATCTGTTCCAAAAATTTGTTTGTGTCTTTGTGTGTGTGTGTGTGTCTGTGTGTGTCTGTGTGCATTTGCAAAAAACTGCCAACTAAATTCGCTCATTTGTCACCATTTTCTGGTTTTGTCACTAAACATAACTGTATACATTCCATACAATTACAAACGGAACCATTGTTGACCTTTCAATCTGGTCTGAAACATACCTTGACATTTCCGGCATTTTCCCTATCCCCCATTTCAATAATGCCAATGAGAAGCACCATTGGCACCAGAAAGCATCCTCTCTTCAGCCTGGCCCGGCCCTCCCTTCAGAGGAGCTTTTCCCATCCGATCCATCAGACGGAGCAGGCAGTCAACACTAACAAGCTCCCTGGAGCTCACCCACCCAGCACCACAGAACCACACGGAGGCTTCCAACAAGCCTGCTCGGCTGAGGTTTCCTGTTTCCCTGGCACAGAGCTAGCATAAGTAATAAGTGATGGATCGCGATGAGTCTTCAATGTGATAGACAGAGGATGGTGACCAGACCTCGTGTCTGTCCCCATCTGGTTATAAGCCTGTCTGTGCTGTCGCACTTTATGCACCGCTGTGGAGATGAATTAGGGAAACTTTTAATTTGTCGTGTTTTTTTGTTGCATTTTTATTTCTTTATTTTGAGGGTACATGGAGCTGTATAAAATCCATGGGGCTGAAATGTCCATTACAACTGATTGAACCATTCATTTATTCAAAAAGGGTTTCGCATGTATTGACTTGCAGTCTTTATGTCATAGTTAGATGTATATCTGTTTGCAAGGGTCCGCTCCTTGGTCTTGTCCATTGGTCCTACCTTCTACGTGGTTCCATTAGGAGATATCATCTGAACATTTTAGAATTCATCTTCGCCATTATGCAGATGGCATCCAGTTGTACATACTGTGTACATCAGAACAATTTAAGCTTTCACAAATCCAGTGCATTGTCTCAAGCTTGTCTGCTGCAAGTCATGCTGTTGCTTAACTACTTACAGATGGAAAATACAGAGTTCCTAATGAACAGCCCCAAGCAACAGGGCCCTGTTATAAGACGTTGCGTTAAGTGTTGATTAGGCCTCTGCTATCCAGCCCCTCTGTTACAAGGCATGGTGGAATTTTCTACCCTATAGGCTCACTTTCAACACATAAAATCTCTTCCCAAAACGGCCCTTTCTCATCGTAGACATTGCCAAAAGCCATGTGTTAAAATTGATTGTGCTTGTCAGAGTCCTAGCAAGAACTGCAAAATGTAAGACTCTACGTATCAAGCAATTATGTCCATCCTATTATCAATGAGACACATGCAAATGTCAGAAAGTACCGCTAGATTCAGTTAAATAGTATTAGGGCCGTATATCGCTGAAGGTTAGAGTGGCCTCTTTTGACCTGTGTACGAGCAGCCGTGTGTGGGATTCAGAGGCAAGACAAGGGTTTGTTTTGATGTCCTTCAGGGGCTGCTCTCTGCATGGTTGATCATGTGATGGAGACAGGGCGTGGGCACGTGAGCTTGTAAATGATCATTAGCAGAGATGGCTCGACGTTGCTTAGAGCTCTCAGATTCTTGGGCTATGCAAGTCAGCCGGATTTAATATCTTCTAATCATCAACCTTTATTTAAAGAGAGAAGCTCAATTGAGTCCCAGCAGGACTCTTTTTCAAGGATGCGATGTGTACAGGCAATAAAACCCAGAGAGATATGTATGCCTAAAGATAGTGAGTAAAAATAAATAAACCCTTTTTATTTTCTAATGTTAAGTAGTGCATTAAGCCTATCTGTTTCATATGTGGAGACTTTTCAAAAAATATTGAAATTATCTATCAAAAGTATCTGTTTTTAGGACTTTGGATAAAAAGTAAATCAGTATTGATATTTAAATGGGATTAAAAAGCATTGTTAAAAAATTGCAATAACACAATCTCGTGCCTGGTCAGAAACGGACCAACGTATCGTAAAAAACATGTAATGTCTATAGTGAACTGCAGAGAGAAGCAAAACGTTACGAAGACATTTACTCGTCGAAGAAGAAAGGAACACAGAACTAGAGTAGATAGAAAATAATGCTCTATGGGCAGATTATTAAACAACGAGCAATGATTGAATCCACACATTTACTCGATGTGATACTGCTGACACAATTCACCGAATCATTTGAAGATACTTTCTTTAACGTAGTATTTGTTTTCTTTAAATGGTCACTGCTTCATAACAACATGCACATATTGAGCAAATTGCGGTTTATAACTTAATGTAAACCTCATATTGTCCCTCATGTGATGAACGAATTATAAGCGGAATAATCTTACGTCAACAAAATGTATTTAAGGAACCGAAACACTTCATGCGCAATACAATCCAGAACAACCACATACATTGCTTTTCTATTCGATGAGATTCTATGGGAATGAAGCGCATTGTTTTGATAGCAAACATCCTTCGGAAGGTAGCCTCACGCTACACCTTACCACCGCAAAGCATTGGTTCTAAAAAGGTTCGTTGCTGGCATGTATCGATCGAATATTTAAGTTGAATATGAATGTGTAATAAGTCAGTGTTTTACCTGAATTCACCAAACCATATACCTTATAAAAGATTTAGAATGGAGCACTAGACTTGATGCGAGCTAACAAGCTAACAGCTCGCTATCTTGTTAGTCCTGAATAACCGATAACCGTAATAATGCATACCTCGGAATAAGCCCCACCGTAATAAGCCCCAGAGGTATAATGACATGTATACGATTAATAGACTTTAAAGACAACTTGGTTACACGGATAGATCCTGATGCTGATCCAGCTCGTGTTTGTTATCAGTGAGGTTTCGTCGCTGGAAACAGCTTCTGCTGGGTTTCTTTATTCAATGTAGTCAACTGGATATCAGCTTATGTTAAATAATTTATTGCATTTAACTGTGAAAAAATAACCTTAATAGGGATGTTTTTATAGATATAGACATCTATGGACATCGAGTCCACATTTCGCCTAATCTAATAATAAAGCAAAGGCCCATTTTTCTATATCTCGTGTGCTTCATCCCTAACCATATCAATATTATGTTATAATATTATCACACAATCACAATGTAATGTGATTTTAAGAATAAGAACGCTTGTACGAGGGTGCATATTGTCAAAATGTACCGATCATTTGATAAATCTAGCTGGTGTAAAATAGGCTTTTAACCACCGGGGGGCACTGCAACACAACATTGTTCAATGTTTTTTATGCTTGCCGATGCTAGAAAGGGTTATGCAGTTTATATATTCTGAAAGATTCGTGTTTATTGTGTTGTGTTTTTTTGCCTTTAACAAGTTTGTATGTATAAGCTGTATAGAGAGATTAATGCCACAAGCTTGTTTGGCAACATCCAGGATTTGACAACTTCCTCTGTATTTGACGTCAGAGATTAAATCACAATTATTTTTCTCCCTATTTCAAGCTCTCTCCACAGGTTGTGTGGTCATAATAACCATTAGAGCTATGACTCTAATAGACTTGTGCATGGTCATATGTTTTCTGTGCAGTTATTTCCTGTCCCGCTACCCAAATGTTATCAAATTTAAAGCAAAACGTTCTAACATTGTTATATTCTAAAGGTGAGTCATTGGCAGTAAGTAACTTTTCTGACAAAAAATATCAAGTGTTTTCTTCTGTGGATACAGCACATATGTTGGATACAGTGTGGATACTGTACATATGTTTTCAACATTAAAAGCTCTTGAAAGCTTGGGTTTAACGCTTACTCTTAACTGAGGAGAGTTGGGACTTTCATTTTTTGTCTATACATATTGCACATGGCAATACATTCCTATCAGATAAATCATTGATGTGGCAAGTTACAGTTTGGCTGGATGAGAGGGCAAGGGTCAAGGCATTTTGAATACAGAATACATTCTGCTCTGTATTCTGCTGATCTGGGCAGCATCCATGCCCTGTGGCATCAATGTTCTCCCCACACTTCAACACTCTCTCGCTCTCTCCCTCTGTCTCCCACCTGACCCACTGTCAGTCCATGTTGGCCACACTTTGCTCAGACTCTTGGAAAAAAGCTGAACATGTAACCTAGCGGTATACGCTGAGGGCTTATCTTTCTTATGCTAACCATGATATGTTGTTATATTTTGTATATAGGCCTGCCTTGTTGGCTGAGGAGTCATGGACGAGCAGACAGGCTCGCCTGGGGCAACGACCGACAACAGCAGCCAGAGAAATGGAGAAGAGGTGAGAGGCGGGTGCCAGAATGATGTTCATCACAATGCATTATGGAATTGTTTGGTGGCGATACTCCTCCATTTTGTGATGCCTCGAGAGAGTTGTTGTACTGTAAAAACATAAATCAACGTAAATATACCATATCCGTGGCTAATTTACACTTTGTTCTGACACATCCTGTATCCTGTAGCCGTTTCAAACACAGCAATGTGTCCCCATAATGAAAGATCATTTCACGATTATTACTAAACAATGACCTGGACACCATTACTACCAATAACATTGCTATGCTTCGATACTTCCGGAATGGAGTCATTGCGATGTGATGTCACGATGTAGAAGACCTATATATCACCAGGTCCTTAAAGATACTGTCCAAGAACTACGTGGAAACAAACAGTGGGGGCTTCTTGCTAACCTAGAAGTGTTTGTTTTGTCAAATGAACAATCTCAGTATGTTTACATGCACACAAATCAGCCAACCGGTCAGATTCTTAATCAAGCTTAATTATTTGAATTATTAACTTTTATTATTAACTAGGGTGTTAACTAATGTTAACACCCTACTGCGATATAGGCAATTCCATTTATTTCCCAGAGCATAAATTAGATTAAGTATTTTGCCATGTCGTCCATATACAATGTCATTTGAACACGTTAATTGCATTATGGTGCCTGCACCAAAAGGGTCGTGAGTCGTGCGTGTGTCATCACTTTTTGACCTGGAAACAGCTGATTCACCAGATACCTAAACAAGAGCATGTTTGTGTGACGGCTCACCGTCCAACGCACTTTTGGACCGATCAGGTGATGTCTTTTATGGTAGATCGAGGTGCGAAATTGCCACAATAAAGTAATGAAGTATTCAAATATTCCTATTGCGCTCATAGCCATTATAACCTCTGTAATCAGAATAGGTCATAAGGTCGTACTTTATTAATCCCAGATGGCTAATGAGGGTGCCACAGCAGAAAGTAGGACCGTAGCACAATTGAAAAAGAATGAAAAGAATACAAAGAACTCCCTCTAGAGTGCAACCATAATCTCATGAATCAAACCAAGATGTATGTATATAAACATACTGCAGGAATACCTAGCTCTACTGCAGTAATACTTGGCTCTGCTGCAGGAATAACTAGCTCTACTGCAGGGATGCCTAGGTACGCCTACTGCAGGGATGCCCAGCTCTACTGCAGGTATGCCGAGGTATGCCCACTGCAGGTATGCCTAACTCTAAGCCTAGCCTTCCTTTTTGAGAACGTCCGCCTCCCTCTCCTCTCTGCTGCAGAAGCCCCGGCGCGGCAGCTGGACCAAAGCCAAGCGGAAGAAGCCGCTGAAGGACAGCAACGCCCCCAAGGCGCCGCTCACAGGCTACGTGCGCTTCATGAACGACCGGCGGGAGCAGCTCCGGGCCGAGCGGCCCGACGTGCCCTTCCCGGAGATCACCCGCATGCTGGGGAACGAGTGGAGCAAGCTGCCCCCAGAGGACAAGCAGGTCAGGGGGCGGCGGGGGGCGGAGTCGTGGAGGGAGGAAGGGGGACATTTGGGCCTTTTTTTCTTTATTTCGTTATTTTTTCATTTTGTTTTTGCTTTTTGCTTTTTGCTTTTTGCTTTCCTTTTTTTTTTTTTTTTTGTTGTTGCGATATTGTCGCCACGTGGGAATCGGGCTTGATAGAGTTGTGTTCAGTGAGTCGGCAAATATTTGGGTCGTTTTCACTCGACAGCGCAAGGGCTGGCATCTGGTGAACTGGCTTCTGAAAAATCGAGACGTCATTTGTTCGTCCCGCAGGAGGACGGATTGTTGTTTTCTCTACAGCAATCTGTGTTGCTTACAGTGGGTTGGCCAACTGTTTCCCTTTTTAATTGTCTCCTTGGTTTGCTTGTTTCACCTCGAGTGCTTTGGCTTATTTTCCTGGTTACCTTGTAGGTGTTTTTTCAATAGTCCAACCTAACAGTAATTATATAACTTGCTTAGCTGATTTTACAAGACGCGGTTGCATTTTGATTAGATTATTATTCCAGTAGCAATCTTTTATTTAGATGCACATTTTCCCCAGTATTATAGCGTAGGTACAAAGTCGTATTATTCTTTTATCCTTGGATGGAATTAGAAGTATAAACCATATTCAACATGCAGCGTGCAAACAACCTTCATGCAGCTGATAGCCCTCTGATTGATTCGGACAATGAGTTTCATGCAAATCCTTTAAAATTCAACATCCTTTCCACACAGCCCTTATAATCACTTTTACAGATGCACAGGATATGATGTGGGAGGACATAATCTATATGTAAATGTATCAACGGGTGGAAACCTCTCTTGTGCAGCCAACCTAATTGGCCATTCTGCCAGTATCTACCATACCCTTGTTGTAGAATAGACAGCTTTTTTCAAAAGTCAACCTACTACCAGGATTTCCTCCTTTTCATCATCAAGTTCTACTTAAAAGCATTATACTGCATGTCACATTGTCAATTACATGTATAATGGCATTGCAGACATTGACGATAGCAGCCCTCTAGGACTAATAGATGGGCTTAGTTGTCAGGCGTGAAGGTGGTGGTATAGTGAAGCACTGTTTTCCTGGTACGAGCACTGTCGCATAATGATGGACTCTGTTTGGATAATACGTTTTCTCTTTCAAAGTCTGAATGACAGTTGTTGAATGTCACAAATTACAGAGTTTCTTTTAGAAAACAAATCCCACTAATCCCCCCCCCCCACACACACACACACACACACACACACACACACACACACACACACTTTTTTTTTTTTATCCATCCATCCCTATAGAAACATACAGATACTAGATCTTCATTCACACAAAACATGATGCCTCTCCTCATCTTGTGCTCCCTCCTCCTCCTCCACAGCGTTACCTGGAGGAGGCGGAGCGGGACAAGGAGCGCTACATGCGGGAGCTGGAGAAGTACCAGAAGACGGAGGCCTACAAGCACTTCACCCGCAAGGTGCAGGAGAAGCAGAAGGGCAAGAGGCACCGGACAGGTGGGATGTTTTTTGATCTCCTCCTCCTCAGGCTGAACTCACTCGTCTAAAAACCCCACGTTTGATCCGCATGGGGAGTCAAGAGACACGACGTGGATCTCTGCAGAGCTGCCAGCATTTACACTTCCACGTCACGTTAATGTGTACACCAGGGGGCAGTATAGTGTACCAAAAACAAATGGTCAAATGTAAGGCGTTGCTAAGCTCTGGAAGGACCGCACGTCTTCGCGTACGTCATCGACCGGCAAAAGGGGCGTGTACAGTCTCTGAGTAGCGATGCTGATCATCACATACGAGCTCCATCAAGAAGTGTGATTTGGGCTTCAGGAGCACTTGGGATAAGATAAGACCTTATGAGTCCCTGGAGGTAAATTCAGGTGTTTAAGCAGCAATTGACTATAAACGGTGCAGGTCAAGGCAAAAGGTCAATAAACATAAATAGATAAGATAATAAAATGTATACACATACCTCCGTGAGCAGAGGGTACGGCCAGCTACTGGGGTAGGGAGAGTAGTAGAATGAAATTAAATGAAAAAAAAAGATATTATTTATATATATCTATGAATGGACAGTTGTGACATTGATGGAGCTGCGGTTGCATTGATGGAATAAAATACAATTTATTTACATTTGAAGGCTTAAAAATCCAGCAGCTTCGTCCTCTTGCTGATCCCCTCCCCCAGCCCAACATGGCCATATAGGTGTGTTGCACTGACCAAGAACTTGTCTTTCTCTTCCTCTCAGAGGGCGGACACCAGGTTACCAACGACAACCATCATGAGGTGAGTCATCTCCGCTCACTCCTCGAGTTACTTCATTCTTAGTGTAAGGCAGAGGCTGGAGTCCCTTAGAGTTTCATTGATTGTCACTAGCATGCCTATTACACTACCCTGCCTGCTCGGTAACTACTCCATACAACTCTATAAGGAATGGGAGGTTGACCTCACACCGTGTTATAACGCTGTGGTGAAAACACAATGTTAAGAGGTCCCTGCCTCTTTTGTTCTCCTCGTCAAAAGTATGTTCTTGCAAACGAGGAGGCTGCTGTTTTCAGGACCGCATTCCTAGGACCTTTTTATAGATTGAAATGCTGCTTTAGTCCAAATAACTATAGTTTGATATTTTCAAAGGTTTATTCCACCCAATTTCTACTGAAGCTGCAGCATCCTCTATTGCAGGAATATGAACTGTTGGTTCTGCTTCACAATTGCATTTTCTGCCCTTGCTTCATGTCCCTTCTGTTCTGCAACCATTTTGATATCTCATCTAATTTTACACCCCCGAAATGTATTGAATGACTCAAACTCACAGTGGAAACACTCAAGTCACCTTTGATTTTTCATAAAGTTTGAATACCAGTGTGTTTCCACTCTTGCAACAAAACCGAGAAATGCATTTATTTAACTTTACGGAAAACCGCCTTTGTTTAATTGAATGCCTCCTTTTAAACCCTCAGTGCATTCCCTAAACTCCTGCCTTCGCATTTGTCTCGCTCAACAAATGAAGTGCTGGTTGTTTCAGCTCTGAAGTTGGTCTAATCCTCTTTGGGGTGGTGTGTTTGCTCAGGATCAAGTGTTGTAATTAAAGGTTTTTGAAACGTTTTTAAACTTAGGAGGGTAATGCCAAGCGGTGGCTTGGTGCTTCTTTGTATTCCTGTGGGAATATCGGCTCGCAAAGGTTTGTATTTGAGGCCAAGTGGGGAGGAGGATACAGCCTTTCAAAAATGAATATGTTTAAGTGTTCTCTTGTGAAGAAGCAGCTATTTATTCATCTGAATTGCACTGTCTAAACGCATAATTTGTATGATTAGTAGGTATTAATGCCAGAGGGATCTGATTCAAAACAATTGTTGGCCTCAATCCCTTCCCCTTCCCTCCGCTAAAAACAGGCTTCTGAGAATAGGAGTATCAGTGATGGCTGGTGTTGTAACCTATAGTCCATAATGTCATCATCTAAGTCCATTTCCACTTCGCTCTCAGAATGCTGTGCTCAGTGTCCTTGGCCTTCCTCCACGAAGACCAACAAAACAACCATGTAGCCGGTTATACCTTCAAGTCTTGTTCACCACATGAACCAGACTGCCTCTTTAAAACCTCCTCCTCCTTCTCTGTCTCTGCCCCCAGAAGGACGTGGAGGGGAAGGAGAGGTCCGTGTTTGACATCCCCATCTTCACAGAAGAGTTCCTCAACCACAGCAAAGGTAAGGGGAACCTGAACGCATGCCGTTGGTAGGGGGAAGGTTTTACTAAACCACTGTTTCAGGTATTCTCCCAGAGTTTTAAAAGTCTTCTGACACACACACTCACTCACTCACTCACTCACTCACTCAAGCTCTCACAAACGGTTGGTGACGTGAATCTCCGAGCTTTTGTGATGCATATGCAGAATTGATACACCGACCGTAATCCAATCAAGGTGTTTACATACATTGAAGTACATTGACTGCTGATCGAGTTCTCCACGTTGCATTATGCTCCGGGAATGAATCAAATGGCTTGATCTAACCGATCATCGCTGAATCACTTACAGTGTTTACATGACGTGAGTTTATGGTTAACCGTTACTAATGATGGGCTTAACCCCAATTCATTTACCCCGTTTATTAACATGCATGTAGATGCGCCGACCCAAGGTTCTGCATGTTTGTTGCATGCACACATGCGTTCACATACATGCGCTCTCTAACCGCCCCCCCACCGCCCAGCCCGCGAGGCGGAGATGCGTGGGCTGCGGAAGACCAACATGGAGTTCGAGGAGCGCAACGCGGCGCTGCAGAAGCACGTGGAGAACATGCGCGGCGCGGTGGAGCGGCTGGAAGGCGACGTCATGCAGGAGCGCGGGCGCAACGGCCTCCTGCAGCAGCACCTGGACACCCTGCGGCAGGCCCTGGCATCCAGCTTCTCCTCCGTCCCACTGCCCGGTGAGGGGGGCGGGAGGGTGGGAGCGAGGGAGCGTAGGCGTCACACAGGCGACGC
>JAOPJO010000154.1:4435516-4448466 GCA_027123675.1 Molva macrophthalma
CGTGATAGAACATATGCCCCACCCCCCGCGCGCTTCTCCAGATCTGCCGGAGCAAAGTGAAGGAGACCCAGCAGCAGTTCTTCCACAGCCTGGCGGTGAGGCAGAGCCTGGCGCTGCACTTCAACATCCAGCAGGACTGTGGACACTTCCTTGCCGACGTCCCCGCCCGCCTGCTGCCCTGGGAGGAGACCCGGCGGGGGGGCCAAGAGGACGACGACGACGAGGAGGAGGAGGAGGAGGAGGAGGATGAGGAGGAAGAACAGGGAGAAAAGAAAGATGTAGAAGGACAACTGGAGAAGGAGGATGGAAAGAGGAAGCCCGCCAGCAGGACGCCGGACGCCAGACCTTCCGCGGCGGACGGCAGGCCCGAGGAGCCCTCGCCTCACGTCAACTCGCGCGGCTCCCTGCGCAGCCGCGTGGTGGTCATCACGCGAGAGGTGCCCTTCCAGACGGTGGCTGACTTTGTCCGCCAAGGCGCGTCCCGCCACGCCCGCAACCCGGAGCTGTACGAGCGGCAGGTGTGTCTCCTGCTGCTGCAGCTGTGCTCCGGCCTGGAGCACATGAAGCCCCATCACGTGACGCACTGCGACCTGCGTCTGGAGAACCTGCTGCTGGTGCATTGCCTGCCCGGCTCCCCGGCCAACACCGCGGAGCTCGCGGAGCCCAACAACAACAACAACCAAGGGAACGCTGGTGGTGTCAGTGGTGGTGGTGGTGGTGGCGGCGGCGGCGGCGGCTCCGGGGCTAGTCCCGGCAATACCGCCAACGGTAACGCGAACGCCGCCGCCGCCACCTGCCCCGCCCGCCTCATCATCAGCAACTTCTCCCAGGCCAAGCAGAAGAGCCGCCTGACGGCCGGCGACACGGGCACCCTGCGGGACCAGTCCCGGCTGGCGCCCGAGATCGTCACCGCCACCCAGTACCGCAAGTGCGACGAGTTCCAGACCGGCATCCTCATCTACGAGATGCTGCACCGGCCCAACCCCTTCGAGGAGACGCCGGAGCTGAAGGAGCGGGAGTACACCTGGGCCGACCTGCCGCCGCTGCCCCTGCGCTCGCTCTACTCCCAGGGTCTGCAGCAGCTGGCCAGCCTGCTGCTCACCGTCAACCCCTCCGAGAGGATCCGCATGGTGGAGGCGCGCGCCTGCCTGCAGTGCCTGCTCTGGGGGCCCCGGGAGGACCTGTTCCAGGCGCTGGCCACCGCCACCGCCACCGCCGCCGCCGCCACGTCACAGCCCACGGCGGTGAGCGACGCGGGGCAGCGCGAGACCACGCTGCAAAACTGGCTGGACTTGAAGAGAACACTGATGATGATCAAGTTCGCCGAGCGCTCCCTGGACACGGGCAGCGGCGTGAGTCTGGAGGACTGGCTGTGCTGCCAGTATCTGGCGTTCGCCTCCACGGAGACGCTGAGCCGCGTGGTGCACATACTGCAGCAGCCCCACCCGCAGGCCACTCCCCGGGACCAGCCCCACCCGCAGGCCCCTCCCCAGGGCCCGCCTCCGGCGCACGTCGCCCACGCGACTCACGGCCAAGCCCCGAACCACCACCTCGCCCACGCGCTCCACCTAACGCAGACCCAGCCGCTGTGAGCCTCTGAAGTCGGCCGTCGCTATGGCAACAGATCCACCACCACCCCTCTGGAGTGTGCGAGCCTGCGTGCGCGTGCGTGTGTGTGCGTGTGTGTGTGCGTGATGAAAGCTAATATCTGGCCTGGTCGTGTACATCTCTGGCCACTCGGATCCCCTATGAGTCCGCCTTGTTTCATCTGCATTTTCAATTGTTTCAATCTCTCCATGGTAGAACGTGTCAAGTGGACAGTAAACAGGCTGTGCTCATCATTTCCCCCCCCCCCCCCCTTACAGCGGAACAAAGAATACCAACATGGAGGTTGTCAACAAGTCAAGAAGTGAAGTCCAAAACAAGAGGCAGCGAGGCGTAGACCCGTTGTAGGACACTGTGAAGTCCGTGCAGCCTGACTGTGCAGTATGATATCCCTGTGCGGGTGCTTAAGATGCAGAGACACCTACAGCCTTAAGCTGTCTGCTATTCACTTCTTGATCAAAGTGCACTGCCCTGGAGGGTGCTTGAGGTTTTGAGCTCGAGCTCTGCAAGATAGTAAGGCGTTACATAAATGAATCGTGCAGAGGCAGGCTATGTATCCGATAGACCTTTCCCGTGTGAGGTGTATGCTGTGGGAATGATGAAGACTGAACAGAGTCATTGGTTTGGGCTTTGTTCTCACGCAGCCAGGGTGTATTTGTCGTTTACATTAATTTGCCGTGAAGAAACGTCCTGTGTAATATAGCAAATCAGAAAGGTTTGAGCAGTTGAACGTTTAATATAAGGAGGGTTTTAGATGCAACCCATGGGATGTAACTCAATATTTTAGATCAAGATTCCGTACATGCTCCAGGAAAAGCACAAAAGACATACTGTGAACTTTGACCATTCAATTATAAAATAGCCAAAGAATCCCACACACAATTGCGACTCAATTCGCTCAAGGTCACTAGAAAACAGTCAAGGTCATGTCATTTTTTCCATCACATCACAACAATTGCTAACAAGTCACTCAATGTTGACGTCAACAGCAGTAGGCTTCGATAGTCACTCCTTGGAACTTATATTCAAGTATTTTCAAATCAAATCCTAGCGTTTTTACCTACAGTATGTTGTAGTATTTGAGTGACAAGCAGTTTTTGTGTTAAAACTGCAAGTCGCCAAAAACACAAATGTCGATTTCTTCAATCGCATTTAGTGTTCTTTGGCATACATTGCCCCTTTCGCGATCTGATAGCACAGTTGACTGTCAGTATGTGTAAACTAATTTAATGTTGTCCTTTCCAAGCTAAAATGGCACAAAACAAACCGTGGATTTTACATTTTGTTGCAATGTATGCAATGTTCTTTCTGTTTTGTTTTTCTGTGTATTACCTAGGGAGCTTACAGTATGTTGTTAGTTGTAGTACACCATGAAGCATTTTACAAATCTTTACAAGTCCTTTTTAATTTCTTGTGGCACATAAAATGACGTAAATGTCTCATAGACACAGAGTCGCAGCTAAGGCTGTAAACTAAATTTGGATTCAATGTTACAACGATGGCTTGGACACAGTTTGGCATGCTTCAGGGAGGTCGGGATGTTGTAATTGTTTTTGTTTTGATTTTCTATCGACTTCTATCGCCGTTTTCTAACAATACCAGTCTGTGGATGGCATTTGCAAATCCATCAAGTTACGCTGATACACCCTGATGGGACATCTACATTGCAGACATCAGAGGTCATCCGAGAGTGAGAGAGAGAGAGAGAGAGAGAACAACTGAGAGAGGTTCCCTTACATTGGAGGAACTGGCTTTTGATTAGTTTGTACTAAACTGTACGTGTTGGACTGTGGTTGTGGGCAAGACCTAGAAGGAGAGAGAACAAACAAACCATTTGGAACCATTTCCCTGGACTATTACCCCCCCCCATGGCATCGCAAAAGACTGCTCTAATCTCAACCACTAGGCGCCGGAAACACTTTACAAACACAGCCTTAAGAACCCGCCCCCTCCAGTGAAACTATCCAACCACTAAGCGATGCTTCCACTCTGTCTCGCCTTTTGTCTTTTACTTCCTGTATGATCCAGCCAATGGCATGCCAAACCCTACTGTGTTTGCTTTCTGTGTACACACATGCAACAGCCGAATAGTATGTCCCTATTATCAGCTCCAGGTTTGAGATGTGAGATGTGTCTTGCCAGACAGGAATATCAAGTGGTTCGTCTTTACAAGGTTTTGTAGATCAAACATGAAGAGCCGTCTGTCGAAAAGCATCAGAGGTGTGTAAATAAAAAAAAACACAACTTTGACACACAATGCATCTATATGGACAATCTGGAAAAGAAAAGGTTGGTTGGTTGATGAATTGACTTGTGTGTACCATTTCCCTGCAAGTTTTTACAAACCCATTTTTCTCTTCTTTGTTTTTTTCTTTTTCTTTTTTTACATGTGCCATGATATCCGTCCTCTGACATCAGTTATATACATTTTCAGAATCACGGCGAGGCAAATGGACTTCTGGAATTAGGGTTCTGTTGGTGACAACTTGAGTGTGACAAGTGAATCGAGATAAAGCAAGCGTGGGATTTTGTCACTGCGTCAAAGGGTTTGTTTCGTTAAGGAGTGTGTGTGTGTGTGTGTGTGTGTGTGTGTGTGTGTGTGTGGATGGCACTGGTTGCTGTCCTTGTGTTTGTAAAGATGTCAAGCCTTTATACAAATATAAATATATATATATGCTCCAATCTTATCTATTTTAACCTATACACGCTATTTTATCACGTCCTACAGAGCACCTCTATGCCAGGGAGACTAAAGTAGAATTAGTCCATTTTAATAAAGCAAAGATTTACTTTACTCTCCTCTATTGTAACGGTTATGAGAGAAGGAAAAGTATAGTTGTCCCTAAAACAAAGAGTTAAATGATTAACATGGAAAAGACAATCGTTGGACACAGTAGGCCTATTGTACAGATATTTACCCTCCTCAATCCAGGAGTCAAACCACTTTGAAGAGAGGTCATGTTGGAAGTGTGGCACCATTTTTAAAACACATCCGTGTTCATCGATTTGTACCAGTGTTGCCAAAAGTGAATACAGTACTTTGTTTCATTTGTCAGTCGCAAACTGTACATGATGTATATCTCCTGGCCCAATTCCATTTTACTGTCAAATCAAGTTAACCAGCAGTAACAGAACAATAAATATATGTTTTTATATATTGTCATTGTGTCAATTATTTTTTGTTGTCCTAATTCCTTTCCTTTTAGTGTTTTGTGGCAGGATATTAAAGCAAGGAAATAACTATTAAACTCCCTATGATCCTCCACATGCATGTTTGAGTAATCAGTTGGTATGAATGGATGGACACAGTACCATGCAAGCAATTGTATCCCTATAATATTACTAAATTTTAGACAAATATGTTGCATGGGCCCTGTTTAGTCTATATAACATTTAACTATGTTAAATACTCTCCGCCACAAGATGGCGACATTAACACGAACCTGCTAAACTTGTTTTGCTGTAAAAAATATTGTCAATCCCCATAAATAGAGTTTACAACATCAATATTAAACTATATTGCAAGGAAAGAGATGGTGGTATAAGTTAGTGTTGTTGTTTGACTTTGATGCATAGCTTTAAATTGGTAGCTAAGAGATTAATCTAATTAGGCCTAGGTTTGTTCTGATTAGATTCCCCCCTGCTGTTTAGATCGAGAAGAAACTCTTATTAAACCTAATTTGTATACTTGTACTCGTTGCCACCGTCTCCCACGGAAGTTAAGAACGCATCCCATGGCCCTGCAGGTATATCAGGAAATGGAAGCTGGGTTTACAACCTTTAAATAATATATTGAATCAGTTGTGTATTGTTTTTAACTCATTAGTTATATAAATAAAGGCCTAAAATATTTCCCCATCTCGATCTTTTTACTCATTAGATCTAAATCAAAAGCAGCCTACAAAGCTACTATGGACTATATTTATATGTCCTGCGCATTACATTTTCCAAAGATTTCGATTCAGTGGCACTGCACGGTAAAGAAGGCTCCAAATAAAAAGCCTACATTCCAGTTTGATGTGCTACTGACTCTGACTAGGCCTACTGGTTTAAAATAAAGGTGTGTGATATAAGGCTACTTCATTTGGTAGACCAGATGCGTTGAGAATCAAATTAAACCTTACTTAAATTGCAGATCTTTAGGAGGTGGGAAATCAAAAGGTTTAGCCGTCATCGGAACATATACATTATTAAATATGCCTATTAGGGCTACTCCTCGTCTACAACCAATTCTCATTAGCTCTTAATTTAGTTAAATTGTGTCACGCTGTATATCTGGGTCTCGATTTCTTTTTGCGTTGGACTGCGAAACTGATGTTGAGTGTAGCGTAATTGGCCAGCTAGATTATGTGTTCTAGCGTCGCTCTGAAACTTTTTTCATAAATGACCCCCTGCTGTTTGTAAGTGTTTTTGTGTGCCTTTGAACAATCCGGACAAATGTGGCCACCAACGGGGGAGCTTCGCCGAGGGACACCGCAGTGAGTAGGCCTTACGCATTTCTATTTGCTGAGCTTGTTGATGTGGTTTGGGCTGTTGGCTTCAGATGAGCCGTGTTCTGGAATTGTGCACCGCACACATTACCCTCCGTATCATCTCGCACACGCATGCTATCTATTCCTGTTCTTCCCCCTCTAACTTTTCAAGCACTTCACTTTTAAAGTCAACACGGTTTTGCGGATTGTAGTTTGTTTCGAGTACAGTGTTGTAGAAGTTGTGTATTAGCTGGGGTCGACAAGGCAAGCTGACTGACTTGACTTTACTAAACCACGCCTTCCTCGCCGACGACCTCGTTGTGTACACTGGGGAATGTGTGCTCTAGCAACACAATGGATAAACTGGGAAAATGAATAACTTGCAAAGTTGTGTGGGAACTATCAACAACCTCAACAATCGGAAACAACTTCAGCCATATCTGTAAAGTTTGTCAGCCTTCCACTGTACTGTTTTTATATTGTTAAAAAAATCTATGATGGATTAGGTAAGTGATGGGGTAAGTAGACAAATCACAACTAAAGGTATTGGATGGTACTACACTTTGTCAATGGCTATTTTCTAGGTAAAGGACATCCACTAGGTTAAAGAACTCAACAGCCGGTGCAATGTTGAATTTGCAAGAAACGTTTATTCTTGCCAAGACACCCTTTTTGCAGAATTGAAGGTCACGTCAAACCTAGAGGAATTGATGACTCTCATTCTGAAGACCGGCACATCACCTCCTGCAGATGTTGGCGATGCTGCCCTCATGAATCCACAAAATACACTTGGAAGCTTCATGGGTCTCCAAGACTGAAAGAGACTTCCACAAAGTTAAGGACAGGCCCTTGTTCTCTTTTCATAGACCAAAGACTGACTTGATGACTGGCTGGAGGGTGTTAAGGTTTAGTCGTGGCTTTGATGCTGTACTTATGGATTCAAACATGCACTTGCACAAAATGCCTACTCGTCACTACTACTCTCCCATGTATCTAGTCTTTCCTTTTCCACTTGTACTACATTTGAAACTTGTTTACTGCTGCTTGCAGTTTGACCGCTGATTAATGGATTCTGTTCAATGTATTTGATTTTGACGGCGTCCTTTTGTACAGGCCGCTGTTGACTGTTGCCTGGATTGTGGGATTTATTTTTTATTGTTCCAATTCAATTGTTTTTTTGCGTTGATTTGGATTGTTCCAATGCAAATAACTAAATATTAGTACACACATGCTTGTCTTTCAGAGTAATGGGCTTGCAACTCTGAACACTGGTAAATTCAGTTGCTTTTAGTATGACAAATGTACTTTTTGACGAATTTTGCTATTTGTAATTTGCGAATTTTGCCAAGTCCATTGGAAGATTTGTACAAACATCGGCTACAAAGGCAAGTACATTTGACCACTTTCCTCATGAACTAAAGCTCATAATGGTTATGTATTCACCATTTAATGATTTGTGTCATGACTGAACCATCTCACCAGACATGGCTCATGCTAGTCAGAATTGAGTTACATAACAAACAGATTTGTTAAACTATTTGAAGGAAATGCAAAAATTGTAATATAAATAGCTGATACTCATGTCCTTTTTTTTTTTTCATGAAGGATAGCCTAATTCAGGGCGGTGTGCTGGGCCTAGAAAGTAGGGGGGAGTTTTATGTTTTTTCCCTCTTTCTTTTTTTTTTGTCTGATTAATGTAATCTACATAACCGTAATGATCTCTTCAAACAGTGAAGTATGGAAATGCCATTTTGTTCAGGCTGCCAGTGTTGTGCCCATTGATGAACGTTCCTCTGGATTGACCGGTGGCCCTGCTGACTCATCAAACGCCCCCTCGACGGTGACGTAAACTCCCAAGCGGAGCGATTTGTTTAAGTCTCCTACAGTGTTTCTACATCCTACTGGGTTTTGTAAATCAAGCGTATCTATGAAACGCAGAACGGACGCTGGGAGCTGTAGGTGAATGGAAGACCAGGAGCGGTTCAGTCTACAACGGATGCCCTTGGGTATTTTTGGGGACACTTTACACTTGCATGCAAATTAAAGCAATGGTAACAGTGCAGGAAAACTACAACAAAAGATACAGTATACATGTACAGCTGGCTATTGGGGTTAGGAGGGTAATTTAATCAAATAAATATTTGTGAGTGTATACATTTGCATATCCCAATGAACAGGGAGGGAAAGTGACAGGTGTGCAAGTGTTGACTTTCAGAAGTGATGCGGGTCATCTGGAGTTCCTGGTGGTGAGACCGGCCAGCTCCTCCTCCAGGAAAGGTAAGCCCTTTGGCCTGATTCGATATATTTCAGTTAATCTGATCACATTCAGGACGTCAGACAGTTCATGTTGCTGTGACTCAAGTCCTCGGCTCAAATGTGTTTCTTTCAGGTGAAGATGGACATTCAGCAGACAAGTGCCCATTGTGCAGATAACCTGGTGAGATCTGTAATCTACTTGCTTATCAACGACGCAATCCCTCCCCATTTTCGTAAAACACCTGAAGGCTTCTCAACTGACTTGTTTGTTTGGACCCTACTGTTTTGATAGGGTAACTACTATGCACTTGTTGGCCACCAATTAAAACAAGATTCCTAACCCTGCTACTAAATGTAATGATCCGAGTTAACAGATTGCACTGTCACTGCATTAATAGCTTTTTTTTTAATGCCCATGAAACATTTATTCATCTTCCAGTTGGTGTTTCAACGCTGCGGTCTCTCCTTGGCTGCAGGTAGCGGTTGCCATGAAGACTGCAGCGCTTCAGACTGGCCTGGTCGTCCTGACGTGACACGGCTGTACCTTAACCCAAAGTCAGTACCCATCCGTCGGATATAATGAGGGTTGGCAGCTATAATGGCTGTACTGCTGATCACTGTTGACCTGGTTTAACATGGGAGTTTATAAGCAGATTGTGCTGAAATTTGTCTAAAATGTCTTCCAAATACTCCAGCAGAAACTTTACGACACTGACTTCAATCTTTGCATCAATCCACTACAGAGCACGAGGGCCCGAACAAAGTGGATCTTCGCTGGTCAGCCGGACCCGTGACCAAATGTGTTTTTGTATTTTATTTCTGTATACCATGTCTGAGCCCAGCTATGTAATTCTAGCCCCCCTAGCTGGTAAACCTCTTAAAGGAGGGACTGGAGGGACCGTTTCCAACAAACCGAGCTCTGATCTTAAGCACACATCTAACCTTACCGCCACAACTTAAACGCGTTTAACCTAAACTTGACCATCAATTGGCAACTGCCTAAAAATAACCTAACCTAAGCCTAAACTCGCTAACCTAAACATGACAATCTCTAACCTAATAACTAAACGTGAAAATATCATAACATAAACTTAACCATCACTAACCTAATGCCTAAACTAATCCTCTAACATAAACATCTCTAAAAAGTGCCTAAACTAATCCTCTAACATAAACATCTCTAAAAAGTGCCTAAACTAATCCTCTAACATAAACATCTCTAAAAGCCTAAAATATTCGCTCCTAAACCGAACAGTTAACTTGCACCTACAATTTAGCATCCTTAATTTTGTGTTAAAACGGACCATTTCAAACTTCCAAATATAAGAAACCCAAACCAAACGTGTCCCTTAGTCTCCCCCTATTTTGGTTCTTCTTCCCCACTGTGGTTTTTAAGTTTTAATCCTCGAGGGCTTGAAATGCTTCACATTATATATGTAAAATGTGTTGCTTCATAAATAAACATGATTTTATTTTTACAACTTGTGTTTCGTTTGCATGCAAATTATTTCTATACAGGGTCTCAATGGGGTGTCAGTTGTCAGTACCTTATGGAGTAATGGGTTAAATGTCTTTCTATCTTGCCATTAGACAATGTGTTGCAGTGTCCCAAGACGGTCTTTTTAAATGGTTAACAATGTGATTTCATCAAGTACTGACAAGATTTTAATTCTTAATGCTATGAAACTAGACTTTTAGCTTGCTGATCTTCTAGATATTGGTGTGACATGCCCTAAGGAGCTCAGGTTTTGAATATCTATGCACTTGTCACTTCCACTTAATCAGCGCACCTCTTCCCTGATTTGGTTTGGGGAATCTACCTTGCCTGTCAATTACTTGCGCACACAATGTTGTCATGGCTCAAACACCGATGTGACCGCAACCAATGGGGAGAAATGTATCGTTTCCAAAAGCAATTTTCTGCCCTCTCTAATCTTGACTGAAGCAGCTTTCATGTGTGGGAAAAGTAGGAAGCAAATGGCTTCTCACTTTAGAACGTTGCATTAGCCATGCTTGTTTTGGTAATGCAACTTGCACACAACTTGAATTGCCTAGGAAATTGTTGTGGGGCCAACATGACAACTACTTGGGCTACATTGATTAATTTATTAGTTCTTCACTTAGTCGAGTGTGGTATGGGCTTGTTTAATCCATGTTATTCGATGCATGGTATTTGTTTGGTTAGCTTGGTTGAAGCTAAAGGGCTTCATAGTAACTGAATCAGATGAAGCCTGTTAAGATTTGTGTTGAGCAATTGAAATAAAGGCTGACTCCGAAACTCATATAGAAAGTAACTGCATCGTATGCCTAGTCTAAATGCCATCTAAATATAGAATTATCTGATATTGCAGTGATGCAGAACACAATATTGAAGATACACTCTACCTTGGAAAGCAATAAAACCGATTTATTTTAAGTTGCATTAAACATAACAAAAACCTCCAGTGACCTTTTGCGATTCATATGCAAGACAATAATATCATACTCTGTCCTAATTGAAATATCAACTTGAGCCTTTTTAAAAGGACATTTTAGGAAGCCACATAAACAATGCTGGGTAGGCTGTCAATTAAACCATTTATTAAGTTATGTAATACACTAAACAAAATAATAAACTTATGCCTATTAAATGGCTGTATCATGGTGATAGCGATAACGTTGTGATTATTACTCAATACGTTCTTAATTCAAGAGGACAGGAACCCCACCTTCCCTAGACACACATTCACTCTTTCTCTAGTCTTTATATTCTCACCCCGTTTATCTCCACGGGCAACCGTCGCGTAAGAAAGCAACGGTCGACTAATACTATACGACCTAGTGCTGTAGTGGCCGTTGTTGTTGAGCGTTAAGCGGCCCGGGCTCCACGTATTGCCATCAAGTGTAGAAGTTGCACTGCAGGGGTGGGACTTCTGCAGTCAGGGGAGCTGCGTCTCTCATAGAAATGCTACTAACAGCGATTTCCACAGCCCACTAACGCAGGCGGACACATTCGAGTTAACGTAGAAGCCCTCACTGGTCCCGTTTGCTGTATCGCACATGAAAGCCGTAGGATAAGAACAGCACGGCTCGCCGTGAACGCGTCCCGCCGGATCGAGCAGCATCAGCAGCACCTGTGCGTTCTTTGATGGGGACGAGAGACGCGTGAAGAAGGGAAGAGCGGTGGAGTTGGTTCCCCCCCTTCCCCATTGCACCAAAAGAAAACTCTGGGTAAGGACGGCTTGTTCACTTTTGCTGTTGAATGAAAATACATTTGAGTCCAAGTCCCGATTTGAATGCCGTTGGCCTAAATATGCCTTCACTCTGTAATTCCAGCACCAATGCATTAGGAGCGAGACTTGGACTACATCTCTCACGGCCGTTAGGTTTATTTCGACAATAAAAAGGACACAGTTCAGCACCGAGGCATTCGCCCGGCCAGTAAATGTCATGCTCATTCTGGTTAATGATTTCTCCTCTATATGGACGAAATGTCCTCTCCAGACTGTTAAGAAATAGAAGTGGACTTCTAAGTAAGAATCTATAATTATTTGCGTTCGTAATCGGTGTGATGCGCGTAACCTACTACGGTAGGCTATCCTATCGGAGACGGTTTAGTTTTGGATTTGTAAACGGTTAATTGGGAAATAGTACTGAAACAAGTCAGGTGGTTGGAGCTGTTCTTTCAGCACCACCTTCGGCGTTGGTGGCGGTGCAATTCGGGCGACCAAAGTGTCCGAAGACCTGTGGCCTTGCGTTCGGTGTCGGTTGTTTTTAAGGCGGCCACTGAGCCAGTAGTAAGCAGGTTCCCCAAGCGTATACGGTGTGTTTTATCATCCTATGTCTTTACTGCATTATAAGAACCTCTACTATACCCAGCCCGCAGAATTGCTCGTTTGCTGAGTAAAAGGTATAGGACCTACGTCAAGCAGACCTTTTAATTATTACATTTGTATCACACTACTTTCTCATTTAATGGCAAGGACCAGCACATGGAAGATTATACAACAGCCAGAGCACGTGTTGTTCCCTTTTGCTTCGGACGTTTACGCTACACAACCAGGTTCGAGGATTCCACTATGTTCTGTTTGGGGACACCCGCGTTTAGTTGAATGGTTGTTAAAAGACGATTACACAGATTTAGATGGAGTTATTTCTTCTGTGTGAAACCACTTGGCGGGTCATGACTTGCTGCTGATTGTAATGCCCTATTAACTGCTACCATTACACGCACCGACTGTCCAAAGGAAGCCCAGAGAAACGAGAACACGAAAATCCGTTGTTTCAAATTACAATGCCAACGTAGGCAATGAGGCCTCTCGATGTTACATTACACTTTTGCTGCCTTTCCATTTTTGCCATCAAAGTACTCCATCTAACCTACACTCTGGATGTTATGTGGTATTAGCTTGGTGATATAACTGATATATCTAGACGTATGCATGTCTTGTCCCAGACCCCCACATAATGTACTCTATACGTTGAAATACGACCTGCTTACAATTCAATTTCTTTCCCAACACGCGCAATCATCGTAGTCATCTCTCCAGCCCCCCCCTCCTTCTCTCTCTCTCTCTCTCTCTCTCTCTCTCTCTCTCTCTCTCTCTCTCTCTCTATCTCTCTCTCTCTCTCTCTCTC
>JAOPJO010000154.1:4455086-4467119 GCA_027123675.1 Molva macrophthalma
CCTCCACCACCCCCCAGCCTCCACCACAGACCCCCCTCCAACTCCCACCACGACCGCCACATCCATGCAGCCGTCCTAGGAGGGTTGCATGGATGTGGCGAGGGAAAGGGGGGAACGTTGTTATGCTAATGACAAGGCCAGGACTTCTCGCCTTGCCACATCCAAGAGCCATGGAAAGATTCTTCCTCATCCTTAAGAACAAAGAGGGGTCGGTTGGGGTGGTGGGGAGAGAAGGGGTTTGTAAGATGGTAGAGGGAAATGGTATGAGTCACACAAACTCATGAGGCGGCGCTTCTCTTCTGGTCTCGGTGGAGGAAAGAGAGCGGGACGTCAGAAAGTGTTGTTTGCAGAAGCCTGCTGCTGCTATTTTTAACAGACAGGGTTTTTTCTTCTGCTTCCTTCTCCCTCCTATCGTTGTTAACCAAACCAGACCATCAGTGGCTGTGCGAATGCACAAGGATCACAACTTTAGCCATGGCTCCACTGGCTTGTGCGCCGACAACCCACTGTTCGACCTGGTAGACCTGCTCTTTCAACCCACGTCCTTGTCTGGCTTCGCTGTTCTGTCCATAAAGAAAAACAAAAAAGACAATTTAAATTACTTTTTTTATTTTGTAGAAGTAACTCCAGTATTCAGGGGAAATTCAGTAGGCTATATGAGAAATCTGGAATGTGGTCACAAACCCCCCTTATTGTGCCAAGTGACTACTAGTAGTCAGAATAAAGTAGGCTATTTAATAATGATTAATGTGAAGTAAGTGTGAAAGGGATTGTAGTTTAATAACCAATATTTGGTTATTAAACTACAATCCCTGTTGACTATATTTGTGAAAAAAAAGGCTTAATGCTTAATGCTTAATGCTTCACTCACAAGGCTATTCTTACTGGAACTGCCCTAGTTGTGTTTTGTTCTGTGTGTTTCACACTGCAGCCTTGGCTAGACAGCAGCTTATGTTGTATTATGCATCTCTCTTGAAACCCAATGTTGTTAATCTTTTAATTATCTCATTGAAGAGTTTTTGATGAAACTTACCAAATGTAACCCTGTTTCTTCGTCAACAACATTGAGCTATGCTACAATATTTCTGCATACTTACACCTTATACCTATACCTATTTAGACATTTAACAGATCTGTTTGTGTGTCTGTATTTGTGTGTCCTGTGTGTCTATGTGGCATGAGTGAGTCATATTTGTGTGTGTGTGTGTGTGTTTGTGTGTGTGTGTGTGTATGTTTGTGTGTGTGTGTTTTACAGGCCTGCTGCTGCACCATGTCCTCTGCTCAGAGTGAGGATTCTTCAGGGTACCATCTGAGTGGTGAGTGAGGCTGACGTTGTCATGACGATGCCTGTCACTGGCTGTTGCTGTACCTCATCACTGAACACGCATCTCAGCTGAACGCCCCAGTGCTGCAGCCCGTGTGTGTGTATTGAAAAGTGTGTGTTGGTGTGCAGTATCAAAGTGACAGCATTGTGTAATTTGTACCTTCCGGTGCACGTGTACACCAAAAAAGAAACCGCCAAGAGGGCTATCCTTCAGGTCAAGGATGGTGCAGGTCGACTTGCTAATTTATTAACTTTGGCTTTAAGAAATATTTTAGGAAAGGCATTAGATCCATCCTTAGCAAACTAATTGGAAGCATCTTTGTTGAATTCAAAAAGGGCATGATGTTCCTGCTGAGACTGCCGTCTTTATGACCATTAGGGAAAAATATGTATAATCATGACAATATACCATGACATTTTCCAGTATTTTCCATTTGATGTGACAGTTCTTTGTTAATAGATATCTCTCTAGCTACATACCTCTATGTAAATCTATCTCTATAGAACTGTGAAATCAACAATAATAAATAACCTACCGTACTATAGTGTCCATCATGGACTTCTGTTTCACAGACGTCCTCATGAAACCTCTTCTGCGCGGTCCCACTGCGTTGACCTCTGTGTCTGTCTGTGTGTTTGACCTCCAGTGGTGCGAAACCCCCCGGGATGGGAGGTGGGGATATACCTGGTGGGATTCCTGGTCCTACTGGCAGTGGCGGGCCTGAACATCTGGAAGCTCTGGAAGTCTGGAACGTTTCCCACCCCTTCTCCCTTCCCCAACTTTGATTACCGGTACCTCCAGGAGAAATATGGAAACTCCTTCTCGGAAGTGCGGCAGAAGGTACCGTGCGGCGACTCGTTGATGATCATTTTGCGATCGTCTCGGTCAAAAAACCCAAAGTCTTTGGGCCAAAGGGCAAACTGCTTTACCACCAGGTGTGATGCTGGTGGGTCATTAGAAGCTGTTTCAGAATCGATCCACTGGTCACATCCATCCTACATCTGGGTGGGCAGGCAGTGCCCCTTGTGATGTCAAACGTGGATGGGTTTTGAAACCGCTTGTACTAATGGCAGTAAAATAGGGCCCCTTTAAAAACATTCACTTCCCCCTCCATGGGAAAATGCATCCCTTTAGTAATGCACTTACATGGCTCTAATTATCATCATTGATCACTATACTGAATGATGTCACAGGACACGGTTACAGCTTTGTAACTCTGATCCGTTTAGAAGGACTAATCACTGATGCTCTTTTTTTCTTGTGTTGAATATGAAAATGTACCAAAAGTAAATTTAATAAATGGTAGGAAGAGGCTCAAAACCAATAAGTTATAAAAATAACGAAGTTATTACTGTAGCTAAATTGAGGAGTTGGACCTGTGTTTCTCTCGGATCCAGCAGTTTTAAAATGTTATAGCAAAACTTCTGGGGGGGAGACGGCACAAAGCCTGGGCTGGAATCCAACAACTGTGTGGGGCGGAGTTAAGCCTTGTTTCCTGTTTCGGTACGGAGATATTCTACCGAAGAAAACTAATTTGCGCAAGTGGACGAAGGGTTCAAAAGGGGATTTGAAGAAGTGTATTTTCTACAGTGCCCAGTCCGCACCGTGTTGGTTTGATACCTTTACAGAGCCTTTTTTACAGTTTACTACTGCTAGCCAAGTTTGTGTTTGCCAATTACGCACTTACAGATCCCCGCCTACAGCGACATGATTGGTCAACAGAACTATGAAGCAAAATAAAGTGAAACGTCCCATTGAACCAGATCTGTGCTCATCTGCCATCAGACATAAATACAAATCTAAAGTCTGTTATGTGAGACTAGACCCGTGTTAATCAATTAACAAATGTGTGAATTAAATGTTGGCGCAGCACATAAGGGGTCATAAGGTCTGAATGGTAGCATGCTGGCAGGTCCATGTAATATTGTTAAGGTAAGCAGGAGGACTTTAAAGTCTCATCTAAAATTAACTTGAAGCCAGTGGATCGTGGCAAAAATGGGCCAGATACTAGTGGCCATCTTGGTTCTAAACACTAGCTGGGTTTTGGGAACTGAATGCGGAAATCAACTTTCAGTTTCTCCACCCGGCTAGTGGTTACCTCCAAGATGTCCGCTAGGCTGAGAGGAGAGATGCTGTCAAACTGATCAAATCTTGATTTGGTTAGGATGCCGTCAATTCATTTGTTGATGTAATTTGCTAATTACATTGCAGCAGGTCTTGTTTCGATAGGCTGTCTGTGCTCAGATGGGGAAAACAAGTCAATGTCATCCTTCATAACAACGGCTCGTTCCCCCCCCCCCATTCCCTGCAGAGAGTGGCGGCCAACAACCACCGCCGCACCTCCACCGCCTCCAGCCGCAAGCCCAGCCTGGCCATGGGCGAGACCCTGGACGCCCTGCGGGACCTGGGCCACCTGGAGCTGATGAACCGGGAGCTGGACCCGGCCGGCGTGGCCCAGCTCAACCGCTCGGTGTCCACCGACTCCCTCAGCTCCATCTCCTCCATCGCCAACAACTTCGGCCACGACTTCACCGTGGGCCAGCTGGAGGTGACGCTGGAGTTCGAGCCGTCCCGCCACCCCCACCCCCACCTCCACCACGGCACGGGGCTGCTCCACGTGGCGCTGCACCAGGGCAAGGACCTGCTGGAGCGGGAGGAGGGCGACTTCCCCGGCTGCTTCATCAGGGTGTCCCTGGGGGCCGAGGAGTTCCACGTGGGAGTCACCAAGGTGAAGGAGTGTGTGTTTGTCAAAGTTTGTGTGTATGTATGTGTGTGTGTGTGTGTGTGTGTGTGTGTGTGTGTGTGTGGGTGTCACGTACAAAGACTAATGAAAGCCATGATGTTTAGTACGTGCTTTTTATCTCATATATACGTATATGTATGTGTGTTTGTGGACATTGAACATGATCGCATCTAGTCACTGCACCGATACCTCCAAATCCAGTCTAAATGAGCTGTCATGCTTCCATCGGGGAGTGGAGTGTTTAAACAACCACAGTGATGGCTGTCATTGTGGATACAGGCCAGCTGAGCGCAGGATTTGGCTCGATTTCATTGCAATTAAGGTATTAGTTGGGCACAAACACAAGGCCTTAGGACGCCTAGCTCAGTTACAGTGTGTGTGTGTGTGTGTGTGTGTGTGTGTGTGTGTGTGTGTGGGGTGGGGGAATCATTTAAGCTGTGCTTAAGTGATAGGGGCACTTAACTGTTTCCATGCAGTGATAAATCACACAGATGAGGGGGCTGATCCTGTAGCTCCAGACGCTACCTCTCTGCTCCATTATATTCCAAAGGCTGAGTCGGCGTCTTCTTGTTTCCTCTTGTTTCCTCTCCGTTCAGCAGAACGGGGATGACCTCACGTCCCTGAGCAGTAGTCAGCGTATGGATTGGCTCACACAGTGTGTAGCTAAATATGTTTTTGTATCCGATTGGTTGATGACCATTAAGCAGGTGTGAGATCGATTTGTATGTAGATGTATGAAGACCCCACGCCAGGGTGACAACGAAGTATGCTATGAGCCTATATAGCGACCCAGGTTCGACTGCAACCTATGTTCCTATGCTCCATCTCATTCCTATTCTCCCTTTCAACCCATTTCCCTGTCCGTCTTCACTGTCCTGTCCAGAAAGGCACAGAGCCTATAAAAGCCCATATACTAACAAGATTAGGGACTACAATTGGAAAGAGCCCAGGGACGAGAAGAAGAGACACTGCAGTATGTGTTCCATCTGCCATGCTGGCTCTACACCGCCTGCTGGACGCACTCAACCACAAGATCAGGCTTGGGCTCATGCTCTCGTTCAACAGCCCAATGCCGATCTCAGCCAGCCTCGTACAAGGGCTGCGCTACACCTCCATGCTGTCAGGATGAGTGCATTGTGTTAATATTGGTGTTCCTATCATTGTAGTTATTGTGGCGCTGAAGCGGTGTGGCGTAATAACGGCGGTAGGCACCGCAGCGAAGGCGAGATTGGTTTCCCGTTTGATGTGTAAATGGGGGCGGGGAAGGCGGGAGGAATCGCTGACATCAGCTCCCCTGCGCAACACGCAACCACCAGGGACCCAACCAACGCACTGGCCAATGCTCAGGCCCTGCTTTTCTTGCGAGGGCTTCACTAATTCTTTACTCACTTTCTTACTCTCTCTCGTTCTCTCTCTCCCGTTCTCTCTCTCTGTCTCGTTCTCTCTCTCTCATTCTCTCTCTCTGTCTCTCTCTCTCGCGTACTCTATCTCCCTCTCGTGCTCTCTGTTTCTCTGTCTCTCTCTTGTTCACTCTCTCGCTCTCTTGTTCGCTCTCTCTCTCTTTCTCGTTCTCTCTCTCTCGTACTCTCGCTCTCTCGCGCGCTCTCTTCTGATTTATCAGTCTTAATGTCTTTCTTGCTCTATCCGTTTAGCTTTCTTTGTCTCCCTATCTCTCTCTCTCTCTTGCTCTTGGTCAGCTCTGTATCCATCTTTCTTTTCCTCAGTGCTGAACTTTGAGATCCTAGCTCCTTAGCTCCTCAGTGCTAACAATCTCTATGTGCATCTTATGACACAGAAACCTCTCTGTATTCTGATGCTGTTCAGCTGTTTGGCCTGGTTAAATCCTTCCAAGGTTATGGATAAGGCCTGTCTGTGCTGCTGAATCCAAATTCACTCTGAGAAACAACATGCTCTCTTTTTCACTCTCTGTGTCTCTGTATTGTACATACAACATACAGTATGATAAATCCCATGGCATAGTAAAATAGAGTGGATGATATCAAAAAGCATGTGCAAATATTATTTCCAAGTTGATAAGTCAAATTAAACAAAAGATTATACAACTAGCAGGGGTTGCTCAGCCCAGTATTGTGCTGACCACACAGGCCTTATCTCTTGTTGTGACCCAGGTGTCCTTGCCGTTCACTGTTGCACTGTGTAGCTAACTGTTGCTGTCTCTATTCAGACATTTAATACAGACAGACCGCTTTCACACTTCACAGGCTGTAGGATAGGCAGTTGCGAACGTGTGTAATTATATACAAGCCGCAGTGTGTTTTTCCATCCCGATTCTTTGTGAAAGCCATTGGAAACCTTATCTTTTTCAAAATGGAAACATTTAATCACCAATATAAAAAGGTTTCCATTGGTCATTCATTTTAAAGAACAGCAGGCCAAAGCTGGGTGTTGCATTGGACCCTTCCTATTCTTAAACCTATCTCGCCTGCCAAGAATCTAGATGATCTAACGGAGGAGTCTAACCTCTGTCTGCTTGATTAAGAGGATGCATTATGCAGATTCTACAGTGCATGTATTACACACACACATACACACACCTAAAACTACAAACACGGACCCATGTTCGCAACTACACCACCGGACTAAGCCGCTTTGGACTAGGGGAGCCTGAGGCAGAAACGTCTACTACAATATCTTCACTGAAATCTCTTTTATGTCTTTATATTCACTTTAGTATCTTCAACTCATCATTTAACTTTGCTGGGTTCGATCCCCAATGACCACAGAATGCCTGCAGGCATCTTTTGAGCAAGATCCCTTAACCCCTTCCTTCTCCTTAATGACCTGACCTCAATTCACTGGAAGTTGCTTTGGATGTTAGCACCTTCTAAACATAATCAGAATCACTGCCTCATTATTATGTATTTAATTTTATTTTCAGGTCCAGGCCAATGCCTTCACTGTGTTGTTTGACGAGCGCTTCTCCATCCCCTTGGACGTGGCAACCCTGGAGGAGTACAGTCTGCGCTTTGCAGCCTTCGGTATTGACACAGAGGAGCGCAACATCAGCGCAGGGCTCGCTGAGCTCAAGCTCTCGGACCTGGACCTGACCGTCAGACCCTTCAACGCCTGGCTCTACCTCCAGGACGTTAATAAGGTGCCATGTAATCACCTAGCTTAGCTTAGCCTAGCGCATGCAATACCAGTTGGTCCTGACCATTAGACCCTTCAACACCTGGCTCCACCTCCAGGATGTCAATAAGGTGCCACACAATCACCTAGTGTAGCTTAGCATAGCATAGCATGGAATACCACTTGGGCCAGTCCATCAGACCCTTCAACGCCTGGCTCTACCTCCAGGACGTCAATAAGGTGCCACACAATCACTTAGCTTAGCTTAGCCTAGCATAGCTCTTTGACCTGGATCTGTCCATCAGACCCTTCAACGCCTGGCTCTACCTCCAGGATGACAATAAGGTGCCACACAATCACTTAGCTTAGCCTAGCATAGCTCTTTGTGACCTGGATCTGTCCATCAGACCCTACATTGCCTGGGTCTATGTCCTGGATGTCAATAACGTGCCACACAATCACCTAATGTGGCCTAGCATAGCGTAGTATTAAATGCAATATAATACTGACCATCTGACGCTCCAACTCCTGACTCTACCTCCAGAATGTCAATAAGGTGCCACAAAATCACCTGAATAAATGAGTGTTCCTTTTTTGTTTTTTTTATATCATTGCATAACAAAGCATAGCATAGCATACTCTACCAGTTCCATAGAATAGGAAAACATGACAAAACATAACAATAGCAAGTCTAACACATTAGCATATAAAACATGCTAATGTTATGCAACTGATATTTAGTAATCTGATAAGCTGACTATGATCGTTGAACCCTTCTCAATGAAGCAGTGTTTATCTTGGAAAGATTTGCATGGTAAAAACAATTGCACAATAATATGAAATGTAACCTTTTTGAGGCTTGTCCAAGACCGGTTTTACAAACATAACAAACAACACTGCAACTTGGTACTTTGGACTTAAAGACCAGGTTGATTATGTGTCTTATGCCTGGTTTCTTCTACCCCTGTAGGCTGTGGACGCAGTAGGAGAGATCCTTCTGTCTCTTAGCTATCTGCCCACGGCGGAGCGTCTCACGGTGGTAGTGGCCAAGGCTAAGAACTTGGTGTGGACCAACGGCAGGACCACTGCAGGTAGGACAGCTATTCGTACTAGCATACTTTTGGTTTTCTAGTCAAGTCTGTTCAAGTTTGAGAGTTTGGAATCCAGTCAAAAGACATGTTTGTCTGTCTGGCAGCCCGGCTGTTTGTTTCTGTCTCTGTCTGATTGGCCATTTTTTATCTCTGTCTTGCTGTGCCACTTTTTTTGTATTTATTTATGTTTATTTGTCTACCTCTTGAACTTTTGTTTTTTCCAACTCCTCTTACTCTCTCTCACCAACCCCCTCCCCCTTTTCTTCCCCTTGCTCTCTCTCTCTCACGCGTTGTCTCTCTCACTCGCTGTCGCTTGCTCTCTCTTGTTTGTCTACCAATAAATGTTTTGGAGTTCATGCTCTTTGTTTTGCTTGCAATGCTTATTTTTCTTTTGTGTGCTTTTCAGTGTGTGCTGACCCTGCACTGAAACACATTCTCACCAAAAACAAATGTGCAAGACAACAAAGTCTATTCATGAATAGACTCAGAATAATTGAATTACCTGTCAGCGATGTAAAATAGCAGGCGCCATACGGCCACCCCCACACCCTCCCTGTGCCTCTGGGTAAACATAGGACATTATTTGTGCAGAGCTGTATTTGTCTAAATTATTACTGTGTGTGTACACACGCATGCATGTGTGTGTATGTGTGTGTGTGTGTGTGTGTGTGTATGTGCAGGCACCAGCATGTGTGTGCACGGCATCATGCATGAGTGTGTGTGTCCACGCGTGCAGCCATACACAAGCTCACCTGTGTGGATGTTCCAGAGGTAATCCCGTTCCACCGATCCCCTTGTGCCTGCCTCTGGTCCTCAGACCCGTTTGTCAAGGTGTACCTCCTGCAGGACGGCCGGAAGATCAGCAAGAAGAAGACGTCCACCAAGCGGGATGACACCAACCCCATCTTCAACGAAGCCATGATCTTCTCCGTGCCCTCCCTGGTCCTACAGGTGACTCCACATCAACTCCATAATCTCGGTTCCATAAACTCGACAATGCTGTACCCGACCTTCAGGGGGCAGATTGCACAGAGCGCAGTCTCTGTGCAGTGTGGGAATGGTGGAGTTACGCAGGGTTTCCTGTTTTGTTATGGAGATATTTGTTCAGAATCTGAGAGAATCTCATTCAAGCGTTGCGAGATGGAGGTTTCAGAAGACGATTTTAACAACAGTGGTCAGTCTACTACACAGGTTTGATTTTAAACCTTTACAGACACTTTGTCTAACGAGGTCTATTTTAGCTTTAGCTTGTCTGCCCACCGGCTACAGGAAAAGTTTTGTTTGTGTGTGCGCTTTGGATGCCACATTTTAATAAGACCTCCAATACGATCAGCTGCGGCAGCACTACGGTGATAGCGCTGTAGAACAGTCTTGCAATCGTTGCACACCACATTAGCATCGTAGCCTATGCCAACAGGTCCCGTAAACTCTTCTAAAGTTCCCAGTTTTTGCCTAGTAGTAATTTGTTTTTTGCCAGACGTATAACCTTTTTGACTGAGTTTATTGAGTCCCTTCCAAACGATGTTCAGCCATATTAAATTTGTTGTGGTTCCGCCAGTCCGGTTGTTTCCAGTTGAGACCCATTACCTGTATTGCTTGCCTACAGATCCCCGCCCCAAGGAACATGATTGGTCAAAACACATTTGAATCAAAAGATTGTGAAACGCCCCGGTCACACAGATTTGAGCTTGTCTGATTCGTGAGACTGTTAGCTACAGAATGTTAAAGACGTAGATAAATTGACCCAACGTCCTTGGTAAAAAGCAGGCGAAGTCTGTCTCTTTTACTCAACAATTTAGTTAAAACCAATTGAAAGTAGATGCTCTGTAGATGGCCCTATAATAATCAACAACATTACCATCTGTATACATAACATGGCACTGTACTGTATAATTAAAGTATGTTTCAATAACAAGCTCCTCTGGATTTGCAACACTCAAAATCTCAACTCATCCACAGAATCAATAGCAATGTTTAAATTACTTCTTTTTTCTTTTGTCCAAAGGAATATTTTGTCTTAAGTGCTTTTCAGGCAAGGATGCCAATGAAACGGTCAAAGCATACACAGAAAGAAAAACTACAATGTTCTGTAGTAATAGGTTACATATTCACAATCTGAATAAGAATTTTAGCTTTATTTGCCAAGCATGCTTTACACATGCTAAGGACTTATGTTTTTCAGGCACTCTCAAATGTACAGACATGGGATACACAAAGTAATGATTCAAGCAGATACAGAAGTACAGCTTGCTTTTGATTGATGCACTTGAAGTGCACAAACATCACACAGGTGTTTCCTCTATACAGGAGCTGTCCTTGAGGGTGACGGTAGCAGAGAACACAGAAGACGGCAGGGGAGAGAATGTCGGCCATGTCATCATTGGCCCAGAGGCCAGCGGCATGGGCATCACCCACTGGAACCAGATGCTGGCCACGCTGAGGAAGCCTGTGTCCATGTGGCACCCGTTACGAAGGATCTAAGTCCCCGCAAACTCCGGCCTTCAAAAGACCCAAATCATCACCAGTCCTAAGTCCTCATAAACCCTATGCCGTTGAGGCCCTAGGCCCTAAGTCCTCCCAAGTCTCTCAGTCTTTGCAAACCTTAAGTCTTCACAAGCCCTAAGTCCTCACAAGCTCCAAGTCCTCACAAGTTCTAAGTATTCACATGCCCTAAGTCTTCACAAGCCCTAGGTCCTTGCAATCCCAAAGTCCTCACAAGCCATCACAAGTGCTAAGTCATTTGAAGCCCCCACCCCTACAAACCTAAAACGATCTGTGGTGTTTTCAGTCCTTGATGAAACAAATCATTTCGATTCATCTCCTTCATTCTGTTACTTGGCTTGGTGCTGCGACTTTAAGAGTTTACTTTTTTGAGGGATATTGTGATATTGTAATAGGACAACAAAAAACCAACAGCAACACATAGAGGTAAACAGCGCCTTCCTTTTTCCAGATAAAAGGACAAATATAACAAAATAGTGTGTTCGTCAACTGATTACACTCTTTGGTCCATTATACACCTACACTCTTTCAATAACTTTTCAGGATCTGCGGAGTGTTGTGTGTATGTGGCTTGTCGTTTCTTAAGGTCAGCCCTGGATATTTGGGCTTGTTTGTTCACACCAGGACATTGTTTCTTGCTTAAGAAAGTAATTGCTTATGTTTAAGTTAGCAATGTGACCCATCCAGGTCTGTTTCTCCTCCCTACCTCCTTACCTAGGTCTCGGTATCTTTGATTCCTCTCCTCCTACTCCTCTCTTAAATGGGGTTGTGGATCGATACACTTTCGAGGATTTGAGACTGCTCTTTCCAAGAACTGAAAAGAAACATTGATAGTTGAATGTGTTTATTTTTCCTTCCTCTTTCCAAAAGACAAAATAGCTATGACCTTGAAGTGGCTTTGGATTAAACAAGGAACCCAACGTGCTGTTATAACCCTCTGTGAGTTTGATGTATGTTTGTATTAAGCTGTATAGAGAATGAACTGAAAGATTGATCAAAAGGATTGAAATAACTTTTTTCAGGAAACTAAGTGTCTCATTGGACTGGTCCAGTTGATTGCTGAAGTTATATTTATTAAGACTTTTAAAACCAAGGCGGGGATAGCGCTGTTGGATTGCTTGGTCATTCCTTGATTGTAAGAGCGACAAAACTGTGTGTGTTTTGATATGTTCCATATATTGTGCTTTTAAAAAAAATCCAGGTATCGCGACACTGAATGGCAGGATAATATTGTTGCTGTTAGTTGATTGGGAAGTCTCCCCCATGATTACTTCTGCTAGGT
>JAOPJO010000154.1:4467219-4480567 GCA_027123675.1 Molva macrophthalma
CAGTTCTGAAGGCAAAAGGGGGTCCAACCCGGTACTAGCAAGGTGTACCTAATAAAGTGGCCGGTGAGTGTATATCACAATTCATTTGTTTATTTGTAGCATAACTAATGCAATACAGGCAGCAGCGTGTATTTGCATATGATTTGTACGTAACAATGTAAATAGTGTTTTATAATTTGTATTTTTTAGTATAATTGATTGTACTGATTACTTTATTTGCTATAATTTCATTGGATTTTTCGTCATTATATTGAGCTATTTTGTTGTGACATGAAATATATTCATATACATTTTAAAGGAATTATAACATCAGTGAAAATAAAATGTGTTGTTTAGCAACTAACAAGCATTACCTTTTCAAACCCTATAAAATCAGCTTGAGGTGTTGGTCTTTTTACCACATGCCATTTGGTGGACGCTTTTATCCAAACCGTCTGACAGTACCTTGAGCGCATACATGCTTTGCATCGGTGGCGCCAGTGGGAATCGGACACCTAACATGCAGTGTTGATGCCAGGGTTCAGTTGAGCTCGACAGCACCATTGTATAGGAGGAATATTGTTGAAGAAAAAATACACACCACTTTTTTTCCCCCTCTTAAGTGTTGAAAATACTTCTATTCTACAAATACTATGACACGCTCTGGTCTCCTTCAAATGACTCAATTACATTGTTTTTTTTTTAAATAACATTGTGCAAAAGTACCGTTTTGTTGTACGTTTTATACAATACAATGTATTACGTAAACTACAGTGAACAGCGTAGTGACTGCAACTTCCACTGATCATAGCCTTCAATGGAGCCTTCTTCACTTCAACTTTATCCACTTTCAAATTATAATCCACATCATTGTGGTTCCGATACCCATATTTGCCACTGTGCCAAATACCGAAGCAATATGTTAATTTACATTCAGCATTTGCAATTGATGAACAAAACAGTACTCTATATTTGATCGTGCATGAAGCTATTTAGCACTGGATGTGAATGTGCCTCAAAAGTTAAATAATTGTATTGTGTGAACGCTGTTTGAAATAAAAGCAATGCAACAGTAACAGCCGGCTGTTTCATAATGTCTACTAAAAACTAAAAGGGGAGCTGGACAATTACTTTCCTCAGATGTTTTATTCAACTTTTTTGTAGCTGTAGGAGCAGAACTCTGTCCAATTCAGAGCCATGAGTCTTCTTCTACTGGCCACCACTATCAGCATGTGGTCTTCAGACAAACTTAGACTCTTATATCCAGATATATCTGAATTGTGTCAAATAGATTGCTTTGACCCCCTGGCCCTGAAATGAACATATGTATCCTATATGTGTCTCCAGGCAAAGGATTATGCTTCCTGAGAACTACACAACTGTTCCAACGTGCCTACAATGGAATTCAGACCACTAGTGGCCTAAATATTTCTACATCAGCTGGCTGTAGGTCTGGTGTTTGTGTTGGACAGCAATTTTGTTTAATGGGAAATTATTTTAGTCTATGAAAATTGTCAAATAATTATGAGGGAAAGGCTGTGTTCTCAAAATTCTATATTGAAGGGTTGAGTGGCAGTTAAGACATGGCCATTGCTGTCTGGGATGCTGATAACGTGAAGAGTTATGTTTTTGACTTACTCTGAATTTGGCTTTGATGATTAACTTTTACGGCATCGTAAAATATCATTGGTGTTCAAAGAGTATTTTTTGTATTGTGACAGCTATGAAATCCCACAATACACATTTGAATGCCGGGTCTGAAAGGTGCAGGCCTACTTATCTGTGTATCACTTCATGGTATGATGTGCGGCAGATCAGAAGGTCTCATTTTCGTCGTGACTGGAACACAATACTTAAATACTTAATTCATAACATAATTAACAAGATGTATACCTTTTGGATAAGTCTGGTCTACCTTAAATATAGGGAAAAAAACAATTTCTTATTTTGTATAGGCTACTATTATGACTGCAATTGTCTTTGTACAGGTGTTTTCAGACATGTTTTAAAATAGTTAAATCATTTATGGGCTGTTCTGTAAAATGAATACATACTCACCTACTGTTAATCCAATGGATTTCTAGCCTGGCGCAAAATGTTTTTTGATTCAGGAACAGAGCATAAAAATGCAAAATTGGAGTGAACATTTTTAGATTAGCTATTCAGGGATTAGATCATGAACTGCCACTAAAATCAGACATCCTAGTAGACAAACAATATGCACCTCTAATGTAGGATACTACAAATTAAGACATATGACATAGTCTCAGTGGAAAATGCAATATTTTGATATAGATTCGGCATTAAAATGGGTTTTGATAACATTTCTAGGGAGAAATGTGTGCTTTGTTATTATTATTATTATATTATTCGTTCAGTGATTGTATATGCCGCTTAGTTTGTTAGTTATCAGGAAAAGTCTTTCAGGTCTCGCCACAAAATTGTGCGGGGCTAGAGCCAAGAATCAATATTTCTGGGGGTTGTTCAGAATATTGTGTTGATATAACATGTTCATGTTCATGTATTAAATATGATAGCAACGACAGAAAACGTTATATTCCCATATCAAAACCCATTTTAATGCTGAATCTATCAAAATATTGCATTTTCCGCTGAGAATATGTATGCCGTGTACAGGTTACAATGAATAAATGCCTTCTGATTCATATGTTCGGCCCATAGGATATGTGGTAGGCCACAGCCACCTGTGTAGTCATGTGTGGGCATAATGGAGGCCAACAGGGCCCTTATCCTGTGTGTGTGGGCAGGTAATGAGGCCAATAAGGAAATACCTTTTCCAGTCAACGTTAACAATAGCATATTGTCAAATGCTACTAGTTTATCGCAAAGCATTACTGGTTGGGTAAACCCATTACTTCTGAATGGCTTTGAACAACGTAGCTTGAAGATTAGATACCTTCCCAACAGATTAAATGGAGAGCTAATAAAACTATGGCCACTGACCAAAAGGGCTCTACAAAGGTTAGAGCGACTGTACTGTCAGTTCAGGATTAAGATTATTCAGAAGTATTGCTGAAATAATTTTCAATGATGACTTTAACCAGGCTTTTCCTCAAAAGGATGATAGGAACAAACAATGTGAACTACTTTGTTAGTGAATGTAGTATACCTTGTATGGCTATACACATGCACACGTTAAGCATATATTAGCATAATCATGCACTTTGATTTTAGACTTTGATTCAGAGGTTCATAATCACGAATAGGAGGAAAAGCATGCAATTGTGTTTATACTTTATTGTTATACAATACGGTGAATGCAAAATCCAGATTTGATTATATCTATAATGGTTAGAAAGTGTTAAGAGTTAAACAACAACACTGGATTTATTAGGGTACTGTGAAGTAGAAATAATTCAAATAGAATTAAACTGGAAACTGAAAATTGTAATATAAGAATTGAAGTGGATGTCTTTTGAGTCCCAATAAATGTGACACTTGTCGTTTTTGGGGTCGGGTCCTAATGGGCCCCTTCCTCCAAAATGTTCACTCTGTCTAGTCCCTGCTCATGTCTGTTCCAATCTCTGCTTCTGTAGCCTCCTTCCCTTCTGTCCCCTCCCTGCCGTGGTTGGAAACCTAGCTTTTGGAGTGTAACACTCTGTGTCTTTTGCTCGGTAAAGATGCCTGATGTGTCCCTTTGATGTATTTATTTAACCAAAGCTTTAATCCATAGTGACTAAGTGCATTCAGCCAAAGATACTACCCAGGAATTGCAAGAATGATGTGAGTACATAAAATTAATCAAATAAGCAAACAGCTTCAATGTTACAAGAGATAGAAAAAGTATTATTTATTGCAGATCAATCTATTTTTTAATTAAAATATATGCCTACATTAAATTGAAAACCATAACCAGAATTGTCTGCCGCTGCATCTGGGCTGCTGACTGTCACCAAGCATTTAGGTGGTCTACCCATGGGTTTGACTGTGCATCAATCGACAGTGCATCAAGTTATACTGGGCTTGTTAGATATAAGTAGCCATCTTGGACTATGAGATTATCTGAGTATGAATTGTCTAGTGTTTTATATCTGCCACCATATAATTTTTAAAGCTGTTATTAGCAATTGTTGCTCACCTCACTTTGGTTTGATTAAATTGCTTTTTGATTGAGTCTTAGTTCTCATGCAACTGGGTCTTTAGTAATCTCGGACTAGCAGTCCTCCTCTGTTGTAACAGAACTTCTGGGGAGAGACGGCACAGAGCCTGGGCCACAAACCAAAAATATCAAAGCCACAAAAACAGTTTTCTTCTCGGGTGGTTTTATTGTAACTTTCCATCCACAGTACAACAAGTTATACTGGGCATGTTAGAGATAAAAACGTTGATTAAGAGTTTTACAGTATTAACTCTTGTTAATCTTACACATTGCGACTT
Source organism: Molva macrophthalma (assembly GCA_027123675.1). Taxonomy (NCBI): domain Eukaryota; kingdom Metazoa; phylum Chordata; class Actinopteri; order Gadiformes; family Lotidae; genus Molva; species Molva macrophthalma. Next base: position 4,471,597 of record JAOPJO010000154.1, read on the forward strand.
TGAGGCTATACAATTTGATTCCATTTGTCAGTCTGCCATTCTGACTTCAACTACTGTGTTCATGTTGTGGTTTTGAATCCAGGTTTCATTTGGCAAACATAACCAAAAACCACAAAGTTTCAAAAACTTCTTGCTTCATTTCTGCACTTCTTGTTTCTCCTCAAGGGGTTTATTGTAACTTTCCATCCACAGTACAGGAAGTTATACTGGCCATTAGAGAGAAGAATCTGATAAGAACCGGGGCCCAAGAGGGCCAAGGTTCGGTGTGGGGGTCCCAGTCAGTCCCTAGAATAAGATTGTGAAGTCTCAGGGTGGTAGGACCTTTCTATCTCCAAAACTGCCTTTTACACCACATTCTGATCCACTAGGTCTTGCGGGCCACACTTCTGAGAGGCTCTGTCAAAAAACCAGCCCATTTTGGCCAAACTTTTTTTCTGTAAGCATTAGAACTCCAACAGTATGTAAATGGGCATAAAACAGCAGGCAAAAGATGGAAATTTGTGCCTTAAGGCGTGTAATCTGTCCGTGCTAACACATCTCTCGGAATGACGTAACTAGCCCCCAGGCAGTGATAAAAAAAAGAAAAGGTTCTGGGGTGAAAAGGGGCCCGCACAATGCCCCTTATGAGATAAAAAAAGTTCATGTGCATTTCGCTCATAACTTTTTTTCGTTATGAACTAGAGGCCTGATTCGCAGATATGCAGGTTAGATGGATAGGGTGTAGGTCTGGGAGGAACTTCAGCTCAAAATCTTGCAAGCGAACCACTGGGTGAGGCGCCACGAGATGGAGCATTTGCGGAGGCTTTGTGAGTCATTTCTTGTAGGGCTGGAGCCCCCAAATTGATAATCGTATATGTCCTTTGAGACCCTCTTTGATAAAAAGAGACCCCTCTATAGCTCACTTGTTAGTGTCCTTGACCCCTAAGTCACCTACTCATTGCATCACTTCCTGTTGGGCTTCGGCCTCCTAATTGATCATTCCAGTAAATTTGAATGCCCTCTTTCATATAAATGACACCACCACCACTGGGAAGTGGCAACAATTCTCCATATCCATATGGGTAAGGGGGAGGGGTGCTTGCTGACAGTAGGGGTACACCATACATAAATAGGTAGCTTGCAATTAGCATTTCACTCAACAATAGAAATAGTCAATACACACTCAGGATGAGAAATTACCTTTCACACATCATAAATTGTGTCAAATAAACCTTCAATAGAATATGTGTATATTTCCTAGCCAGCGGAACCAAGTTTACGCCAAAAACGAAACCATTTACGACAGCTCAGCTGCCACACTTAACGTCGTTATGGCAACGAGTGCGCTGTGGTTTGGAGCACAGCAATTGTTTGGAGTAAAAGCCGGCTAAATGACTTTAAATTTGTAAATGACTGAAGTGCCCTATTAAGGTGATAAATCCTCATCTAGGTTTGTGTAAATTACACTTTACATGGAACTCATAAACTCGTTAGCAACGTGAACTGTGCTTACATTGTGTACATGAATGTTCCCTATCACAGCGTCCCGCTCCTATCACAGGAAGCTAGAATCAATGTTCGGGGGTTGTTTAGAATATTGTGTTCATATAACATATTCATGTTCATGTATTAAATACAGGATATAAGCGTGCATCTTACAGAAAATGAAATAATGGCCATAGGTCGTAAACAAGCGCATATGGATATATACGCTTATAACTTGGGGGCGGGGGGATTCCGAACCAAAATGCAGCTCATTGCTCCACATGTTTGAAAAACATGTTGTGTAATAAAATATGTCATTTTGGTTATTTTTTAACAGAATATAGCCTACCCCGATTATAGTCCCTCAAAACCCCAAACTAATCATGAAAAACGCCACGACCAGTTTAACTGACTAACTAAACAGCATATACAATCACTGAATGAAGATTATTACAATAAAAGGCACATTTCTAACTAGAACTGTTATCAAAACGCATTTTCATGCCGAATCTATATGAAAAGACTGCGTTTTCCACTGAGAATATGTCAGCCCTGTTGTTTGTTTTTGCAGACAGAAACATGACAGTCACGTGACGTGGACGCAGGCCTATAGAAAAGAATAGGCCAAAAAAACATAGGCATGTCACAATTTTAGAGCCGTTATTGTAAAACGACTAGGGTTTCCGCTGTGGAGCAGCGCAGTTATACTATATTTTGGTGTGAGACTGGGTTGCATTTTCAGCCTGACCCAAACGAGAGTACTTCATAAAAATGGGGTCAAATCATGCTCCAAACCATAATTCAGGACAGCATTTCAGGGGTTAAAACATTTTGGGCCATTTTACAGCTTAGTAGGCTATGACTCCGGGAATGCCTACAAGTCTAATACAAATACTGGTCCTTGAACGATTTATCTTTATAGACCAGCTTGCATTTGGGTGGCACAACATGATTTAACTTCTGATATGCCGCAATGAATTTGCTAAAGATTGCGAAAGCCAGAAAATGTATAAGTGTGAATTTGACAACGTCCTGAATCCGAATAAGGAGATGGGTTTTTAGCTGTGTATTACTATTTCTTACTTGAAGTTCAGACATTAAATCTACTTTAGGCCAGTCTAAAATATGTTAAATATCCATTAGAGGTGCATATTCAGTGTCTACTAGGATGTCTGATATTAGTGGCTATTATGACCCTTGGTCATAGTTGAGAGTTAAATGTGGTTTTGTTAACGGCCCTCCCAGTGTTCATATTCCTTGCATGCTAGCCTGTTGATATGTTTGTGTTTGAGTTGATTGGATGATTAGTTAATTGGTGTGCGTGTTTCATCGGTGGGTGTGATCTCTACTGATGGAGACTGATGGTGGAAACGATGTTGTAAAAGTAGTGGAGCACACCTTGATGGCTTCTTCCTGCTCAGCCACAAGTGTTGTGTGTTCATGTGAGTGTCTGTCTTCCTAAGTTCGGCTTTGCTCCGTTAAAGTAGAATACATGTATCTTCTGCGTTCAAACCCTGTTTGGATGGCTTTCTTTTTGGGAATCGGAGTAGGGCGAAGACACCGTCCATGGTACTTGCTGGTTCCCCTCGTCCGACCGTAACAATGACAATTGATTATTTAACCTCTGAAGAGCTGCCCTATTTTGCATTATCCTCCGCTTTTATATCAACAACCATTTTGGGCAATTTGGAAATCCATTGATTTTTAGGCTATTTTCATATAACAGATGTCATGTTAGTGGCCCAAAACGATCCAATCCTTTAAAACTGAATGCACCTGCTCGAAGACAATTATAGGCATAATACTGATAGTTAAAAGAAAGAAAAGGCTGGTGTAATATATATAATTATCATGGTTTATTATGCCTACCTCATGTGGTAGGCTAGTATGGTTTAATAATTGGTCTAAGGACGTTATTAAAATGAAATGGCATGTCGTTTTATCCGCCTCTAGTCATTTGCTTTCGTTTCTTTTTCTGCCAGGTACCTGTTGTCTTTCTTGTTTTTGGAAAGCAGGTAAAATACCGTAGTACAAATGTAGATAAACTATCATTTTTTTCTCGGATCCAGCAACATGATTGGTCAAAAGATTAACAAATATCAAGCGAATGAAAGTTGAACGCCCCTTTCACCCAAATTTCAGCTATTCGATTTTAAATTAATCTATTAATCTAAAGTCTGATTTGTGAAACTGTAGCGATCACCAAACAGCCAATAGCCGCGTGAGAGGGCGGGGCTAAACTTTATAAAGTCCAGGAAGACGACGTCCAACGCTCTATGCTTTTAACAACAAGAAGCTGGGGCTGTTTTCCTTGTCCCCTTATTGAATCTGCAATTACCATTTAAACCTGCCAAGATGGCTGGAAATCGTGATAAATCTACGGATCAGATGAAGCTATGGAAGGAGAACAGAGGGTCACAGGTTTGTGTGTGTTCTGTAGCTATCCAAGCGTCTTTGCTGTGCAGCTAAAGATGATATAGGGGGTAGAAATGGGTGAGAGGTCGTATAGGTTCTTAAAGTATGATATATCAACCCTAGTGTATGTTGTTGAAATGGATTGTTAGCATATAGCATATGTCATGCTGAAAACGTAAGCTAACGAACAGTTAAGTTTTGTAAGACTACATATGGCATATTTACTACTTCATGTAGAATATTTTCTCAAATGCATGACTATTTGGTTTCAGTTATTCTATGCAGAAGAGGAGATTAAGTAATTATTCAAAAGCACACTGTTAATTCCAGGTGTGATTACATAACCAGAAATCGCTTAACTAAAGAACAATCCAATTGTTGATCAACAATGATTTCAACTTACCATTGACGTTCTTGCACAACACTGTAAACACGAAAGACTGTACAAAGCTCACTTATTACGGAGTGGAGGGCCACGTGAGGTCATTGTATCCTTTGTAGTTCCAGGCTTGAGTATATGAGACAAATTAATAGTTTCAAATTATAAAAAATCAAAGTGTGTGTGTGTATTATACTTTCAGTGACTCGTTATCATTATGCAGGATCCTTGTTTTCAGAACCTGCATGCAACTTTGGGGCACCACTGAGGCATGAATGTCTTGAGTAATGAAATGTGTTTTTATAAACACGTCTGTTTGCAGCTTCCGGACAGGCTGACTACGGGGGGCGGGGTGCCAGTCGGGGACAAGCTTAACTCAATGACCGCCGGGCAAAGGGGTCCGCTGCTGGTCCAGGATGTGGTCTTCACCGACGAGATGGCCCACTTCGATCGGGAGCGGATCCCCGAGAGGGTGGTTCATGCCAAGGGGGCTGGTGGGTGTGGTCTTCCTTACTTATCTTGTTCTTTTTTATTTTTTTACATGGATGATTGCATCTGATTGGACAACAACTGGGTCAGTCACCGGTTTGTGACACCCATATCAGAGAAGGTCTATCATTGCTGAGTCACTGCTGCACCGGCGGGAATAAAGGGCTAGTCATGGTGAAAAGAGACAATGTGGGCACACTTTATCAAAGTATCAGAAGAATTTAAAACTTCTTTACATTTTTCGGCAGTTTATCTCCTTCTGACAGATGATAGTTCAGTGAAGTTTAGGATTTGGATAGAGCATTGAGCATACTTGGCTGTGTTCTCTTTACCAAATTGATTATTATTGTTTCAATAATAGGAAGATGTCGCACAACCCCTTTGTATTTCATTGGTTCTCCAAAATGTCTTCCCCTTCTCAAATTCTGTTTAGAGTCAACTAACCTTGTGTTTGTTCATGAAGAGTAGTGCCAGAGACGAGGTCAAATTTCATCAACGTTTTTGGCAAATGGGATGGCAAACATACAAACAAAAAGTTGCTAACCTGAAACCTGAAACAACAAAGTATTCATCGTCAAATGATGTGCAGTATAACATCAGGTCATTCTGTGCAATTAATCAGTTATTATGACCAGGCAAGGGTCATCTATGTAGTACAAATAAAACACACATGGGCAGGGATGATAAATGATTAAACAAAATTCAGGTAGCAATGTTTAACACGGTGTACAATAAACTGTGTATATATCTGTATAGGTTGATGCACCATCCTTAGTTGATTAGCTTCCACTTCGCTGTCTTTCACTGAAATTAAAGGTTTCCTTCATAAACAGTGAGTCTTCACATGCCAAGATGAGTTGCCTATAAGAAACATTGGACCAGATAAAGTTTTAGTTTGGTTTTAATCTTGTTTTTTTTCCACTCCACAGGTGCGTTTGGCTACTTGGAGGTGACCCATGACATCACACGCTACTGCAAAGCCAAGTTGTTTGAGCACGTTGGCAAAAGGACACCGATCGCTATACGCTTCTCCACTGTGGGTAAGACACATGGGGGACAGCTTTATCTTTGTACTACAGCAAGGACACTCCCATTTGGGTTGGTAGGAGGGGGAATACTTTTTTAATACATCTTTAACATATTTTTATTAAAAAAGATAAACATTTTTGTGGTAGGAGGGTCTATCATTCATTAATTCATATTCATATTCAACACCATTATAAATATCTGAAAATAATTTCAAATAAAATGTATTAAGAATAAATAAAAGGGCTGCTTGTGTAAATGGGTTATGTTCTGCTGCTCTACATGTTAAAAAAGCAGGTTCAATACAAAAGGTTAATACTGTGGTGGTTGCTAAAGTAATGTTAAACACATGCTGATTAAAAGAAATCATCTGACTTAAAGAGAAACCATACTGGTTGATACATTTTAAATGGATACACAGAATCCACGTGAATAGTTTCTAGACAGATTCAAAAATAATCAATTACTATTACATATTTATGTAGTAGTATTGTAATTATGTAATAATACATATAACAACTATGGATGCAGTGATATATCGGCCGCTGATATAGACATGTCTGGTATCAGTTGATGGAGTTAAAATGACACTACGATATTCATTACTAGTTAATAGTACTAGTTATTAACTGTGCTATTTGTTGACAAACAAATTTGTCCCCATGCAGTTTTGTACATAAGCTAAAAAACGACCCCTTCGGATATTCATAATATCTATCAAAATCTATACATTTCCAATAGGAAATGTATAGATATTTAAACTTTCCAGAAAATGTTCTTGTCAGTGCGTCCTTAACACTAACCCTTTTGTTTTGTTTATGTAAACCCCAGCCGGGGAGTCTGGCTCTGCCGATACGGTCCGTGATCCCAGGGGCTTTGCGGTGAAGTTCTACACCGAGGAGGGCAACTGGGATCTGACGGGCAACAACACCCCCATCTTCTTCATTAGAGACGCCCTCCTGGTTAGTCTTATAGCGCATTACCTTTGTTTATGCTGCAGGTGGCGCCAGAGACGATGTTATCTGCCCACCACGCGTCCTCTAGTTTGTCCAACGTTATGTTGTCTTTCCATTTAGTCATGTGTTTGTGAGTAATGTTTCACAGATCAAAAATGTTATTCTCAGGACTTCCTATTGTTGAGTAAGATTTTTAATTTTTTTTCATTTGGAATGAAATTGTACACATTTTTTAAATATATTTTTCAGAAGCAAAAAAAATAAAGAACATCAAGGACAAAGGTCACTTAGAACACCTCATTCTGCTATACACAAATTCAAAAGGGTATGCGACAAACAGCTCCAGTGCCAAACCTACAGCCAATGTACTGTAGTTGACCTGGAATACAAACTAAACTAAAAACCACAACCACAGACAAAAGCATGGATCGGGGTTCACTCCCATTAGGTCGTTGTGCTGAACTGCATCTCTCTGATGCAACTCTCTCTCTGTTTAGTTCCCGTCTTTCATCCACTCCCAGAAGCGTAACCCCCAGACTCACATGAAGGACCCGGACATGGTCTGGGACTTCTGGAGCCTCCGGCCTGAGGGGCTGCATCAGGTGAGTCTCTGATGTGGATCCACATCTCCGTCACCTGAGCTCAGCTTCTCCCCACCACAACGATAGGTGCACAATTATCACACGCGTCCGTGTCCTTGAACTTGCTCAGGATTGGATACACTATTTTTGTACTATTTAGTCATTTAGCACACGTTTTTATCTCACAGTGAGTAACTTTGGATCAGGGGAGGGGGGACAAAATCAATTTATGTGAGTACTGGGATTTTTTGCATCTGCAATACTAAAAACTAATTTCCGTTTTTAAAGGAAATCCGTTTCAGCCAGAAATGTGTATGTAATCTTGTTGGAAACGTATAAATAGTACCATCCTAAAGAGGGCGCTAAAGTGTATTTGCCTAAAGTTGATTCGCATCAACTATGTTCTGTTCTATTCAGCCACATTCATATATAAAACAATGTCAGACACCGATGGCCCTATAGAACCTAAACCCCAACTTTAACCCACCAAAACTATAAAATACCACAAGAAATTGTAATATATTTTTGACAATTTTAGACAAGACTTGTTGCAAATTTACAAAATGAAAATGCATATCGTACCGGCACTCAAAACATTTAGTAATATCGTATCGCCCCTGCTGATTCCCGTCCCTACTGGATGTGTCATTAATAAGCATGCAGGTGGGTTAGGCCTCCAAGCATGCCTGCAAGTAGAGTGCAGACATTGGGGGTTCCAACGCAGAATGTATCGGCTGGGAGATAAGATCGTATGATTGGATCTTATTGCGGCTCAGAATACAACACATACAAACTAATATTTTCAGTTCCCCAAAGGCCTATTTTTATTTTATTTTATTATTTATGCTAAATTGCTTGTCGGTTTGCTGCATGCAAACTGTTTCTCATCGGCTGGTTGGCTGTTCTTCATCAGGTGTCTTTCCTGTTCAGTGACCGTGGCCTACCTGACGGCCACCGCCACATGAACGGCTACGGCTCGCACACCTTCAAGCTGCTCAACGCTGAGGGCCATCCCGTCTACTGCAAGTTCCACTTCAAGGTCAGTTTTGTAGCCCCGTTGTTGGTGCTCGTTAAAGCTGCTGTTGGTAACATTTTTGCAACTTTTAAAGAGTAAGCGAGCACAGAGAGTTTCACGCAACAGCCAATCAAAACTCTTATATGATGACTGTTGTCAGATGATGACACATCATCTGACATGATATATCAATAAATCAAACTACAAACTACACACTGATGGCACAAGGTGGCAACAAAGAGCTATTTATTTATTTATTTATTTTCCTTGAGTCAAATGGATAACGCACTCACCAAAGTCTCATCGGATCAAGCTTTTTGAATAGAGTGTGACATGATCCATCGATAATGTCACACTCCAGACCTTCACCTACAGACCTTTATCCTTTTGAGGTCTTGCTTTATCCTCCAGCATATCAATAAGCATGTATACACTGATGGCTCTCTTCCTTTTCTCTGGGACAGCCATTATGACATAAAGAAGCAAGCCAGTGCCGTAAGAAAAATCGATGGAACACTTTTGAATTGATCTATTGAGGGAAAATGATCAGAAATAAGATACAAAGATGCAAATGTTGTTACAATGACAATTTCTTTTCGAAAGTAAACATTTTGAATCGTGTTGCATGAGAGTAATCCATTTTTTT
>JAOPJO010000154.1:4582012-4593943 GCA_027123675.1 Molva macrophthalma
AGAACACGTTCACACTGGATTAAACACCGCTCAGACACAGAACTGCAGAGAACACGTTCACACTGGATTAAACACCGCTCAGACACAGAACTGCAGAGAACACGTTCACACTGGATTAAACACTGTTCAGACACAGAACTGCAGAGAACACATTCACACTGGATTAAACACCAGTGAGACACAGAACTGCAGAGAACACATTCACACTGGATTAAACACTGGTGAGACTCAGAACTGCAGAGAACACATTCACACTGGATTAAACACCGGTAACATTCACACTGGATTAATTCACACTGGATTAAACACAGATGAGTGGAGCATAATCCTTTATAATGCACTTTGTGTGACAAGTTGAAGTCTCAATTGCTTTCACCAACTTTTGAAAACCCTAACACTAAAATACTAGATACTACAATATACCCAATTTAAGCAATATTAATGCTCTTTGGCAATACTCTTTTTGTTTTAAATATTTCTACTAGTACTATTGCAGTATATACTATATTGAATAGTTACCTAATTATTTGCATTGCCAGACTCTTCGATGCGTTCACTCAGACTTCACTGAAATGCCTACAGGACGTTACTACAGCTAGGCATAACAATGAGCAGGCTGGGGTGGTTTTACTCACCTGGGTAAAGGGGTGTTGGGCTGGGCACTGAGACACACTGCAGCCTGCACCGCAGCCAGTCTGGCGTTCTTTTCATCCTTCTCTAGCATTCTCTTCATCCCACCGTCCAGGAAATACTCCTGGCAAACCCTGAGAACCAACCGGAACAGAGCATTACTCCTTCTCTCCACTGTGACATGTGATGGTGGAGATGAACCAGACAACCTGTAGGCAGGTGAGTGTGTTGATAAGGAGAGGAAGGAGGGAGTCCCAATCTGTTACCATTTGCACATTTAGCAGACACTCTCATCCAGAGTGACTTAGAGTGAATGCAGATACAGGTGATTAAGAAGCACGTAGGGGATAAGAATATCTTTTTCAAAAGGATACCTGCAGGTAGGTAGGTTGCAGACAAGGGAGTCAATCGAACCGAGGACCTTGCAGCTGGAAGTGGAACACCCAGTAGCCAACCCTCCCCCATCCTGCCTCTTAGCGTTTGTCAGGAGTCAAACACATCCAAGGAGTTTCACTTCCTGGACACGAGCCATACCTGCGACACCACTCGATGCGTCCTTCCCCCTCACACTTGTTGGCCCAGTGGTGGTCCGCCAGGTTCTTCATGGCCAGCGCGTACTCGCTGAGGGTTCTCTCATCCTCGCAGTGTTCCCGCCAAATCTTCTCAAAGTCCCCCACTGCCGACATAAAGAGAGACGGTGACAACAAGAACCTGCAGACATTAGTTTACTAGGAAAACCTAAAGTGCTACCACTTTTTTACTAGTATATAATAACTACTACTATTACTATAATAACTGGTAAAAAAAAAAAAAAGGCAAACAAACGATGGGAATCGGCGGCGGGTTTAAAAACAAAACTAAAGTTGCGTACTGAAGGTCCGAACAGCCGAGCTCCTAAACCTGTTTGGCGTCGGCAGCGAACCCTCTTTGGGTTTCAAAAATATGGAAGTAGTCCTTTTGAGTATGGAGAGAAAAAAAGAGCAGAGGCTGGGAAGTCAGTGGCTGTCTGTTGCTTAACCAGTCCCCCCCCCCCGCCCCAGTGCTCCCTCCTCCTACTTCAGCTGAGGGTAACAGAAGTGCAACTGTTTCCCCACGGGGAAAAAAACAAATCCGCAAATTATTCACTTCACGTACGTGAAGAAAAAAAACAAACAAACAAACAACGTGTACCGAATCCCATCGGCCGACTGTTGGGCAGTGGCTCATAACGTGTTGAGCAATGGAAAGCCAACATCTCATGACCGTTTTGCAATTTCAATCAGATTTGCAGAAATGAAAGGACAAGGCGCAGCGCCGTGGTAGCAGTGTCCTTATAGCCCGACCACTGGGTCAGAATCAGTTGTCATGGCCTCAATGGATCATGCTTTACCTATTAGCCAATCATGAGGTCTCCCGACGGAAGCTGGGGCTGCACAATGGTTAGGCTGACTGAAGAGGAAAGTGCGTTGACTTGTTGTTCTAGCGAAGACCCTTTAAGGGAAAAAGTAGGATATGTAGGCTATAGACAAATAATGGCCCATAAAGCAGATCCCGTTACAGTCTTCAGATTAGGAAGAAACACCGGGTGGTACAGTCACCTAGCTCTCTGCTCAACACTGCTTGGCTTCTTGGAGGTTCGAAGGATAACAAAAGTTTACTGTATTTTGAGCCGTATTAAGGGTCAAGTCCAAAATATACAGGCCTGTTTATCTTTTCTGCATTCCTCAACCTGACGCTGAGCGTTCTTTTTATTTAAACATGAGAGTGTGGTGAAGCGGCCCTTGCCTGTTTTCACCCCTTGGCAATGCCTTTACTTAAATTTAGACTACCAAATTATTTTCTGAGTATGCAGCCCTGTACGAAGCAGTAAACAACCAAAATGAGATTAGTGGAGGGACAAAGATTCTTTACAACTGGCCAGACCAAAGCCCTTTAGCCCAACCTCTTCTTATATCTGCTCTGAATGCTGTGTGCCTGTTTGTTTCCCCAACTGTCAATTCAATTCTAACTTTATTGCCATTAACACAATGTGCAGACACATAATATGTATGGGGGGTTCACAAAGGGACATACATGGCATATAATAAACACAAGAATATAATAAATACTGCACAAAACACATTGGATTAGGTAGTATATAACCTAATCTATAACCTAACTTACACTATAATATAGTATAAGTTATTTGTGATAGAGCTGTGCAAATGGCATTGCAAACATGGCAGTAGTGCAAAAGAGCTGTGATTGTTGTAGGTTTTTTTTGTTACATCATATGTGTGTATGTGGTAGGATCGAGTTTCCCTTTAAGGGATTAATAAAGTATTGTGTGTTGTTACTACGCACAATGGTAGACATTTTGTATTTATAGTGACATGAATAACTCCCTCATCAGTTACCAGAGCACAAAGTAAACCCTCAAATGGATAAGAGCAGCGAAAAATGACTAACCCTAAGCTCAGCAATGGATGTTTGGTATTTTTCCTCATTCCTTAGCCTTTTGCCCGTCGTGTAGATAATAGTGATTCATACCTGCTACATTGGTCTGCCAAGTCTGAAGGAACAAGCGTTCCCTGAAGAAATGATGTCTGTGTGCAATTAAGAGCAGCTTAATGCCTCCGTGTGGATGGGCACAGAATCTGTTTAGGAATGTAAGCTGTCAACTGTGCCTACCAACGGTGAAGCACACGGAAACACCACTGCAGAAATATCACTTGGTAACAAGCAAACGTGTACATGCAATTCGTAATAGTAAAAAAAATCCATAAAGAACATCATACATACAGTACACACATGTAGTGTAAGCACACAATGCTTTTCAGAAAAGCAGCCACAGGGACAAAGTCATAACTCCAATTGTGATTTTTTTTTTTTAAATGCACTTCACCCTATCCCTTCACACAATGTTGCACATTGGACTACAACTTTGAACTACAATGCCCAGATTCCCATGATGTATATTGCAAACAGTTGTCTCTTTAACATAGGGACAAAACAAAATACATCATGCGGTCCAGTCTAGCTCAACTGTATACATATACCCACATTGTAATTCAAGTTCTAAATCATTCAATTAAATGAATGAAATGCATGAAGCATGGCCTCTGAATAGGACATAGGCTGTTTTCCTGAAAGCAAACAAATTATTCTGCCCCGTTTGTTGTTTCTGGCTGCGTTGTTCTGCCACTTGTTTACTCCCGAGGCACCGATCTGCTTATCTAGAGCAGTTTCCTGCTTGCATCATAGGTGTTTGTGAGAGTAACCCCCTCCTCCCTCCATCTCTGACCTCCTCCTGGCACCTTGAGTACCCTGACCGAGAACGGAGTTGGACCCTACGGTGCCTTTATAATACAACAGAGGAATCTGTAAAGGAAGACCACACAGTGATGAGAGGGGGAGCCTAGACAAGTCACTGGCTTCATCCTGACTTTTGTTAACAACGTTTGCCAACATCAACATCTCATGCCATGGCGCACTGTGTTTTCAGGGGATGTTAGATCAGAACATAACTTAGCATTTTAACCCGCACTGAACAACTACATTTTAAACAAGTGTTGTGATACTGTGTTACTGTTAGGAGCAAGCTCCCACTTCAGCTTTTCAACTATCAATGGCGAACATGCTAGGGCAACATATAATGTTTTGGTTCCTCATTTTGGGCCTGTGGGGGAAAATGGATTCGTCGTTGCGCTACTAGGCCCACTATCTCGTATGCATTTTCTTGTACTATTACAGCAGCAACATAACATTTTAGGATTACGTTTAGGCTGAGTTTCTCCTAGGCCTTGTCTAATCGCAACCCACGCTGTTCTCCTGTCTGCTTTGCCTTTGAAAAGGTTAGCTGTGCTGCGGTGAGCTACTGCTAGTGTACATCAACACTGCACTTATGCTACAATATGATACACATTAGCACGAACCTAAACATATGTTCCATAACTCAGCGATTTAAAAAATAGTCCCATCCATTGTGTCTAGTGGTTAATCAACATCAGCTCGCCGAGTCCCGCATGTGCCAGAGCAAGTCGGCTATGTGGAGTCGTTTACCTTCCTTGTATTTTCTCCGCAGTTTTCTGTGGACATTCTTCACCACCCCGGACAGCTTCTCTTGTTCCCTCTTGCACGGCGTGTCTTGTGGAATCGGCATGTACAGCGGCTCCAGGTTATTTTCTATATCTCCTGTCTCGACATTGTTCGTACGGTCCATAGCACTGCACAAGCGTTGTTGCCTCTTCCCCTGTCCCGGCTGAAATCCGTCAGACACCGGCGGCAAACCAGTGCACCGGCCAACAACGCGCAAGGTGATTGCTTCGTTTTCAGACACACTGGCAAATTGACAGCCCAACGACCAATCAGCAAGGGGAGAGAGGACACCGCCCCTGTCAGATGAACAGCTGTTTGTGCGGCCTCCGTCAAATCTCAGCACGAAAGTCTTCGCCGATAGTCCAATATTATATTGACTTTAAAGTTCAAAGTATAAATCCCCTGAGAAGCAGCCTTTCCGCTTCCACCATCACATTTTAATATTAATTCATTTGAAATTTTAAACGCAAAACAAAAGCAATTTCCTGAATGTAAATAGGGACGTTATGAAAGCTAAAACGTAAGAAGCTAAACATTAAAAAAAAATGTTTTTAAACTTAACAATACTACATTTTCCCAACATATTTTTATTTATTGGCTTCAAACGGTGTTCCACCGCTTTGCAACATCGAGGTCCATGCTGCCCTCTATTGGTTTTAAGTAGGCCTATTAGGCCTGATTTAAGTGATATACACACTTGTAACACTTTGTAGGACTTCTGCTGTTTATTTAACGTTTAATGTGCCGTATTTGAAGTCTGTAGGCTATATCTGAAGATATACACATATTATTTTCACAAATCCTTTTCAACGGATAGCCTTTGACACCAACAAACACATGGCTGTCTGTTTATAGACTGGCACTGTGGCTCAAAATAATATAGAGTTTGAGTCATCATGGTGGGATGCTACTGAAATACAGTAAGGCCTTTTATATTTAAGTGTCACTAAAAACTGTGTATTCTAAGTAATTATATATAACAGCACCATATAGTCAACAACAAAAAATAGAAGCTCATTTAGCCTGACTGAAAAACATTGTTTTCACTTGATGTTGCTCGAAATAGAAATTGTATTTTAAAATTTGTTAGCATACTTTAGTTTACTTGTGGGAGTGATAATGCTTCCTGGACTTGGGTGGAGGTCCTCAGAGAGTATAGGCCTGTTTCCAGCTGTCCAGCTGCAGCCCATATCATTTGTAAATAAATTACATTTTTTTAATAAAAAAAACAAAATATCTAAATCGCAATGCAAGATGTTTCTTTTAAGGGACATTCTTTGAGGTGCCTCAAATCTTGTGGACTCATTCAAGGTAAATCGCTTATGTATATGATACAGCTTAGATATATATAGATATTACATTTCTTCCTAGCCTGGAAAGAGATGCCAGAAATGCACATACTTGGCAAAGTTCCAAAGTTTGTTTTGGAAAACCGCTTATTCCTTCTTTTGGTGCAATTATTTCCCAGGGAAGGAATAAGGCTGTTGGGGTAGTTGAGGTTTTTTTTAAAAAAAAAATATTCCCAGTTTCCTGACCAGGTTATGCAGAAAGCCAACATACTAGAGAATATCATAAATGTGGTGGTTTTGCTTTACTGTCACAACCACAAATAAACACAGACTACAAAATGACATTAAACAGAATGAACTTTTGACCAATGCTCTATTTAACTGTAGTACTGAAGTACATGTTAATGTTAACATGTACTTCAGTTAAGTACATGTTAATTTGCAGCCGTAAATAATAAACAATGAATACGTTAACTACAAATACCATTTGCTTGATAGTGGCGAAGTTTACGTCTCTTTAAAGTGACAGAGGTCACAGTTTATTTGCTTATGTGGTTTAATTAGCTAAACCTGGATTTCCCCTTTCCATCATTACCTTATCTTCTGTTTCTTTGTTGTAGGTTTATATTTGTAGCTCAAGCACAAATCTTTTTTGTAACATTTATTCATAATATAGATGTGAAAACAAAGACTTACATAAATAATTATATATATATATTAACTAGGGAGATACAACCTCATAAACTAATACATCTATCTATATATCAATACATCTCCATTTATATTGCATTGTACCCAACTCTGTTATGCTGGTAATTTAGCAATGGTCCACAGCGTTTGCTTTGTTGACATAGGAATTACTGTTATGGTTCATTACACCGCTGATTGCTATGATAAATACAGAAGGGGTATGAGTAATGTGTCATTATTTTAAGAAACCACATTTTCACAAAACTGCATGGATTTTTCTCTGGATTCATGTTCTTCCACAGGGAATATATAGCACATTAAAATAACCTGTTTTACATTCACTTTCAGATC
Source organism: Molva macrophthalma (assembly GCA_027123675.1). Taxonomy (NCBI): domain Eukaryota; kingdom Metazoa; phylum Chordata; class Actinopteri; order Gadiformes; family Lotidae; genus Molva; species Molva macrophthalma. The sequence continues at coordinate 4,589,029 of JAOPJO010000154.1, forward strand.
AATGCCTAAGTTGAATTAAAGTAATCAGATACATACACAAAGTGAAACATATCTGTGTCATCTTACTTAAATCATGATCAGGATTGGTTTTCTTTCTATATTTATGGATAGTATTATGAAAGAGTTATTAAACAAAAGTCAGTGATTTAAGCTGCAGTAGGTTACATAAAAAAAGAAGAAAATAAATATATATATATTTATTATAATTTTGCTCCTCAACAATCCTTAATCTAGACACACTTTCTACTGTGAGTGAGTTTCATTGACCAGAATAACAGCAGTGCAGAAATATTCCATTATCAAGTTTCACAGCAAGGCCCATTCCTGCTAACCAATCAGAGAAGCTCATAGAGAAAGAGCGTATACCCTTGCTGCCCCTAATTTTTTTGTGCACAGGATTCAAGGCTAGCATAGCTTTTTGAGCATACAGCTTGCTAGCTAGAAGTACTAGCTAGTACCTACCGCAGCTTTAATATAGGGATGTAAACAAACACAGCTCTGCAGTAGTGAGCTGACCTTTTTAAAATTGAGTGTTTCGTTGATAAGCTCAGAACATATATGTGTGACCTCTGATAAAAATTCTACATTTATAATACACCCTATAATCTAGTTTAGAACACTGTGGTTTCAAACTGACTGTCTGCTCGGCAATACAGCCACAATATGGACAACAAGTAAAGAGCAAAACAGGCAAGGAAATCATAATGGTATCCGACCACTACAAATAAAACACACATGGTGATGTATAACAGTGACTTTAAGATATTACTGCATGAGAATGCGGATGTCCACTGGGCAGTGTTTACGCCTCCATATTCCTGATTGTCCTGTCTTGGAAATTGTCCAGAGTCGGCCTGGAAGTTCTCTACGTCCTTCTTTTCTGGAGTGTCCGGAATCCTAGTGAGCTGTTCCTCATTCACAGACTCACTGATAGGTGGCATGGACGAAGACAGGAGCTTTGGTCTGTCTATCGAGAGTCTTTTACCCGTACGTGAGCCACCATCTCTGGGGAAGCTTCTGAGAGATTGGGGGCGTGGCGCGGCCCGCAGGCGGTGCATGTACAACTCCATCTCCTCATCCGATGGAGACTCGCTGGAGCTGCTGTCCACCTCCCTCTCCTCGGCCATTAAATCGCATTCCGGCTCGTCGGTGAAGACGCGTGACCCTTTTTCTGCAGCCCACGAATCACTTCCACATCGGGCCGATTCAGAAAGCGCTTTTGATTGGCCGCTTGTAAGGTGTAATCTGTAAGTGATGCTTCGCACCTCTTCTTCTGAGATGAACTGCATTTCAGTCGGGAAACATGTGGTTTCATTATTCGGTGAGTTTTCTTTGTCTATTACCCTTTCTACCTCACACTCATGCACATTGCTCACTGGCGTAGATGGATCACTCTCCACTTTCTTTTGACTAGCGTCCGACCCCATCTCTGGCCTCTCCGTCTCTTTGTTTCTCTCTTCTTTCGCTGTTCCGTCCACACTCTCCTCCACCGTCTCCATCGCTGTCCCTCCTTCTCCTGCTCCATTAACCTCCTCGTTGGCTGGAATCCTCTCTACCTTATCTTCCACCTCTACCCGAGTTTCTCTGTCTGTTTCAGCTAGGTTTTCTTTCTCTTTGTTCCTTATTTCCTCCCATACATCATGCTGGTTATCTGTGTCATGATCAGCATCTTTCTTAACCTTTTTCTCTTCCACTTCCTGCTCCTCCCAAACGAGAGGTTCCTCCACAGTTTCAACCTCAATTTTACTTTTCTCTTCAGTCGAATTAAAACATTTTTGTCCATCAGACTCTGTCTCCGTATGCTTTTCACAACCAACAGTCTTCTCCATAGGTTGTTGCTCTGTGATCGTTTGCTTTTCTTTCAGCTCGTCGTTCTCTTTCTCACCATTTTCAGCAAACTCTTTTCTCCTGACCTCCTCGCCTAATGCATCTTTTTCCTCTTCTTCGACCACCATTTTCCAGTTTTTATCCTCGGTTTTCTCTTCATATGGCCCGAGGTAGTCCTGTTTTGTGGCTTCATCTTCACTTGCGCAGTGTTCTGCCTCTGATTGCATACAAACTGGTTTTTCTACCAGAGTAAGTCCAATTTCTTTAGCCAACATGTCTGGGTGTGTACAAGAGGTTTTATTTACTTGTATACACTCAGATACATCCACACTGTCCTCATGTTCAACTGTAGGTGTTATATCTCCTTCCTCTAAATTGTTTGTTGATTCATTCCCTCCGTCGTCCGGTTCTTCAACATCCTCCAGTGATGTTTTAAGGGTCTCTTGGCTGAGATCGACAGCAGAACCTCCATGCCCACCCTCCATGCCCAACTCTGGATTACTTTGATCCAAGACAGAGATATCCGCGGCCTCTAACCTAACAGGACACATAAAACATTTAGGATCCAGCTCTTCCAGCTGCTCTCTTTCTCTACCCTGTTCCGGGTATATATGAGTTGTTGACACAGTGGGCGGAACACCATCCTGTTTATTCGACTCGTCTGGGCAAATGAAGCTGGTTGCCGCCTCACAGCAGATCTGTTGCTCCATTGCTTGGTTTTCACACGCTGACACCGACGGAGACAAGTGAGGCTGTGACGCGGTTTGAGTTGTTTCCTGCAGGACTTTTGGTTGTGAGAGTGTTTGTGTTGGGTTCAATTGCATCTGAATATCCGAAAATACTTCTTCTGGTTCTGTTTGAGCCTTTGCTGCATCTTCCATTATTTGCTTTTCATACTGATTCTTCCATTGACACCCAAGGGCCTGAGGGCCTTTTTCAGCCTTCCCCTGGTGATCTAAACCTGCTCTGGTGGTGCATGCGTTCAACATCTCATTGTTTACTTCTGAAGGAGTCATGTCTTCATCTGTGATAGGCTGGGGATTATTTGGTGTCCCTGTGCATTCATGCTCTGATTCCTGACAGTCGACGTCTGTAGGGTTTGTGCTTGTGTCTGCAGCCACGCTTACACACAATTTGCCATCCTCTATAGGAACATCATTCAGGTGAGTATTCATTGATTTTCGCTCATGAGATTTGAACAGATCTGTGCTGATCCTAGAAGTTTCCTCATCGTTCTCAGTCAAATCCGTCGACATACGGTTTTCCATTGAGTCTCCCATCCGTGAAAGTTCTCTCAACGATTTCAATTGATCAGCCAGGTTGCGATTCTCACTTTTCACCTGGCCGCACACCAGGGGGTACAGGGGAGCCAGCACGTTCCCGAACGTAAAGCTACTGGGTGCGTTGAGAGGGCCTTCTGTGTGCTCTGTCAAACGGACATCGCTATGCGATTCCTCTCCTGAGTTGTCGACAATACAGACATTATCACTTCGTCCCATGCTCTCCAATGGCCTATGGCTGTTTTCCCCTGTAATAAAGGCAGCAGAGTGCTGCCTCTGTTCCAGTTTCTCCTCTGAATGGGGTTGTTTGGCATGTGCCGCTCTCACCTCTCTCCTTTCTGCACTCAGAGGTTGGACAGCATCGACGCTCTCAGATTTCTCTGCCTTGGAAGATTCTCTGCTCTGTGCTGGTGAGATGTTACCTTTGACATCGGCGGAAGATCCTTCAGAACACGACGGAGAGCCCAAAAACGATTTCCCCAGGTGTTCGCCCTGCCTCGTACTGTCTGATGGTGGCTCCAAGAGCGACGCCTCATTTTCGTTCGCCCACTCCGGTTTGTGATCTATTGGAGAGAATAGCTCCTTCAACTTTGCCTGCCGTGCCGCCCTGCGCAGAGTCTTTCTACTGGCATTCTTCTGGCTGCTCTCCATCTATACATCAATGAGATTCATGGATTCAGTTTCATTTTAATATGCTATGTTACGCTTTTTCAAAAGGGAGGATATTTAGAAGCTTCTGCAAAGTGCATGAACTGTTGTGTTATGTTTGAACATCATGACATGATCTTTCAATTTGATTTTGATATAAGAAGCTTTTATTACATTTTTTTATGGGAGGTTATGAGTATCAGATGGGAAGGTATGAGTCTAATCAGTCAATCACTATATATGAACCTGAAACCTTTCCGTACACTTCAGACTGCAAACTGTTTCAACAGCCAATCGTGGGAACAAGATGTACTCAAGTGTCATCATGATTCAACTGGTACACTTTGTTTTACTGCTCTAAATATAAGGCATGTGGCATTCTGTCCTGGGGTCTACCACCCTACCACCCTTATAATCACGGATAACCTTTTCTCCCATATGTTTGAATGTGTGAAACCACAGATAGGTAACAGCAGATGGAACAATGGCCCAGCAGTAAAAATGTTTGCAAAATAACATTTTCCACAAATCATTTCCTACTTATACCTTAAACAACAACCGTTTCATTTTTAAATGAAGGAAGAGACTGCATTTTAACTCACCGTTAACTTCTGACATTCCTCCTCTGAAGTGGCTGAATGGGAGTCAGTGACTTGTCTGGACTCCATGATGAGAGCATCTACACCTGGAAGATAGAGTTCTCTTTTAATCATCTAATTGCAGTCTGACTAGGACATAGACTAGCTTACCAAATGAGTCCCAAAAACTTACCTGTAATGATTTTTTCTATTGATTGCACTTTTTCCTCCAACGATGAATTGTCAACAGTGGTGAAGTGCTGTCTGTGAATGAAATGATTAAATAAAGTCAAGGACACATTGTACTTATTCATATATGATCCCATATGAAGGTTATGAATGATAATGAAATGATCCGTTGATTGTCTGGCTATTATAAAACTAAAACAGCACAAATGTGCTCATCATATGGCATTAAAAAATAGCATATCTAAATCTTCATTTGGTTTTGGTTAAATAAAATAAATTACAATGACAAATGTTTGCTTGTATGTGTCTCCTGAGTTCACTGTTTGTGTGTGTGTGTGTGTGTGTGTGTGTGTGTGTGTGTGTGTGTGTGTGTGTGTGTGTGTGTGTGTGTGT
>JAOPJO010000154.1:4629183-4662006 GCA_027123675.1 Molva macrophthalma
TCAACGGAGCATTTGGGATCGTGCTATAGTAAAAAAAAAAACTGCATGGGAACGTGTTAGTGACAGGGGCGTGTGTGCCTTCTCCGCCCGCAGCGCCTCCTCCAGCTCCCGGGAGCGGCCGGCCGCCGCGTCCCTCTCCCGCTGGCCGGCGTCCAGCAGCAGGCTCTTCTCCGTCAGCTGCAGGGCGGCGCGGTGCACCTCGTTCTCCAGGCCGTTGGCCCGCGCCTCCTCCTTGGCCAGCCGCTGGGAGAGACCCCCCACCGCGTCGCGCTGGCCCGCCACCTCGCCTGCACGCCACACACAACCAAGGGGACGTGAGTACAAGGCCGGGGCCGCGCTTTGCATGTAGCGATGCCATCATATATGAAGGCCATTTTGAGGGACGCTTCGATGCAACATACCAGGCAGTGTTTGCATGCGTTCCCCGACAAACGCCTAGGTCAGTGTGTGTGTGAGCGCGACAGACTAAAGGTGAGGGTGAGTGTGAGAGCCTGAGGGGGAGGGCGAGTGAGTGAGCGTGAGCGACTGAGGGTGAGTTAGTGAGTGTGAGCGACTGAGAGTGAGTGAGTGAGTGAGTGAGTGAGTGAGAGTGAGTGCCTGACTGACAGAGAGAGTGAGAGAGAGTCAGTGAGTGAGGTAGTGAGTGAGTAAGGGAGTGACTGTGAGAGACTGAGGGTGAGTGAGAGACTGAGGGTGAGTGAGAGACTGAGGGTGAGTGAGAGACTGACGGTGAGTGTGAGAGATTGACGGTGAGTGAGTGAGCGAGTATAGAACCCTACTTGTGTTCTTGTCCCGCAGCCGCTGGCTCTCATCTCTCTGGCGGAGCAGGTTCTTCTCCGCATCAGCCAGGGCCTCCTGGCACCGCTCCGCCTCCTGCAGCGCCCCGGCCAGCCGCGTGCGCGCCGACTCCGCCTCCGCCTCCGTCACCTCGCGGGCCTGCCGCTCGTGCTCCACCCGGCCCGCGGCTGCGCTCAGCTCCGCCTTCAGGGCGCCGAGCTGCCCGTTGTACTGGAACACCGTCTGGGTCAGCGCCTCCTCGTTGAGACGCAGGTCCCGCCGCGCGTCCTCCAGCCGCTCCTTGAGCACCTCCTGCTCCTCCGCCCGCCGGTTGTCCTCCAGGGCGGCGGTGGAGCGGGCGCGCTCCAGCTCCGTCCGCACCGTCGCCAGGTCCTCGTGGAGCGACGCCGTCTGCTGAAGGAGGTCCTTCTCCCGGTCGCTGGCCTCCGTCAGCTGGGACAGCGCCTGGAGGGGAGAGGGATCAGATACTTGTTATAAAATTGTTTTTAAGAGATAAAACAATACTTTTAATAAGAGGAAAGAAACTCAATGGATGCATCTTGCATCCGTCGGTCTTTCAAACTGTGGATGGTGGTTGGGCAGGGAGTTGCGTGGTGTGGGGCATAGACATGTTTACATAGACGTCGTCATCAAAGGTCGTCATCATATATATATATGATTAAATATGAAAATTAAAACGAGTGACGTTTACAATTCTCATTGGATTTCAATTATAGTGCTTTTTATCCAGAAAACCGTAGATGCTCCGTTTACTTGTATTTGTTTCCAGGCAAGGGTTGGCCTCTCCAATATGGCGGCGACGTTGTCGTATCACAGCGACAGGTTAAAGCAGTCAATGCTGATCCATGTAAATATGTCTACGTTGGCCTGTAAGACATAAGTAATCTATGCCTTTTCCAAGCTGTAGTCCATCATTTTTGATTTACGGATCACCATTTACGGAACACCATTTATGGAACACGTGTCGACCAATCACGGGCCACTGAACCGGGGTGTTATATCAGTCGCCGTACCTCGTTGCTCCTGCTGACGCTCCTCCGGCTCTCCTCCTCGATCTCCTGCTGCTTGCGGAGGTGGCTGCTGAGCAGGCTCTCCTGCAGGGCCCGGGCGGTGCGCTCCTTGGCCAGCAGCCTCTGGGTCTCACTGCGGTCCTCTTCCAGCTAGAAAACCGTTTAAAAAAACATCTATTGGTTCAGATGCTCCTCAGACCATGGAGCCAAGGTATGATCTGAGGATGGTCAACACCTTTGGATATGATCGTTGAACTAAAACAGTCAAACACTAAAGAAAGGTGGTCAAATAGGCTCTAGTTCAAACTGTAAGACGATTGAGTGTGGAACCGACGGGCGGACCTGTTTCATGTTGTTCAGCAGGGTCCTCCTCTCCAGCTCCAGGCTCCGGAGGGCCAAATCCATCTTCTGCCTCTCCTCCACCTCCGCCTGCTGCTGCTCCTCCGCCCGCCGCAGCTTGTCCCGGCTGTTGTTGTACAGCATGGAGGCGTTACGCCGGTTCTCCTGCTCCTGCTTCAGCTTGAACCTGCAGCGGAGGAGCCAGGGGTTCAATACCACCTGGGCTTCAATGGACCTTGTGTTAGGACGGCGCAGTAGGTCCTAACAGTAGGTCCTGCCGGTGTCAGGCGCTGTGAGGTCGCAGTTCATCTGATCTGGGATCCAGCAGTGTTCAATGGATCTTGTGTTAGCACCGGCAGAAGCTGTGATGTCTCAGTTGATCTAGTCTCGGATCCAGCAGTCTTACTATGATACAGACAACTGCAAGGGGCGAAGTTAAGCTTTGTTTCCTGTTTGGTTACGGAGATGATCTACCAAAGAGGAACTGATACGCGTGAGGGGATAAAGCTTTCAGAAGGGAATTTTAATAAGTGCATTTCTACAGTGGCCAGTATACAAAGTATTGATTTCAACGTTATAGGGTTCCATCGCCCAATCCCCGCAATCACCTACCTGTAGGCAAGACGCCTAACCCCCCTCCCCCCTACACCTCGTCAGTGAAGGTGTGCCTCATGGATCGCAGGTCCTACCTGAGGTTGTCCACCTCGGTCTGCAGCTCCAGCTGCTGGCGCTCCAGGGCTGACTTGGCCTCCCTGAAGTCCTCCAGGGCTCCGCGCAGCTCCCGCCTCTCCCCCTCCAGCTGGCTCACCTTGTCGCTCAGGTGGCCGTGGCGGCCCCGCGCCTTCTGGATGGAGTTCTCGTACTCGTGGAAGATGTTCTGCAGCTTCACCATGCTGCTTGAGTCTGTCAGGGGGGGGGAGTTGGTAGAAGTTATTGATACGATACGTGATACCGATAATAACACGCTACAGCGATTCTGCGATAATCAATATATTGTTCGATAATCCTATAACGATACATCACGATATATGTCTAACTATGAATACAAAATGACCGTGAAAAGGTAAGGTGCTGGATTTCTGTCTTTATTCATGGTCCAAACTGAGTTTTTCAGTTTGACAGAACTACTATGAAAACAAATTAGTATAAAAAAACTAACAAATTTCTCTATAAAAGGCCCATAAAAAACCTCAAGGAGCAATGAAGTAGCCGGATCATTAGAGCGCCTTATTTTCTCAATTAAAATATCGATATTTGGTCGATTCTCATATCGCACGAAGAAGGGGGACGATATATCGCCATATCGATATCTAGTTCACTCAGAAACATTAACATAAATGTTCCCCTCCTACTCTATACACATTACAAGTCTCGACTTACCATTCACAAATTCACCAGCAAAGAGTCTTGGACAACATATAAGGCTTCTTCTTAAACTTTTAAGCCCTCAGACTATGTCTGAGGGCTTTAAGCAATAGCTGCCAAGACAGTGAGGGAAAAGCCAGGCGATTGGTTCGGAGACGGTAACCTATATACCCAGGGTGGTGGAGTCTAACTTCTGGATGAGCATGGAGGCGTGGCGGTAGCCCGAGGCGGGGGACTCGATGTCGTCCGTGTGGCTGTCCGACGACTGCGTGAGCTCATCTAGGTCCTCAGCCAGCTCCATCTCCCCTCCCACCGTGTTCTGCACACACACACAATTCATCAAATGAAATGAATGATAACCACTGACTTACTTTGAAGACTTGATGTAATGGAACCCCTACTCTATGCTTGTCTAGACTTTTTCAACAATAGTTCATGATACACATCAACTGGCTGAGGTTTCTTAGGATCAAATGTCAGGAGGGGGTTAGCATTAGCATCAAAAAAGAAAACGACAGAGGGACCAAACTGTACAAAGACAGCCGGAACAGCGACGGCAGGGACTTTACCTCGTCTAGCCGGTGGCATGCTGAGGGAGACCTGGAGCGAGACAAACACAGGACAAAACAAACATGGGTGTTTTGAACATCAATGCCACTATCCACCTGCAGGGGGAGGGGGGTTCCCACTCTTGTATCAGCTTGTAGGGAGGGGAGTTGGACGTGCAGTGGTATAAACGCAGCATGCTACGTTTTCGTCGGTTAGAAAGCCTGGCCATGCGACTTGATCGAGAGGAGAACAAACAGAGCTTGAAGAATGAATGAGCTCCCGGGTTATTTCCCCCCTTTCCAAATGGTGTTCCACGTGTTAGGAGACAGTAGGAAAGTAGAGGGACATCGACAGAGGCGGGAGAAGCAGCGGGCGACTGGAGAGCCGGAAGATACTGGATATATACCTTCCTTCACTGTCCGAAAGGTCACTTAGGGTGCTATCGTCAAACACAGAGAGAGGGTCTCCGTTAAGATGGGCCGCAGTCCGAGGGGTACTGCACAACCTCGGGCCCCCCATGGGCCGCTGTGAGGGCCCCTGCAGAGACATGGCGTCTCTGTTCCTGTGGGGGTTCTGCTGGACTGGCACTCGAAGCAGAACCGGTTCCCTGTTGACGCTACGGAGAGCAGCAATATGTCTGGCGGTGAGCGGAGGCGGCCAATCGCGAGAGAGAGCACCTCAGCACATGGTGGCACTTGGAAATACTGGGACATTGTTCCCGCCTGCATTTTTCTTAACGGCAGTGCCTCAGGATGATAAGGGAAACCCTGGATGATCACGGCAGCATTTTGTATTACAATTGTAATATTTCTGCATTCCTCAATTGAGAGAAAATCGTACAGGCCAAAGTCTATTGGTTCTATGTCCGTCTAATAAGAAAACAAATCAACATCTCTTAAAAAGCGTCACAGCCTACCACTGCAACAATAAAAATAACAAACTACACAAGCGACTCATACCTCTTTGGACTTTTCAGCGGCGGCCTTTGGACAGAACTCTCAGGGGGTGTGAGCCGTCCTCCTCCTCCACCGGGACTCGAGCCGTTCGCCCCGGCCTGACGTCCCGACTCTGGCTCGGGTTTCTGGGCTCCTTGCTCTTCCTCCGCGTCCCCTCCCCCGGCGCCCCAGGAAGCGCTGGAACCCTGCGCCGGCATGACGGCTCGCGAAAATTTGGAAAACTAAAAACAACAAAAAAATACAATCAAACAAAAAGAAACGGGTGTAAAAGTGTTGCCTGGGGTGAAAACTGCAGTAACTCAAGCTTAAAGGCCAGCCTTAAAAAAGGTGCTTTGAGCGGGTACACTCTGCCATACATAATTCAGTGGCTCATTGCTATTCTCGGGAGACCGAACACCTTAGCGTGCGACGCTGCATGTCAGCTAATTAGCTGCACATCACTAGCATGCGTTGGTGCACTCAAACAATCCTTGTAGTACTTGGTGAGCTAAAGGAACGAGAAAAAAAAAGCTATGTGACACATTTTACTTCCTTTGACTTGATCATGAACATATGACACAACGAAGACAACAGTCAAATATGTGCAACATTTAAAAGGCTGGCCAAACTGTTAAAGGGCCCCTATTCCACACCCGTAAATAGGGGCCCGTTAATGACAGGAGAACAAAAACGACATGCAGGAAAAGGATTATAAACAATGACAGCTAATAGCAACTCCACAGGGCTTCTTTTCAGTGGAAAAGAAGCGTTTCGGAACACCAAGTCCACACCACACACTATTGCATCTGGGTAGATGTGGAAAGGCTACGTGTCCAACTCATGCATGATACACAGAACACAACGCAGATGAAGGAGACGATGAGAGATGGTCCGAGGCTTCACACATAAGGCCGACTGTAACACAACTGTGAAATTGTAAGAGAGGCCCAAAGCCATCTTAGTTATTTTTGAATATCTAAATATTCATGTCCTAGTCGTATTGCGAGTGGATACAGGAACTAAGACCCTCCTGAAGTTTGGGTCAATATCATTTTAGCACAGAGAACACGGCCGTGTTGGGACAGACTTAAAATAATGTTCTGTACATTTTCGCGTCCAAAAATAGACTTGGGTCCTATATGAAGTGAGCTACATTCATGCTCCATGTGCTCTGCTCCGTTAAAAAAACGATAGGATTGCAGTTATTATTTGGGTCGCTCTACAAATATGAATATACACCACTATTTGCGCTCCGTGTGCTTTGGGCAATTACTTTGTAACATTTGTTGACATTATTAATACCCTGGTTTTGGCCTGGTCTCACCCTCAAACGATCAAACTATGAAAAAGCGTGAAGAGAAAAAACAGGCATTCTAGAAGGCACTAGAGTGGGAGGCGACCGCCCTCTACCTCTTCCACAAGTCTGAGCTCATCTTCCCTCACGGAGCCCGCGTACGCGCCGATCGGCAGCCCCACGTCTGCATCCAACCCCTGCGTGTCCACTTCCTGCGGTTCTTCCGGCACACCCGCTGTGGAGGGAGGATGTCCGGGAGGATGCCCGGAAGGATGCGTGGCACTTGTTTGAGGAAGCGCGGACTCATCCACATCACTCGCTGAGCCGGCGGGGCTCCGCCTCTCAGGGTCGGCCGCCCGGGATCGGCCGTCCTGGCGGGACGGTGGTTTGATCTCAGGGCCGGGGTTTGGACTGGTTACCGCCGGTGACGACAGCCTGTCTTTGCAGTCTCCGTCATCCGTGGTGTGGGATCCTTCAGAGGGTTGCGGTGACGGGGAGCGGCTGCTCTCGGAAATACCCGGACCCCCGCTCGGGATGCCTGGATCGGCACCACCGTGGTGGTGGTGGTGGTGGTGGTCACTATCTGGGGGTTTGCAGGCCTGAGTACTGGCCTCGCTCAGTGAGTCCTCGGGGCCCGACTCCCTCTGTTCCGGTATGGTGCGAAGGGCCGCGCTCCTGGCCATCGCCGTGGGCCTCATGATGGGCTCCCCTCCCTCATCTTCCTCCTCACTTGACGTTTCATCCGCCACAGGGAACTCCAGGCTGGTCGGCTCCCGTCCTGGGTCTGGAAGGTCTTGGGCAGGTGGAAGACCACCGTGCCGAGGTAGCTCTCCGAACTTCTGCTTCAGCTCGGCAGCTACTTCCCTAAAGGTGGATTTCACCTCTCTCTTCTCCACCTCCACCCACAGTTTCTCGAATCGGTTTTCCCAAGGGTATTCCCCGGTGGATCCACACGGTTCCTGGCGGGGGTCTGGGCTTTCCTGAGGTGGGAATTTCTCTGCGGTTTCCCTCTGTTTGCGTTCCGACATGTCAGGGACTATCTCGGATGTGCTTTCTCTCTCCTTTGATGGGTGAGTGAAGTAGATGGCAAAACGCAATGCACAAACAAAGACAACACGATAATGCATAGACTAAGTGTTGACTGCAACAATAGATTCCTATTAAAGACACGCATGCACTTATATTCACTTTCATGAGATTGCAGAGACACTGAGCTTCATACACATAAACAACTGATTGTTGCTAAGAAAATCCACCCATAATTGCTTTGATTTGTAAAGGTCTGTAACAGCATAATGGTATGTAAAATGGGTTGATCATGCCCATCAAACTGTAACAATGGCACAGATAAAACAGTCAGGGTGATTGAATGACAAGGAATAGAGTCAATGTTTTTACAATGAGTCACCTGTTTATCTTGCCTCTCTGGCTCTGGGCTGTCCTCAGGATCTGAAGGAGGCTCATCCCCAGAGACACCTGTGGGGACACCAGCTGACAGTATTAACCAGAATGGAGGACTTGTACACACAAATAGCACCTGCTTATAGCACCCTAGGGTGCCTCACCTGCTGCGCCAGAGGCGGTCCGAGTCTCAAGTAGATTTGGCCGCTGACGTTCGGATTTAACCGGCGAAGGAGAGGTCCCGTTGTCTGAGTCCCAGTCTGACTCTATAAGAGGGGAGGGATGGTTGGAGATGGAATACAAGTTGTCATGCCAGTATCACTTTAACTAATCACCATCACCGGATGTTGAGGTTTTCTGTCGGTTGCTGATTGGTTGTGGTTTCTCCATGACAGAATGAGCACGGATTTTGAATAAAGAATAAATAGTTGTCCCAGTGAACACTGATTATATTTTGATACGGGTGGATTACTATACATTACTAAGTACATTACTACTATCTAAGTGTTAGCTCCTCATACAACTTCACTAAAAATAGCAGGGGGCTTACCTTCATCACTGTCCAATTTCTGGGGGAGCATCTTCCTGGCTCTAGGTTGAGGTTGGGGTTGTGGCTTGGTCTGGGGTTCTGGCTGGGTCTGGGGTTCTGTCTTGGTCTGGGGTTCTGTCTGGGTCTGGGGTTCTGTCTGGGTCTGGGGTTCTGTCTGAGGTTGTGGCTGGGTCTGGGACTGGAATGAAGAAGAGGGGGACCGGGTCAGGGGACTAGGCAGTGACGTTCTCACAGGGGCGACAGCGACCTTGTGGGGGCCCAGTGGGTCGGTGGCCAGGACCTGGGGCTGAGTGGCGGAGGTTGCAGGGTGGCCCGGGGACGGCACCCTGCGGCCGGGGAGGGTCCTCCTGCTGGCCGTACTGGTGGAATCCCAGTCTGAGGCGTCTGGAGTGGGGACACAGTATGAACTGTTAGTGGGGGATGTCTCTAAGTCTGTTAGCTATCTTGGTGTTGCTAGGTGCAGTGGGATTCAGGATATACTACTCATTTATATGGGTAGTATAAATGAGTTTTATACTACTCATATATTTGTTTGCCAATAATGGTGTGGATAATAATTCTTCCAGGTTCTGATTTTTTTCCATTAACGATGATATGCTGCTTAGCATAGGGGAGAGAAAAGCCTTCAATGATTTCTTTTTCAGGTAGAAAAAAAGTGCGAAGGGGTTTTTTCTTTGTTTCTTTATAAAAAAAACTGCAATCATTTTCACTCACGTGTGTGCCTTTGCTCTATGTTTTGATTTTATGAACTTTTACAAACTTGTTATACTACCAACTCAACCTGGTCCAGTCTAGCTCAACGGGTTTCTCAATGGCACCAACACTGCCAGGGTTAGAGGTTCTATTCCCACTGAGGGGTCAGTCATGCTTAGAATATATGCTATCATGGTATTGTGAGATGCTTTGGATAAAAGCATCCACCATATAGCAGATATTCTAACTAGTACTACATACGACTAACTACTAATGACGAGATAAACTCTAGAGCTAACCCAGGGAAACGGATTTCTTCACTGACCTGCATTTTGAGCTTCATCGGAGATCAATGAAAAGGACAACACAAATGTTTTCACTAGAGAGTAACAATCTTTGTAGTCCATCGTCTTCGTCAATCAATTTGGTTTAAGTAAAAATGAGGAACGAATGCTATGTTTATCGCTGATAACCCTAGCTTCTTCAGTGAATCTGACTTGGTGTCAAGCCTTGTATAGATATTGCCAGTCTTTATACCTTGTGGTCTCATTAAATCATGAATCATTATAAACACATGTACAATAAGCAGACTTTTGTTGGCTGTGATAAGCTCCTCACAGCCTGAAACACATGAAGAAGGAAGAGGACCTGTTTTTGTGTAATTTACCTTCAAGGTCATCAACGTCTCCCAGCCCAAGCTCCTCCATCAGATCTGTGTAGAAATGAAGTGCATCTCAAGTTGAAGTGGGGAAAAAAAGATTGGGAGAAACGTAGCAATTCTAAATCACAATGAAAAGTTTTCAAAGTACCCGTTTTCCTATTTCCTGCTTCCAGTTTATTGAGGACAGACAGTGGCTCCCACTTTGCCCTTTCAATCTGGAAAAACAAAGTAACTGAAGTAAATTAAAAAATATATATATTTTTTAATTGATCAATTCCTTTCATATAAGTCTACATGTTGGTCCTACCTCAATCTGTGGAGCAACCTCATCATGCTGGGCTTTGACCTTGGTGCAATCATTAGTGGCACTTACAACTGTGGAAGAAGAGAAAGATATTTCAAAAGGTTCAAAAGGTTCCGTGGTTTGGATGAGAAAGCGCGAGAGCCTTTACAAAGACGTCAGGAATACAATGTTTTAGTCAAGCGAGTGCAGTGCAGTGTGATGCGCAGCGCAGCTCATGTTATGAAGCCGGGGCCATGGTTATGCGATGGAGATCCAGGTTAATATGCCAAAGAAGAATGGAAATGAAAACTTGATTAGCGATTACAAGCCATCAAAATCTACCCTTTAGTGACATCACACATGGGTGTGTCTCATGTTGTATGAAAGATAGATCAACTTACCAGCCTACCCAGGGGACAGTAATTAATGCCAGGTCAGAATTTAAGGTGCTACTGCTTACCTATATAACCCTGCAGGGTTTAGCATCATCCTACCTGAAGGACCTTATATTCCCTATTCAACTTCACTAGATTAAAGGTTCCCCTACATGTTCCTTGTCCACCCTGCCCCATATAACCATAAAACGGTCTATTTTTAAGTGTGTTGCGGTAATTATGACTGGACGCCCTTGGCAGCTACCAGCTTGCTCACCAGCCACCCCATTTTTTTTTTTTACATTGTATTTAAAACAGCTTGTAATACTACTATCTATACCACTCTGCATTCCTTCTCAAGATTTCTTCCTTGTTGATTTAGGGAGTATTTTCTTGCCCTATTGGGGGGCTAGGGTAAGTGGGTGTCAAAAATATATGGCCTGTAAAGCCCGTTTAGACTGTAACTTTGATTGAGAGCTATACAAATAAAATGGACTTGACTTGACTATCAACTGGTAGGCTGATCTATCCATCATCCATTGGGGAGGACACTCATGTGTGGAAGAACTGTCGCCAATAAAATAATGCAAACGAGTTCAAATAATGATAAAAAGAAAAAAACGATCCAACCCAAATCAACAGCAAGCGGAATGATCTAGAATATAATCAGCACGACTATTCCGATTGTGTTGGGTTACAAAACATTCTCACGGACACAGGAAGTTAAGGACGATGGCGTTCCGTATGCTCAGCGGATGCGTCATGCGACTGGCGTCAATGCGGTGGTTCATGTATCACGGAGGTTAATGACGGCTCACTGGGGATGCTACAGGACATGCTTTTCCTTGGCAAGCTCTGAGACAAGACAGACATTCATACCCACTCCCTGGCTGTCTCCTGGCCTGCCTACACCTCTCCAAGGCTCTAGAAATGTCCCCTTACTGCTCTCTCCCCCTCTCAAGTAAGAGGGAATATAAAAGACGTCTACAAAAAGGAAATGTAACGTACTGTTAAGAGTTGTACAACTTAATAATAATTAGTTAGTCAACAAGTTAACACACGTGTTGTTCTGGCCTATTAATGGTCTTTTGCTTTCATTGTCAGCATTAAAATCAACACTTTTATAATTATACAGTCACAATTTAGAAATATACCAGTATTACCACTTTCAACTTCATGTGTTCGGCATGAGTCCTGGTTGTACAAAGTGAAGCTCTACATACGGTCACACATTTTCTGCAGCATGGAATGATGCCTGGAATGATTGTAAAATAAAGCAAAGCCAGTGGCACAAATCTGTAATTTTCAAACTGAGAAACGGAAAGTGAAACTACCTTCTCCATTGTTCTTTCCCAGAGCAGACATCGCTGAGCGCCCTTTAGGACGAGGGCCACTCTTTCCAGCACAAGAGTTTCGGGGACTTTCAGAGTGGGACTGGAAAAATGTAACAAATCGGTAAAATGATATGCACCTCGCACTACTCATACAGGGCCGAGGTCATCCAAACTCTTCCTGACGTACCTCAGAATCCCAAGAATCGTCTTCCTCCGCTTCCTTTTCCAGGCCCAACTCGGAGAGAAAATCTACGGGTAAGGTAAAGGTTAAGTGACATTAAGTCACAATGAACAGAATAGGATAGAGAGAGCAGAAACTTACCTCTCCGGTTATCCTTTGAGACAGGGTCCTGAGAGGGGGCTGCTACAGCTGGGGGAGCCTCTTTCACCTCCTCATCCTGGTCATTTTCTGATGTGAGACCTTCTTCTTCCTCTTCCTCCTCCTCATCATCATCATCCTCCTCTTCCTCCTCATCATCACCAGTTTCCTCCTCTCCATCATCGGTTAACTCTTCATTCTGTGTATGGATGGGAACAAAAATATTTGTATTTATGAAGGCTCCTCCAAAGTACATTTACATTTACATAATCAACAATGTAACATGAACATAAACTCCACAGAGAGAAGAACACAACTACCTGCTGCATTTCACATGACAGTCAGTACCTGTTCGACAAGATTTGCCATCTTTCCGATTTGGGGACTTCCTTTGATCAAGTTCTCTTCCTCGGGTGGAGAGTCCACATCCACGTCATCGATGTCTGTCGTAGGTAACTCCTCATCAGAGAATCCCTGGCTGTCGGACTCGGCAGCGATGTGCACTTTAGTGGAAGCATAACCGCATGCCTCCACCTTCTCATGGTCTACATCGTCGTGGTCCCCCAGCCCTGCTATGTTCTCACGGATGAAGTCCTCTTCACCTCCTAGTGGTACATAGGATGTCAATCTGGGCTCGAACGCCTCGTCTGCCCTCTCCCCGGGACCTTCGTCCGGACATTCGCCCAGAGTACTGTCGGAGTCGTCACCGGACACAGCCACTTGGACTGAGGCGCTGGCGAAGTCGTACCTCAGCTTCTTGGCCCGGCTGTCAGAATTCTCACTCTCCTCCTTTGCTTTAGGAGAGCCTTTGTTGGTACCGAAAAACGGGTCTTCAGGATCGCCGCTGAAGTCCTCATCAGAATCATTTCCCTCGATCATAGACACCGGGGGATCCTCATCACCGTCATATTCATCTTCCTTATCGTTCTCGTGAATGATACCTGCAGGGGTAACTATTGGGGATAATGAGTTTCTTTGTGTGGCAGACCTGCTCTCCACATCTTCATCATGCCAATCAACTTCGTCTTGCCTTAACTTGAGTAGAGGGGGATTTACACCAAGTTCCTTTTCTTTTGTTTGCGGGGAGCCTTCGCTCCCATTTTGAGAGGGAGAAACGTGTCTCTCTACCTCATTATTTGAATCCGCTTCACCGTCATCCCAGCTATTATCATCATCATGGTCATTTTGATTGCCCAAGCGTTCCTCAGCTTCTGGAAACATGGTGATTAATTCAACATTACCATCTAATGCTTGGGAGTTAGGCCTCTCTTCGTCTTGAGGCTCTGGTGACACCAGAGGGGAGACATCATGAGTAACCCGGTTCTTTTCCTCATGTAATGCTGCATCTTTGGTGGAAGAGGGATCCTTTTTTTGGTCGCCTTCGTCATCATCTGAAGATGAATCCCACTCTGACTTTGATTTCTCCAGCTTTGATTCTGGTCTTTGCTGTGAGTCGGGGCAGCTAGGTAATGGGGAATCCAAGGGACACGTTGGTTCCCCCAACTGGGATTTGGGGGAATTGCATTTTGAGGTAGCCACTGGTGGTGATGAAGAATCCCACAAAGATGCCTCATTTGGTATTGGAGACGCGCTTTTCCATTGAGCAGGGACTACCTCTGATTCCACACCTGGTCTATTCAGATCAGGAGGATCCTCCTCTCGGTCGCTGCCATCGCCCTGTATCAAAGAGCCCCATGACGAGCGCCGTTGTTCCTCTTTGGCCAGAGGTATTTTAGAATCAGCAGTATCAGATTTTTCCTCCCCCATCTTCTCTGCCGACATGTGGCTTCGTTGAGAGAGTACTGTGTTGCGTCCATGCTCCACACCCTCCTGATTACCTGCGGCACCATCATCACTGTCAATCCAAGAAGCATCTCCGCTGTGCGCTTTACTTGACAAGGACCAATCTTCACCATCCCCGTTGTCCTCTTGAACTAATTCCACATTCTGAGCGGGTAACAGAATCGCTGGGCTATGACTGGGTGTTATGCCTCCCGTTGTGCCTTCCCCTGGTTGTATATTTGGATCTGCGGACCTCACACTTTCATCTTCATCTGAAAACTTGGACTCTACTCTAATAGCTGAAACAACACAGTCTCCCGCTATATCTAGGTTCACTGGCATCCTATAGTTTGGTATACCAGCCGAACCAGTCTCACTGACACCTTCAGCCTTTGAAAAGGCTTTCTCATTATCTGGAGGCCCCACACTCTCAAGACCAGACTCCGTTAGTTTGATATCGGAAAAGCAATTCTCAGGCTCATTTTGGCCACCATCACCTATTAGGTCTAGGTCACCTGTGCCAGAATGCTCAGCCTCGATACTGATGGACTCATCTAGGACTGAGGCCTTACTATTGTCGTCCTCCTCCTCCTCCTCCCCCTCCTCTTCTCCCTCACACTCTTCCTCGCTTTCCACATCCTCTCCCTCCTCTTCACTTTCCTCGTCGTCTTCATCTTCATCCTCCTCATCGTCATCATCCTCTTCATCGTCGTCGTCATCATCATCACCCTCCTCCTCGTCAACATCCTCTTCATCCTCATTTTCTCCTTCAGAGTCGTCCGCCTCGGGACTTCCATCGGGTCCTCCCTCTGGAGATCTGGGCCTACTACCCGAAGCCTTCTCCGACATTTCACCCATTCCCAGCTCCCCTCCGCCCTCTCCTCGTTCAGTAAGATAATAGAAAGGAAGGGAGGAGACGAGAGATGCAACGTCAAAATCATAACGACACGGTTCACATGCAAACATTTACCTTGGAGGAATTCTGGACAGTGGTGGAAGTCTTCAGGGGGGTTTTGGAGAAGGAAGCAGGGAAGGGGGCTACTGGGTGCTGGGGTACTCTGGGTGTTAACCCCTGAGGGAGGGATGAAGGTCTCTGGTGTCTAGGATCAGTCTCAGTCTCAGACTCCCCACCACTCAGGGATCTGTCGAGCTGGGCTAAAGGTGAGGGCAGGGATGGGGGGGGAGAAGGTTACTACGACCACAAGCTAGTTGGGCAGGAATTAAATAAGGTAATAGATAGTTCGATATTTACCAGCATTCCCGCCTTTCTTAGAGGCAATCAATTTCTTCAGGTTTAGCTTTGGCTGTTTCTGGGTCAAAAGAATAGAACATGGATAAGGAGAATAGTGTCACGACAATGTAATATTAATTCAAATCTCCAAGAATAAATCAATGCGTATGATGACAAGTAAATGCGTGAAATTACCTTTGGGATCAAATCCAATTCATCATCATCCCCATCCGACGATGGCCAATCATCCGCAGCACTCACTGAAGGCCTGAACAGTTCGATGGGAGTTTAAACATGGGCTTAGTGTCAGCAATCAGCATATGGTAAAACTGTCGGGGATTCCAAGATGCACACAAAGACAATGAAGCTGAGGTTACCTGCTGACTGACTCCGACTGAGAATTATCCTCTGCATCTGAAATGAAGCACAAACAAATGTCAGTAAACCTCTTCTTATATTCTTGCACTCACATTGGATTCAATGGCTTGACTTTTTGAAATGACAACAAAACACAAACTATTGAAATACTGGATGCTTTCCTGTGAAATTAGAACTCATCATGACAATGAAGAGTACACTAAACAACACAGGGATGATGGTGCAAGCCAAGTGATAGCCACACATAATACCTCTCCCTGATGCATGCGTTCCATGCTCTAGATCCATTGAAGGGGTATTGCATGAGGGATAAACAGAACAACCATGGTCAACGAGGAATAGCTTCTGAGTCCCTACACAATATGAATCAATGAGAGAAGCATCTGCCTACCGTCTTTGTCGATGGCTGGTCCCCCTAGAGCGAAGCCTGCTTCTAGTCCGTGGGGAGGACTTCCCATCATGCCTTTCTTCTTCTTTTTGCTGGGGACTTGGTGCGACGGAGAGGGCACGCCGTTCCGCTTGGTGCCATGCTCGATGATTAGGTGGGAACAACTGAAAATGATAAACATATGATGTACTTTAACAATCCTAGGCGGTATTAAGCATCGCTTTGAACGTGTGCCCATGACAAATTTAAAAAACACAATTACATGCATGATCATCAGCAGAAATCCAATTTGCAAAGAATTCACTTTAAAAGGAAAAAAAAAAAAAAGGACCACAGCTTACACCTGACCAATGCATGTAAAACTAAAGTACACTGAGAAGCAAGAGGACCGCGGCTTACGCATGATGTCCGTTGATGACCGCGTGATCGTCGGCGGACCAGCCCTTGCTGTCCTTCAGAGAGATGTCTGCATCGTACTGCAGGAGCAGTCGCAACATGCTGATCTGGCCGTTCCCTGCGGCGATCATCAGCGGTGACCTAGCAGTCCAAACCAGTGACAAAAAAACAAAAAAAAAACAGCTTTAAAAAATAGAGCAAGGTATAGATCAATGCTTGCTTATTTTCTTATCAATACAACAAAAGTGATTTGCTAGAGGCTGGTTGCTGTGACCTTTGACCCTGCTCTGTGATGTTAAAATCTGCGCCCTCTTTGAGGAGGAACTCGGCCATCTCCACGTGGTTCTCCCGGATGGTAACGGCCAAAGGTGTAAAACCCTCCTGAAAACACACAATCCGTGTAAAATCGCTGGAAACACAATCCAGGCAAACACATTTGTGTAAATAAACACATTACAAAATCAGTGCACATTACAAAACGACTACGATATAGGGGTATATAAAGCTCCCGATAACAGATTTGCTAGGCGCACATGAGCAGCACATTCTCCTGCCGACCGATCCCAGTTTGATGAGACGAGCGAGGGGAACGACGACCTCGGCCGGGGTCCCGTGTCTTAAATAAAGAGAGCTCCCTCGCCTTGTTCTGGGTGTTGACGTTGGCCTCGTGCTCCAGCAGCAGCGTGGCGGTGGAGCTGGACGGGATGTTGGCGGCCAGGTGCAGCGCCGTGTTCCCGTTGATGTCCACCAGATTGGGGTCGGCGTGGCCCTCCAGCAGCATGCTCACGCAGCGCTCGTGCTGGCTCTGCACCGCCTGCCGCCGCCGCACGGGACGGAGAACATGGGGGAGTTTGTCAAGCGGGGAAAGGCAGGAACACGGGTGCTTGAGTCCTACTGTGCTTTGGAGTTCAGTTCATTTATGGATATGTTATGAGTCTTATGTGCCCGTAAAGTGAGGACAAAGACAGAAAGGTGGGTTACAAGTGAGGGGAAACAACATGGTGGAACGAGGCTGGGTCGCTACAAGACATGTTGAACCACGTGGTGGGTGCACCCGTGGGTTGCCAGTCTTTAGTTTTGTTTTTAAATGTAAAAAAAAGAAGACGATCGAGGTCCGTTTATCATCTACTTGATATTTACTGCTTACCTTCATCAAGGCGGATCGGTTTTGGTTGTCACATAGGTTGAGTTTGACTTTGTTGTCCACGAGGAACTGGACCACCTCGACATGTCCGCTGGCACATGCGATATGGAGAGGTGTTCTGTAACCGGCAGAAAGGAAATGAGACTTTCTCAAAAAGTCCTGATCCGGTCTAGCTCAGCTAGTAGAGACGGACACAATGATACTAGGTTAGGGGTTTGATTCCCACTGGGGCCACCTATGCTAAGAATGTATGCACTCACTGTAAGGATGTGTTGTTTGGATAAAAGCGTCCAGTGTCCATCAAATTACATATATTTATTCATTAAATTCTAAGTTCTATTACACACTTATTTTGATTAACTTTATGATATCATCATGGCATTACCAGCTGCCTAGATTCATGTTAATTTGGGGTTAATGAAAACAAACCTGTAGGCTGGTTATATATGTTACTGTTGTAGTTATTGTTAGATTGAATGTGAACCCTTGGATAAGCGATCATCCTATATGCTTTATGGTTACTACAACTACTATGACCATGACCTTCTTACATGTCAAATTCTTTAATCCATTTTGTTGTGTAATTCTATACTAATTACGTAAACACAGGTGCATAATTTCAATACAATTCGCAAAGTAGTTCTGTAATCCCAACAATTACCCCGTCACATTCTATTGGTCAAGGGTAACAAGATCCTTTCTGGAAACATAAGTAAGTGGCAACACATGATGAGCGTAATTTGAACTATGCTCAAAATAAAATTACAGGTCGTGCAACTGACTGCATTAATGCAGGTCAGTCACCACAATGGTCATTTCAGGCATAACCACTAAATGCATAGAATTAATGTAGTTCTTGCTTCTTCATATAATGACTGCTCATGTCACTGACCGTTGAAATGTGGGAGAGATACACAAGATTGAGTATTCACATTCATACATACCGATGCATATTAGCAGAATTTAGGTGCGCCTTACCTGTTCTCCTTGTCCAGCTGATTAATGTCATTCTTCTTGGCGAGTTGCACCAGCTTTGGGACGTCACCTAGCAGGGCCGCCTTGTGCACCTTCCCCAAGTCCTTTTCTTTTAAATCATATCCACCACCGGAAATCGTGCTTCCGTTGTCAGAAGTGTTGGACGGGAACTTCTTTTTCTTGGTGAAGTTAAATATCTTCTTCATTGTACAAATCGGAGCATCTGACAGCTAGACGACCTCATCGCCTTTGCAGCGTCACGACCCGCTTCTCAGCTGCTGCTGCTCCTCAGGGATCACTACAGGCGTTCCCATCCCTATAAATAAGACGTGCAAAGCGGATTAACTACTAAATTAAGACGCTCGTCGACAGCGCCTCGCTGTTGCACGAAAATGGGCAGCTCATCCGATACACATTGTCGCATCCTTGATAAGGCATTTGGCAAAAATGTAAAGCAGCTCATAGCACATCTACAGTGGCGGGCAGGGATACACCATGACCGAGCAACGCTTGCCTGATGTTTATCTTTCAACATTGGGCCACAATATGCTATTTTAAAGGGTGCTTTAGCATTTTATTCACCTGTATTCACGTATCGATCGCATCTCTAGTGGGCACTAGTGCATTATCTAACGCTCGACGCAGACGATCACCGTACTTTCCAACCGCATGACTGTTAAACAAGTTGAACTTCAATTATCTTTGCGCAAATGAGCGCGATTTGCAGCATCGGCCATGCGATTGGACAATCGACATTCAGTGAGTACTGGCGGTCTATACGGACTCGTGGTGAATGTAATTTCCAGGTTTTAAGCACTTCCATCGACAGAGTGGTAAACTCCCATAAGCAGCCACTAGACAGAGTGCGGGGCGCTGACACGCGTTGCCACGCTCGAGGACACGCGTTTGGTGGGGCCGAGCAGTAACGTTACACTATTCGTGGCGCGCACCTGAGCGTGTACCCGGCAGATTATTGCCATGGCAACCAACTGCATACATAATCCTTAATATGCCGACGTAGCACACCTATACTAGCTAGCTATATGATGGTCGATATTTACTGATTCATGTTTGACCCTGGTCAATATGTAAACTTTGACAATATAATATACCCTATTATAGCGAATAAAAACTCGGCCGCCTGTGTAGTGGATTGTTGCCAGGCAACCCTGCTGGCGGGCTGTTCGTGTCGTCGTCCCTCAAAATCATGCTAACGTTAGGTAAGATAGCTCGCGGTTTAGATAATTTAAAAGACATGCACCATTTAAACTTCCTAACCTCGTTGGACATTAACCACGAGCTAACGTGGCTAACGAGGCAATTTAACCCAGCCAATTTAAATGTATTCAGCAGGAGTTGTATACAAAACGCCCGAAAAAGGTGATTTATTACGATAGTTAGCTAAAAATTTAATGATCAACTCCTACTCTGTGCAATGAGACTCATAAGGTTACGTTAGCATCCATAAACAACATGATACATTTAATGTAAAGTGTGTACACAAACCTGTTGATTATGAAGATACAGCCAGTAGTAGCAAGAAGGAAAAATCACACGAACATGCTGGCTACTGTCGGCGCTTCAAGCCAATCAAGAAGGTCGTATAAGATGCTGCGATCTCCGTTGACCAATGAGCAGCACGCGTATAAAAGGTTGGTTGAGTTTTAAAACCAGCCTCAGCGGTTGACGTATGCATTAACGACCACTGGATGGGGATATTTGCTATTAAATGGAAAGTTTAAGTATAACTTTCACATCCCTGGTTCTGGACTAGGATATCATCCATATTATTATATGGAAATTATACATTGATTGAAGACAACGCTCACACTTTAATTTACATCATCGTAGTGTTATTGAACAACATTATTGAACTGTTATGGTTCAGGGCATATGTAGGGCACTCTCTTATTGCAGGTGGTAGGCTATTCCAGTATTTACTTCCCTTTACTGACAGCACAGTTTGTCCAAATGTGGTGCACCTATGTGGCACCTCACAGTCCCCTCTGTTGTTGGCCCCAATGCCACTGTTAGCCCTCTTTTTAATAAATTCCTTTAAAGGAGGTGGGGCAAGCCCATGATGATCAGGAAACAGGTACAGGAAAGCAACACAGGCCACAAACTAGGCCCCTACACTATAAACAAGTGTAATGGAATCAATATAAATGCTGCACATTCGATGATGAAGTGCAGTGCACCATGCATACTTCTTTTAGCACCTGAATCAATGCTTAACAGTTGTAGAAGTTTGCAACCACAGAGCTGCATTTCTCACAAGTGACCACATCCACTCTGGAATTCTATTCACACCATATAAGTGTCTGAGGGTGAAGTCAAATGCAAGCTATTTTCTGTTCATGAATTCTGACACTGAACAAGAAGATTTAAGCTCTTTCACGGCCGCACATGAACCCACTTTCTCACCTCAAACAACACAAGTGTTTTGCTCTCCTGTCATGCTTGTGTATACAATGGGTTGTTTATGTCTAAATCCGACCAGACCATATTAAACAGATCATGATTTCCTTTCCGACTGTATACATACATATCCTTGGATACCACGTCCACTGTAGGCCTAGTTCTATAATTATTTTATGGTATCCTATTCAAGTTACCATAATTGGACATTTATGGTTGTGGCATTAATCTTGAGCTGAAATACATCCCAGATCTAATAAAACACACAGGAGATCAAGTTTATGTGCAGCATAGAGATCAAAGTATGTCATATAATACCTCCACATTAAACTCCGGCCCACCACAATACTGTCTCCAACTATGGATATGATCTGTACAAATGTGCAAGAAAAACTATTAATAGCACAAAATATTTTCATGAGCAGCTCCAAATGACTCCCAATTGTAACAGGTACACATTTTTTTAATTTGAGATGACTTTTACGATACCTTTGTTCCTCAGTGTATAGCCTCAAAGGAATGTAACGAGACGTACTCCCCAGATAGACATCCGTGATAATGTTCAGACTAGAAACATGATTTATGTCTGCGTGTGAAAGTGCTTATTATCAAGACAACCACTGATTCAAACATAAGCAGTGGGAACATTCAATACGACGGTGGCCAACTATAATAAAAACGTTAGGTGACGCAAAAATAGACCTTTTCATGATCTGATGAAAATGTTATGTGCATGCAAAGAAATACAATTATGATGTGTTTATTTGGAATTAAACAAATGATAACGGTTAAGCTGGCATCGAGAGAAAAAGAAGGACCTTAATTAATTTATTGAGGAATTTTGAGGTCTGAATGAGAACAATGTCTAAAACATTTAAAGTGCATGACTGTGACAACTCCGTAGGTTAAGGTTAAAAGGTCTGACTGATATCTTGCCTACCACATTTATAAATAAATAAAAGTAAATACATCATAATCACCCTCCACGTGGAACCAGGTTAGAAAAGAATAGAATATAATGACAGGAAATTGTCTAATCACTCTGACCACGGTTAAGGGCTATAAATACAATTACATTGTTTTGAAGTGTGAGGGCACAATTCTCTCATTGTTTTGTACTTTATACATATATTAATTCTACAAGCACCACAGGGACCCCTATAGGGTCCAGCATAGGGGTATTTTATAGTTGAATAAACTACATCAATCACATTAAATACATTCAATGGATTTATTGCATTTGATTTTAGGATGGGCTTTTTGTGGGAACACAGTAGTTCTCTAAATCAACTGGCATTTTCACACTAAGACAGCCATGGTCAGTGTAGAGGTCCCATGAGATTCAATGATGAGCTTTTCAAGCCAAAGTAGACTCATTTTCCGGTATCTTGATACAGGCATGATATGGAATATACCAATTTATGATGTCATGTCAAACCCAAGACAAAAAAGATCAGATGAAATGTGGCCTAGAGTGAATTACGTTTCCCTAATACTGGTTTAATAGTGTTTAATCAAGACATTTCCTTTGTGCTTCATGTAACATTAGCTATGCTTTCTTGTAAGTATTTTGGTAAGTTATTAGAAGCTAAGTTACATTTCAGCATCCATCATTTGATCTTTAGTCTCATCAGTTGTTTCAGGTGAAGGACGTTCGCAGACTAATCAATATCTTACACACTACATTTTAGTTACTCATTCAGTGACCTATATCCATCTATTGCAATGAATACATTTATCAACTCTTCATGATCACCATGTCCATATAGCATCAAAGCATCCATTGATACAGATGTGCTACCACCTAGGCAAAATTGCTTAAAACTTGCACTAAAATACAATTTATATTTAATTTAAGGAAGCACATTGGAATTTTATCAATTTGAGATCTGAGATTGCGATTCAAGTGATGCAACTAACCTTAAATCCCAAAAAAGAAAATCTTTATATCAAAGTGATTTGAGATTGTAGTGCTGGCAGACATGATTTGCTATGGATGTTTCAACAGCCTGAGCCTTAGCATTCTTAGCACTCATTCTTATTGTTGTATTGTTCACGTCAATGGTAGCCTCATCCGTAACATGTTGGTTGTTATGGCATGAATAGCTGAGGATTTCAGTTCAAAGTGTTATTTCAACGCTTGTGTGATTCATGTTGTGTGCATTGAATACACTATGCAAAAAAATCTATACATTCAACATATTTAAAGATTGATTTGAATGCTTGCATGATTCATGCTTGCATGATTAAAAAATGTGATGCTTTTATAGCAACTGCAAATCAGTGTGCTTCCATTCAGGTGAAAGTGTTTTGTGGATATGGGTACATGATTTGCATCTAAACTACCTTATTGAGTATTGTGTTTTACAGATGTGTATACACCTCTTTCACTGACGGAAAAGTGGAGAATGTTATTTTTTGTTATGCAAATGACTGGCAGGCAACACAATGCAACTCTACATGGGCGCAAAGCTTGAATATCAGGTCATAAAATATATTCACACTGACCACATTGAGGAAGACTTAACCTCTTCTTTATGGATTCAGAGCCTTGACAAGCAGTAGAACACACAAGAAACTTGGTTGATTGCTGTGGGCAGGAAATTAGTCATCACACAGGAAGTGAATTCTGGGATGTTTATTTTGTGTACGGAAGCAGGTGCAAACAAGAACAAGTTGTAAAAGTTCATTGTAAAAGCCAGTTGTAAAATCATACAGGACCCATTTCAAAGGGTCGATTCAAAAACAATGTTTTTTTTAAGTATTACGATTTTGTATACATGAATTAGGCTGTATGTACAAGTGTAAAGCTAAGAAATGACCACAAATTAGATATTTTCCATTGTGATTCCACTTTGTGTATTTAATAACAGTTCATGAGCATCTAAATCCTTAATGTTGTACTGAATGATTACACCATATTCCCATGGTCTGATGTTTTTGCCTTGGGCATTTTGGTCTGAAGCAGGAAGTCAATACTCCTTATCTGAACTATCTGATGTCATCCCATGGGGCATCTGATTTCATGTGTATGGCATCGTATGGTGATGTTCATTACAATAGCTGCTGTGGCACTTGAGCTAAGTGCCGGCCACTTCTAGAGCAGGATGAAGGCTCTGCTTTGAAGGAAGGTTGTGCATTGCAGACATTTCCCCTTCCTAGAATTGTCTTTATTCTCACGCCTTTTCAGCCTCAAGATTCATAGCGTCATTAGAGGATGTACCTTTTCATACGACCCACATGGCACATCTCAGAGCGCAATCCAAAATTGAGATTGAGATGTGTCGCGGGCAAGGGACCTCCACATGTGGTCCCTGACAGCCTAGTGTTGATCGCTTGAACCGGTACTCCTGCATGTGTCTGTCTTCATAGGGACCCGGACAGGATTTCCTTCAATAATTAACCACAATTTAACCACTAAATTAACATAAAGATGCACTCTGGTCAGTCGTTTTTGTTGTCGGTACTTTTGATTCAAGCTATAGGTAAACCCCTACACTGACGTGTTGATAAGTAATAGCCTACACTGTAATAATTGAGGAAGTCCTCCTTATTATATCCATTATTGTTCATTTTGTGGCTGCACAGACATACACTGGAGATCGACAATGTTGATAATGGTGCCTAAAGACTTTTATTAAGGTTAAATAATAATCATCCTTTCTTTTCTCCCACATGTCTATCTCTGTTAGCCTTTAATAGAAAACGGAAGTGTAAAAAATGTAGATGTGGCAAGATGACAATGTTTGTCCTAATTCTTGTGAAAATATGACAAGAGAAATGTTCTCCAACGTGTTGACTCTAAAGCACGACTAATTGACGGTTCGCTGCTCTGTTAGTTGAATGTTGATGGTTCTGAATGAATGTATCAGGATGTATTAGTTTGAGTACTTAACAAGTGAGAAATTGTGTTCCTGCATCATCAAATACCTTGGTATGATTTGATACATTTATATAGTTTTGGGGTTTATTAACATGAATGGTTTCCCTCATTTGCCAGTATAAATATAGATTTAGAGTTATATGAACTAATTATTAATGCCGGGTATATGTGCAATTAACTACATATAGTTCTTTGTTTTAATCAATAATTAATAGGCTTCATTCAATCAATCAATCAAATTCCTTGACAGCAATTTGAATTGGCCTTTCTCGAGGGACAGAAAGAAAGAAAGTAAATAAGAAAGTTCAATATTTATACAATACTTGCTTGGAACAAACATACACTGAGCAAGCAGTATTTTAATGGGGAAATGAGCAATGGTGTTTACAATATGTTGGGCCATTGCTGTCAAAAAGGGTCACCAGGAGGTTGTCCAAGAGTTACATTCACTGTTCGTTGTTACCACAAGGGTTTCAGATATTGGCTGGAGATGGTAAAAGATCCTTCCAAGAACTTTGAGCCTGGATGAATGAATTCATCAAACTAAAGCAAAGCCATTAGGGCTTCTACCACAAACTGTTTAGTGAGGCTCATGAGTTTAAATAAATGTTGTTTGTTGTAATGTTGAAGAGGATTTATGATGAAGACTCCTTGATACTAAACTGTAATAAATCTGGCCATTGTCGCAAATGTCGGTTTAGGACCACAATTCCCAGAGGCCATTGCCTCTGGGAAAATATACTCTCTGGTGGCTCATCCATTTCCTTTGAAGAGAAATCTAATTAAAATCAAATGAAACAATGCTTGGCGATGCGGTATTGAGTGGGTATGTGTGGCTATTGTGGCCTTTCCTGGCTGCGTGCCTGTGAGCCATTCTTCATGTGAAATCATTCAGTCTCCATGTGATATTAGCCCAGTAGCAACATTTACCACCATTTGTATTGCTAATCAGATGTTCTCATTTAAGTGTGTCAGACAAATAGATATTTCAAATTTTGACATTTGATTATTGATGACTCTGCGGAGGGTGTTTTTGGGTGAAATTATTTTTCAACACGCTCGCCTTGCCCACTGATTCTATTGGACAAATACAGCAGAATAACAGTGGCCCACCTATTCCTTTTTATGTTTTGTACTTTTTTACATACAATACATATACTTATGTAATCATCCAAGCATGTTCCATAGCACCACTTATATTAAATGATTTGTATTCTCATAATTCAGAGTATATACTGTGTATAGTATAAGTGAGAGTAGTAGTATATTTGTTGTAAGAAGAAACAGCTGTAAATCTATTCTATATCCATCTTATTCTTCACCATTTCAGATGGATTCAGGAGATGGAACATAGCTAGCGAATGCAGTAGAAGAAGAAGATAGCAGATCATGTTCCATGTTTCATGGCATAACATTGATGTTTCATTTATGAAATAAAAGGAAACATAGGTTCATAAATGAACTTTTTTATGAAAAAATGTTCTCATAGAAAAAAAGAAGGAAACAATTCTGGGAGGAAAATAAAGTAAAATTAAATAAAAAATATGAAATATGAAATTCTAAAACCCGAAAGATAAAAATTAAATATAAAAAATATGGGGACATTTAGCCCCACTTAGATGACTGATAAACTAAGGTTTGAGGACACAGGATATTGTAACATGAGCAAAACTAGCGGTGAAGACATCCACAACTAGAACCACAAATTCTCAGCGAGGAATGTCTATTTGATGACATTGAGGCTTTGTTTGCATACATTACATCACATACATTACATCACTTCCTCCTGGCTGCTTGTTAAACAACATTCTTTCCGAGGCATTAATAATGTTTCACCCGATTGTCTGCCAGGCTTTGATGTCATCATTTGCTTTCCTGTTGAGCGGTTTCAATGCGTTTTTAAATGGTTGATATCGTCCGCTGATGAAATACATTCAAGTGGCCATTTGGATAGGGAGAAGTTATTCTAACTCATCAAAAGGTCCATAGGCTTAGGAGGATTTAGTGTGGCCCTCAACATGTGTGTTTATTTTCACAACCAACTGGCAACATCATGGGACGTGCGCTTCTGCCGGGAAAAAAAGTCAACCACGTTTTATCTATTTAAAACATTTCTTTTTTTTCAAGGATCCCAGTCAATAAATGGAGGCTTCTTGTATATAACATCTGGAGAATATTTAACTGTTTCTCATCATTTGCTTGGCTCAGAGCCTTTGCTTCCAGGCATGTGAATATGCAAGTGACAACCAAGGTCAGGGCAGCTGAGAACGGCCGAGGTGGAAAAGTCTCCGAGCCACCATTACTCTGATGCCATTTCCCTTTCTAGTGAGTCAGCAAGGACCATGGGAAAACACGAACAGAAGTCGATAAAAAAACAACAAACAAGATATTTGTCTATGGCAGTGACAGTGGCAGTAAGTATGCTTCTGTTAAAACATTGTTAGAAGTGTGATAAGTTAAATTGGAGGAATCTGTAATTAAAACTTTTTGCTTGAGCCATGGGGATAGGTTGTTGAATGTTGAACCAGAGAAAAAAAGGTACTACCAAAGACATTTGGGAAGTATCGACCAAAGTTCATAGGTTATATACACATTTAAGAAAATGATTTATGCACCATAGTTTCACAACTCCTTCAGTAAAAGTGTCAGTGTGGTATCGTTTTTCATTATGTATCAAGTTTATTTTTCTTTAAGATAAAGTAACATTTTCTTTAAAAAAAAAAGTATTTTTTTCTTTTAGATAAAGTAACATTTTCTTTAAAATAAAGTTTATTTTTCTTTAATATGAAGTTTATTTTTCTCTCAAATAAAGGTTCGTTTTCCTCCATACCTTACAGGGGGATAAGTGAGCCTGATCCAGAGTCAGAGACAGAGTACTCTGGTGTTTCATTTCACCCTGTTAATCAGCTGTTCCCATGGAGAGAGTGAAAAGGGATTTTGGTAGTGTTAGATTACTGTTAAAACATGGTGGTAATGGCTGAATGAGGCCAGCAGAAGGCATAGGCCTTCCGCTGGCGTAAGAAGGCCTATGACATGACAACTCGAATTTGAGGCTGAAGCGGAGTGGCCTACCTTTGGCAAGGACCCACTAGCTCACATCACCCAACAGAAATCAAAAAAATGCTCCAAACCATGTCACATCGAGTTTTTGGATTTTACCAACTTTTTTTTCAAATGTCCTTTAATCGATCCAATAAATGCTGTAATAATAATAAAAGGCAGGGATTACTTTCCTTTTGTCCGACTTTGTGCACAGCCTGTTACTAATTCTTAAGTCTTCCTGTCTTTATTTCTTTCTTTCTTTCCAGCTTTCTTCGTATTCTGGTAACCTTCCCCGTATCCTGGCACGGACAGTGAATCAATCACAGGAAATCTCTGTCACAATGTTTCTAATCTTTATGATGATCTTTTACGTCCACTCCAGTTTACCAAAGAAGCTGATTTTGTTGCATCCAATCAAGAACTACTTCTAGTTCGGCCATCGCCGGTCACCACTCCCTGTGGAGCGATGGGGTGGTGGTGGAATCCTTATTTCATGGTTTCCTTTGCATCAGTCAAGTCCTTGATCAACACACAAGAAGGACCAGAATAAAATGTCCACATGTGAGACGGAATTAAAACAAACAGTAAGATGGAGAACATGCATATGAGTAATGGTGTTTTCTCAAAGGGCGCTACCCAGTAAATCTTAATCTTTCAATGCCAGGAAAAGAACCAAAGGCACACAAGTGCCAAAAATGGATTTAGGGAAAGAAAGTATATCACTCATATGAACTCAACTTTGACATTTCCTATACAAGGGGGGGCAGGGACAATAGTGAGATACATTAGCTGAATTTCACTAAGTGGTTGAACAGCAATAGTATCATTTCGATGTTAAGGCAAGTCAAGTAAATTTTATTTGTATAGCCCATAATCACAGTTACCTTCTCAAAGGGCTAGTTATGATTTGTTTCTAAAGAAAATTGCCACACTTACCACAAATTAATACATTAGTGACTCTCCTTCATTAGTTTTAGCCTCCAACCCAGTTTACACTAAAAGGTAAAAAGTATTTTTTTGGCCAACTTAAAGTGCCATCAACATAAATTGTATCAATGTTATTTTAATAAACCGTTTATTTTGTTGGTGGAATTTGTGTCTGTGTACTACTCATCTTAATGTAACATATATTGTGAATTATTCAAACTAACCACTATGTGTGAGCCAGACACACATGCATGTATGTATGAAATAAACAAGTGAAGTGATTTTGGCGCCAAGATACTGTATGTGTTCAATACAGCCTCCATTAAATAAGCAGGTTTGATTGGGGCCAACTGTAGCCTTTTGGTGAAGGAAGTGTTCAAATAAATAGGCCAATGTTGCTTGGCTTCAATGATGAAGTAGGCACTTGTCTTCATCACATATTTAATACTCCAATGGCCCTCTCTTGCTCTGCCTGCATTACAATGAAAGAGAATAGCACGCATCTTATTGGGCTTAGGGCCAGCAACACCGTTTATCATTATAAAACCATCAAAAGATTTTGAATCTGCAAAGCAGAGTCAACCTGGAACACGTTGGGTTAAGGGAGGGAAATTAGACTTGGTAAACACTTTCACACTGGCTCTTATCTATATTTATATTGAGAATTTGCATTTGAAGATGAGAAGTTGGCCGAAGTTTTATTTAGAGAAACAGAATTGGAATTCTATCATCTTTACATTCGCTGTATCCATACCTTCACGTGTGGCAGGTAAAATTGAAGACTGAATAATAATAATAAAGCCTTTCAATACAGATCCTATTTTGCTGTACTACTCGCTTTCATAACCATTCCAGAGCAGCTTGCTAAGGCTCTGCGGATCACGGCTGGAAAGGCTGTGAGTTTCTGATTACTGCTGCCTGCTTGTATATAAATCTAAATGTTTTTGCTTTTAGAGAAATAGTACCAGTAAGTTCTGCAGCTTTCTCAATCGCTTTCTGAAGTTGATTGAAAAAAAGATGACCACGCATGGGATCGGAATGTAACAATATCAGAATACCAAATACATCGATTATCATCGTCATCATCATCAATATTGTATTATTATTATTCACTGCACACCACTGTCCTTTCATGTGGGGTTAACCAGCGACGCCTAGCAACGGGTCAGCAATGGTAACCGTCCATATGGAGAAGATGAAAATTCGGGGGGAAAAGCCCAAGGAAGCGATACCGCAGCCGACCTGCCAGGAACAGCGAGGAGCCTACCGTACGCTCCTCGTCAATACTATTAATAACCTGACTCTCCCGTGCCTGGGGGAACAGGAGCCTCCGGGCGTTTCTTCAGACCCCAACATCCAGCGACCCCAAGCTACGTCTGAGCCGTACCGTAAAAAACAAAAACAGGCCATCCGATTGAAAACTAACAGCCCCATCGAGACACGCAACGTGTTTACTCACTCGCCCATTGTGTTGCTTGTTATTTAGGAAGACGGCGATGACGACAACTAAAGAATCTGTGAGCGTGAGCCAAAGCCTGGAGTACTCCATCTCTCTAGTGGATTTCTACTGTTACCCGCTAATACATCCCTGCTGCCGCTCCCGGTCTCAACCACAAGCAGGCTTGGATCACACGCACACATTATCACAACAACATAGCATCACCGTCGCAGCAGAAGGGAACTCAAAACAGTTGATTCTTGTAGAAAAGATACTCAATTGTCTTTTTGCAACCTTTACTTTGTTGCTTTGAAGGTGGAATAGTCATTCAACAACATGAATGACTATAATATATCATATATAACAATAAATAATAAACTGCTCCATCTCTTCTACAGAGATTTATATTTATAGCTTTTGTATCCGTTCTCCAACCTAATGGAGAAGATGGACCAGAAGATGCAGTCTGGTTCTGTCCTCCTCCTGAGGTTGTGTTGACCTACCCAAAGTTCTCCGTGGCCCCCAGGGCCCCTCAGGTTAGATCTTTTCAAAACATTCCAGGAACACGTTTTGAGTTTTTTTATTACAAGGCAATTGAGAAGTACCTTCCCAGTTTGGTTATTTTCTCATTGTCAAAGCCCTGCCGTCAATCCTTCCCCACTTCAACTAAAAAGGGTTGTCTTTTGTGTCTGTGCCGGTGGAAAGGTCAGCGGAAAATTCTGCCAACACATTCGACCACAAGTGATCCACTAATCTGCAGCTGAGGTACCACAGCCAAGTCTTTTTCATAACGGTGATCTTCAAAATCAGGATACATTCTTTCTGCTTTAGATCACATTTCACTATACATTATTCTACCTCTGTAAGCCTCCAGCTCCACTTTTCAAACTCAGATGATTTCACCAAGGGACCGTTTGTAGACAGAGGTGGGACCTCTATGACGGCGACTGATGAAGATTTAACTGTGAAGCACTGAGTTCAAAAGAGAGCTGGAGAAGCACCAGAGAGGGAGAGACCAGAGGGAAAGAGACCGGAGAGGGAGAGAGACCAGAAAGAGAGAGAGTCCAGAGAGGGAGGGAGAGAGACACACACACACACACACCAGAGAGCGAGCTGGAGTGAGACCAGAGAAAGAGAGAGGGATGTCAGAGATGGAGAGAGAGATAGAGAACAAGAGAGAGATGTCAGAGAGAGAGAGAGATAGAGAAAAAGAAAGAGAGACACCAACCCAGGCACAGAGATCAGTGGCTTCCATGAGTCCCCTCTGTTTAGACTGTGGAATGACTTCTTCCATCCCTTTCTACTGCAGTGCGCTGTGCTGTGCATATATGCTTTCCAGAGGTCCGGTCCAGACAGGAGGGCAGTTCAGCAGTCTCCACTCACCTCCCTGTGAGTTGAAAACCTGGATGGAAACTAGAACCTAATGAAGAATGAAAGCCAACAGCAGTCAGTCAATGTTGGACTCTGGCCATATGTCTTGTTTTGATTGAGCTATCCTTTATTTACACAGGGTCGTGGTTTTCTTTTGGGTGGTTTTTCTAAGAAGTGCGCTTAACATTCACGCCTGTGGAGGCGAGGGGAAACCGTGGCACGAGGTGGAAGAACACGTGAACATGGGAGAGAGCATGTTAACTTCATGCAGAAAGGCCCCACTGAGGGCCTCCTCACTGGGAGGCAAATACTAGCAGTTTTAGAAAACATAAAACAGGTGGAAAGTTGGAGCAACACTGACACAAGCAGGTACTAACACACACACACACACACACACACACACACACACACACACACACACACACACACACACATAAGAACATACTGACATACACACACACCCACTCACGTAAGAACATAAAGACACCCACACACACACATGCATGTTCATAAATAATCTCTCACACTCACTCATGTATGTATGGTTGAGTTTAAGAGAGACAGAGTATGTGCTCACACATGCACATATTCATCCATACATACAAACTCACACACACACATGTGATTGGTATGTAGGCCATAGCATGTGTCCATCTTAAGCTTCACATAACCTCTAATACAACATGGTGGACGTTCAGGATGAAGCAGTAGGCAGGGAGATGTTTACATTAGAAGGGGCTGAAGACGTCTCAGAGTCAGCTGACTTTATCAGCCTATCGGCGAAGTAATTCTAACAAGCCACGGCTAAGGTGAACTCATTTGGGTTATACAAGATCTAGATCTTGAGGACGGAATTCAAAACATTTGTTATTTCTGTTTTATCTTACATATCTTTTCTATAACTTGTTACATGGTGTTTTAATTTCTCTCTCTAGGATATGTACTAGTATGTACTACATGTACTCTTAAAATTATTTATTTTCTCTCCAACAATATATCAATTTAAAATGATCGATACAAACAAACCAAAACCTAAAACATTAATTATGCATCCATGTTGTGAAAGTTTTAAATACCAAACAGTAGATGTCATGTGCACCACATAGCAAGTGTTAAAATCTGTATTATACAAACCGTAACTCTAGAGAAAGGGAGAATCTCACAAGTTGTCAAATATGTGTGTGAATGTATCCAAGGGAATTCTAGGGGATTTGAATACATTCCATGGCTCGGAAATGTCATATCAATGTGGGAAAAAGTTCCTCATAAAATCCTAATACTTCAGTTTAGACGGTTGGCACTGGCTGAAACGCATCTTTGGGAAAGAATGTTAAGTTATAAGAAATGAGGTGTGAGTAATGAATTTGACACGAAATGTAACACGTCACGACATCACGTGTCATCCCTGCTTAGCTGAGGGCACTGTAGCATGGACCTGTAGGAGCACAGGGTCATGTCTTGGCGCTGTGGGGGGGGGGGGGGGGGGGGGGGGGGGGGGGGGGGGGGGGGGGGGGGGGGGGGGGGGGGGGGGGGGGCGGCGGGGGG
>JAOPJO010000154.1:4772434-4790107 GCA_027123675.1 Molva macrophthalma
CACACACACACACACACACACACACACACACACACACACACACACACAGAGAAATACCCATTTTAAACACTCTGTGTCAATGTAACATATTGTACCTTTAAGCTACACAAAGGCCTCCACAGCAGATACAAATGATTAATTACGAAGTAAACAGGCTGCTTGAACTCTGTAGCATCTGAAGGGAATGTCCAGCGTGTACGGTGGTAGAGCAAGCAGTCGCATCTGTTTCTTTCTCCCTTCCTTTGTTTTTACCCTGGCATCCTTCTTGCGCACACGCACAAGCACAAGCGCACACACACAAACGCGCACACACACACACACAAACGCACACACACAAACAAACGTACACACACGCAAAGAGCAGCAACAGCTGCAGCAGCATCCCAACACACGGGGACCAGCTGGTGGAGCCGTCTGAAATGTGAATGTCTGCACGCATATCAGTACGGCTGAACCGCTGCAGGCTGAGGCGGGACGCATGGGCGCTACGTGTTGACGGGGACTGTCTCAGACAACACCAGCTAGCTCCCTGTGAGATGCTCTCATCTCGGTCGCCTGGACAGTGACACACCAGCCAGCGATAGCACAAGTTCTCCTCCTCTGTACAGGGTGGCTGAGCTGCTGCACATATTTATACATATAGTGGATGAGGGGTAACCCCCCCCCCCCCCCACCCCACTCCCTACACACACATACATGCTCACTATGTAAAGCGCTTTGGGTGTCTTGAAAAGTGCTGTATGAATGCAATGAATTCATTGTTTTACTAGTGTGTGTTCATATAAAGCAGACAGCTGAATCCTTACACTGGGATGATTGCCCTGTATTGTACATACAGGAAGATAATACATCGACATTTTTAAATAACGCAGCCTATTGTTGTTCATAAAAAGTCCTCTCATGAGACACAACCAATATGTTATGAAAAACATCCATAAAAACATCCACGTGTAAAATATAATATTATTTTCATAGATTTTATGCTCCTGTCATGTCCTGGATGAAAAACGTGTACCCTGTTCTTCTACCGAGACGTGCCAATGACATCAAGTGTCAACCACAGCCAATCCCAGGCCCACACTATCCGTTTGTCTATAGTGGGTTGTCGGTTCTTGCTACTTATCCAAAGCACTTTGGAGCCATCAGAAAACTTTTCCACTTTGGACCCAGCATGCATCACTCAAGTTCCACCAAACCCCCACACTTCACTGCTTCACCGGTTTGCCATTTAAGTTGAATTATTCCCCATCAGACGCAGTGCATGTGACGAATCGGCCATCTGTACTAATCTCCATATTAAATGAACATCATCTGTTGATGGAATGCACTCGAGAAAACAAAACCAAAAAATATATTTTCTGAAACATATGGCACATGGGTTATGGGGGGGCAGAATAGTCTAGTGGTTCAGGTGATGTTGACTCACACCCCAGTGCCCACAGTCTACCCGTAGTTATCCATGAGCAAGGTGCCAAGCTCCTTCCGGCATATTAATTACATCTTTCCGAAATCGCTGCAAGACCTGTTGGATAAAAGTGTCAGCTGAGCGACTACATCGTCAATCCTAGAAGTATTCCATGCCGGGGCTACGTAAGGAGACAACATGTCACACGTCAATGCAGTAACAGCTTGGAGCCTACTGTCCTACGGATCCTTCGTTACAGAGTCCTACAGAGCCGCTGGATACGACACCATCGCATCGTCTCGTCTGCTCTTTAAACCTGAACAAAATGGACTCCCCGGGGGGGCTTTTGTTGTTGTTTTTAAGACGGGAATAAATGGCCGCGTCGTCCTCATGACAAACTATCACACTGAATCCCCTCAGGCAGGACCATGCAAATCAATCATGGTCAGATGGGACCCGGTTGGATTTGGTAAGCTTGGTGCTTCTGGGTTACGCCTCGACAGATGTGTGCAAGGCCATGCCTTCCTGCTGTCAAAATCGACCATCTGAATGCTTTCGATGTGTTATGTTGTTTATGGACCCCCGAAGCCTTAATAGGCCTTTCTGGCTATCTCACTGACTAGTCAGGTACAAAGACTTGAGTTGCTGGCCCGTTGTGAGTCGGTCAAAGTCAGAGTGAAACATGACTTTTTGCTGAACATCAATC
Source organism: Molva macrophthalma (assembly GCA_027123675.1). Classification (NCBI taxonomy): domain Eukaryota; kingdom Metazoa; phylum Chordata; class Actinopteri; order Gadiformes; family Lotidae; genus Molva; species Molva macrophthalma. The sequence goes on from JAOPJO010000154.1 coordinate 4,774,546, forward strand.
ATGTATTGTCAACAACCATACTGCATATAAAAAGGAGGTCCTATAGGCGGTCCTATAGGAAGGTAGGATGCAGGTGATGGACGCACATTGAATAAGAGTGGCTCAGGACAAACAACCGTTTTGTGATTATGTGCCATATTTTCCATGCAGCTATGTTTGACATATTTGCAATCCTTTTACAAGACTTACAGAAGAATCTTCTTGCTGATGGATGACCTTTGGTTGTGCACAATCAAGTCATCTGACGTTTCCCTCCCCGCCCTGGCTGAAACATCTGCAGCTGGTTAGGAAATCCTCTACCGCAGTGATGCAGTACACTACTTGGTAGTGGGTTCGGTTGTGTTAACACATCATCAAACACATTTGTTTTGGTTGTAATCCACATACAGAGCCTCAAAGACTTACGCTTTGGAAAATAAGCATCTGCTGAATGACTAAAATGTCATCAGAAAATGTAAATGTGTGTATTAAAGAAGAAGACAGAATATCCGATTTTAATAACCCTCGTCCCAGTCGGCTAGCTATCGAAAGGCTGACTGGAGTGAGAAAAGTAAGTATTCAGCCCTTTCTACTGGAGTCATGCTGTTTTAAAAGCGTCATGTTAGCCCGAAGCGAATAAGGCCATGAATCCCACAGCGCAGGGCAAGCTCAGTGAGAAGCACAGAATAAAGACATATCAGTCACTGGCTGAGCATTAACACAGCACTACCCTGCCGTTTCCACGGAGACAACAACTCTCCGAGAGTAACTGGGCTCACTTAATCAGCCATTGAAATGGGAAAGGTCACATGTTGATTTCCATAATTGGTGTATGACCAACCGCAAACCCGTTCCCTCAAATCCTTCAACTTAGCCAGCTATTAAATGTGTTGTTTTTTTTTTATCCTCTGTCAACACCCAATAGTGCCAGTAAGAGGAGAGCTCTGAGAAAAACATATCAGTGTCTGTAGCCTTGAGAAACCAATAGAGCAAGAAGTCAGAGAGTGGGAAGTCGAACAATGACGCACTAGATTACCTTTTATAGTTCTAAATCGCGTCAGACACATTTGGATACGAATGGGGCATGCGGGCAGGGTGAACTCCCTGGTGCTACAGAAGAGCAGGTGAGCTTGCTGTGGTTCTGCGTGGATGTGTGCTGGTTTGGGTGGACGGTGTAACCCACCTCGGAGACCACCTCATGGGTCATGAGCCTCTGGATGGCGGCCAGGCACAGCTGGGTGATCTTGGGCTCCTTGGTGCCACACCCCATCAGGAAGGGCTGCACCACCTCCGAGCTGTTCTCCTTCAACGCTGCAGCGGGAAACGCATACATAGACACATGGGCACACACATGCACGATTAGACACGCATAGACACACGCGCACACACACACACGCACGCATACATCCACGAATAAGCATAGACAAACATACACACGCACGCACAGACACAAACACACACGCCACACACAATAGACACGCTCACACAAAGACACATGCGATCGCACACACAGAAACACAAAGACGCATGCGATCGCACACACAGAAACACAAACACACACAAATGTCAGCGGTAGATACAAGAAAAAGCAGAACCATCCGTATTCCCATTTTCAACACGACTTCAGCAGATACTCTGAAATGTTGCTTGCGCAAAAAGGTTGAAGCTCTATCCTTAGACCACATATCAGCATGGAAGAAGGCCACCCCGCTGCATGGGAGCATAGCGATTGATAGTGGATATTAGGTTTATTAAAAGGAGACTGTAAAGATGCTCCCTTTGTTTAGACCTTTAGAGAGCTATAGCGCCATGTCTAGTTTATTTAGCAGCCCTCTGATGCCTTCAGATATCTCAATAGCACTAAGGACATTCAATTGGCAGGGCCTAATATGGATCGTATATTTGATGTGTAAATCCATCATGAGGTCTAAATGTCAATAAAGCACATCCTCTGCAGTGGTGGTGAATTATGCATGCATTACTGCATGTTGTAATAAAGGGTGGTTCCTTTATAGGTTGAGTCCATTTGCAACGCCTGGGCCTAGTATATTTAAGTGGAGTTTCGAAGACAGCGCATATGCCAGAAAGTGAATCGGCCAGTTCAAATATTGCAACTCCAGCGAACACACCAATGAGGCGCCGGCAACGGCCAGCAGGAAAAAAATTGCTTCACTTTTAGTATGAACGCAGATAATGGGTGCTAGCAATTCATTGAGTATTCAACATATTCACAGAATAGGGGGAGAAAAAAAAGTTCTAGGTCCCTGCAAAACCGAACCTTAGATTTCAAGTACAAATGAAACTGCGTGTGAGAAAGGGAGCAAACAACAGAGACTGAGAGAGGAATAGAGCAGGAGAGAGAGAATTGACCGTGAGAACAGCTATTCATTTAATCTCTCCACAAACCACAGGGATGTTTTTCCACACACCCTGACAAGCACACTCGCACACACAAACACACACTCTCACCTGCGAGTATGTCTGTATTCCTGGCGGCGATCGTCTTTATCTTCACGATGCCCGACTCGGCGGCCTGAAGGGTACAGGAACAAAAAGAGGAGCCGTTCGTTAGCTTGTCCAGTTTTAGCTTCGGCTAAGTGCTAGCAACGGGTTAGCTTGAAAAGAGAGGTGCTAAAGGTGAAACTCTCCTCCAGCCTTAGATCCACTGGGGTTCAGGAAGGGTACCAGACAGAGCTTCTGTTAAATCCAGGCCAGAGCGGGGGAGCAAGTATCAGGCCTAGCATCAGGGAGCTAGTATCAGGCCTAGCATCAGTGAGCAAGTATCAGGCCTAGCATCAGGGGGCAAGTATCAGGCCTAGCATCAGTGGGCTAGTATCATAACTAGCATCAGAGAGCTAGTATCAGGTCTAGCATCAGGGGGCTAGTATCAGGCCTAGCATCAGGGGGCTAGTATCAGGCCTAGCATCAGGGGGCTAGTATCAGGCCTAGCATCAGGGGGCTAGTATCAGGCCTAGCATCATGGGGCTAGTATCAGGCCTAGCATTTTGACAGAAGCCAGTTCTGCTTCCTTTAATTGACTTCCTGTTTGCAAAATTATCATTATTAGTCTTTCTTCATTGTAAGTTGTTGTAAAGCAGCAGAAGCTTGGTTATCCCCTCATTTATCGCCTCATGCCGGTATATCTACCGGCGCTAGCCAGTAAGCTAGTTAGTGTTCTAACCCAGCATTGAGCATGGGCTATGTATGCCTTACCCCAGAGGGGTCTGGCTGGCTGCAGAGCAGAGCTGAGGAATAGATGGAGATAAAAATGTCAAAAGAAACGGAGAGAGCAAGGGAATCAAAGAGAATCAAAGAGAGAGAGAGAGAGAATCAGAGAGAGAGAGAGAGAGAGAATCAGAGAGAGAGAGAATCAGAGAGAATCAGAGAGAGAGAGAGAATCAGAGAGAGAGAGAGAGAGAGAGAGAGAGAGAGAGAGAGAGAGAGAGAGAGAGAGAGAGAGAGAGAGAGAGAGAGATGGGTCAAGGGTTCAATTGTCAACATGGACTCTTTTAATCTTTATAAACACTGCAGGGAATGTCAAGATGTTTTGTTTTACCTCCAGTATCCACCTTCCTTCCAAACATACCTCTCCCTCTCCCTCTCTCTATCACATCTTTTCACCTCCATGAACAGTGTTCACTTCCTCCTTTGGTCTGCAAAACTACACCACTAACCTTGGTGTCGGTTACTGTAAGAAACTCACCATTGTAAACAATCACAAACTTGGATGCATCAACATCTAAAGCGAATTAGTCACTGCGAGTAGTATTAGCAACAAGCGTTTTCATTTTGAGATTACGTTCAGACAAAGTGCAGCTTGAACTAAGTCTACTCTGGCAAGATTTGATTTTATTATATTTTATTCCTTCTTCAAGCATGTTTTTTTTGTTTCTCATTAGCTAGTCTTTGGATCTTCTTGTGCACCATGGGCACACAGAATACACCACAGTATAGTATATATGCCTTGATTTATTAAAACACATTGTACTGTTATGATTCTTAGAAGTTTCATCGCAAACTGCATATTTCTTCTCCGAACAGCTCCACTCCCTGTCCTTATAATATCCCACTACTCAGTTCCTCTGCAAGTAATTGCCCAAGGTCCTTCCCTCAGTGTCCCTCGTGAGTTCTCTCATCAGTGCTCTTCCTTCTGCCTCAGCTGTCTTAAAGTGATGGACAACAAGATCAAAAAATGTCAAATAACCCTAACATATCTATGAATATCTATAAAACGTAAAAAAGTTAATTCATATTCATCTCAAAGTCAGCTAATAAACTCAGCAAAGTACAGCAGCTGCAAAAGCCAATGGCCGTTAATCTTAACAGCCAGGGGGAAAAAACAGACCTGATTCTGAGCCATTGTTACCAAGCAACTAACTTCATTCACAGGCCCCAAACTATCAAAGGAAGACTATATATTAGATTAGTGGAGGGAGGGGGCACAACTGAACAGACATCAATCCATTAACTCTTTCTCTGACGGACCAAGGCAATGAACGAATTCAGCCCTGGCTTCACAGGGAGGTTGAACTCTGGACACCCTGGTGCTTTTATTGAGGTCAAACATAATACTTCCATTGATTTCTGCTGTTTGACATAAGCCTCTCAGCACAGGACCTTTACACACTTCACAGCAGCAGCAAACTTGATTTTGTCAGCCATGTGCACCAATCACACAGTTGTGTTATTTGACCAGCAGTAGGGAAAAGCCAGAGTGAGTGCAAGAATCGGAAGAAAAACACTGGTCACCTAGCAACAGCCGATTGACAGGTCTGGTGGACTTAATACAAACTCTGGCCAATGGCCACACAGTCTTTAAAGTTAATCTTCCATAATGAAAGCCTCAGTCTTTTCATGTGTTCTTCTGAGGAAGCCAACAGGCTTCACATAGCAAGGAGACCAAATAATACTCCAGGTTGCGCTGAAGTTATAATTAGAGTAGTTCCTGAACGGCACTGTCTAAGCAAATGAGTTCGACGCTACTTACAATGTAGTAATTTAGCAGCAGATACTTTTTTCACTTTTATGTGAGTTACAGTAAATAGATACACATCATTAAGGAATAGGGTGAGGTTAGGCATCTTGCACAGAGATAATAATGGGTGAGGTTGTGGACTTTCAGGGGATCAGGGATCGAACCCAGTTCCTAGTCTAACAATCTGACGACTACATCATTCTAGCTGCTACTTTCGGCAATCAACATCTAACTCAGCATTTTTCATTACATGGCCATGGCTTTAATTAAACTAAAGCCATGGCTTTCATGTTGTGTCTGACTAAGGATGAGCTTTGGAGAGACAATGACACCATCACAAACCATGGGGGGGAAGAATCCACAGGGGAGGCTGTTTGCTTTTCATAAGGGTAAAGTACGGGATGGACTAGCCCAGCTTCATGACCTGGAGTTCTCTGGGGCCTCCTCTTGACGTCAGCTGACACATCATGTTCTGTCTATTTCAGTGCTTCTGTGAACTGCTCCGTAGCAAGAACTATCGGTCGGGTCAACCGAAATGAAAACCGAAACACATTCGCTGCCCGTCCAAGGGTAGCGAGTGGGTTTTCGGCAATCGCCAAGTAATCCCCAAGGCTGACTGATGTTCTCAAAACAGTATTGTAACAGGACAATATTTTAACGTTTGACAAGGTCATTAAAAAATACCAAATAATTGCATCAAATGGTCATCTAGCCCTATATGTTCTACCCTAATGTGTCTAATGGGACAAACTGAAAACCAATGATTCGATATGTCAAGCAATTCCCAATTGATGGCGAGTCTTGTTTATATCATATTGGTGGTCTTCTACTGTGCGGACCAGTCTTAGCAGCTGAGTAAGCACTGCCAAGTCCACCAATGGTGACATCAGCACAGAGTCTCACCACGTCAGCACAGCAACATCTCTGGGACTCACTTCCTGTCTCCGTGCAAAATGCCCCCAAAGTAGTTGACACAGCACAGCATGTTGCATACTAAAATAGCATAACAAAAATAAAAAGCCTATCATATTGTCAGTTCCTCAGGTTTTGAGTTTCTCATTCATTGGTAAGTCACTGTGTCTGCTACTCGTGTAACAATGAGAGTCAGGCCTTGCAGCTACTCTTTAACGCTTTCATACAGTCTGTGGGGTTTCTGGATAAGATAAACCCTATTCGCGTTAGCCTATGCTTTAAAGCAACAGAGACAGAAAGGAGAGAAAGAGAGTAGGAGAAATAAAGATAAGTTTACCTTTATCAAACAATGGAACGGGTCCTTTTTCACTAAACTCTCTAAATGGAGTTCAAATATACTATGTATGTTTGTGTGTGTGGGGGAGCTTCTCTTTACTGCACTTTTAAAAGTTGTCGCAAAGAAAGTCACAAAGAAAGTACTGTTTGAAATGCTAAGTGCATAACATTCGGAAATTCATTATTGAAAACCCAAATTATTAAAACGTATAAGGGCTTTAATATTTTAACTTCACCACTGGAGGTTTTGATTTGAGGTGAGGAGATTTTGTTCTCATTTTTTCTGGGGTCGCTGAGTTGTCAATAAAGGCACTGATGTATTCTATCAGCAGTCAGCATCCCCATAAACACTGCACTGAAAAGATTATCATTCAAAGTAAAATATATAATCTAAGAAGACAGAAACAACTCAAACAATTATCCTCTATAATGTGAAGAATCATCATGTCATCGCTTGGTGCTATCTGGTTATTCATATAGTATAGGCTGTGTGACAACCACAAATGACTACATTTTTGAGCTGACCGTTTGACCTGTTAGACTTGAGTGAGTTGCCTCTAGACATGCATTACCATAGCTGTGCTTGAGCTCATTTAAAAGTGTGGGCCTAAAATGCAACTGAATGTAATGGTTCAACTAAAACTCCCACTGAATCTTAGGTTGTCGAAACCATGAAGGCCTCAATTTACATGAAGTCTCCACACAAAGACATTCTGTGAAGGACCCAGGGCCAGGCAATGGTATGGCTACAGTTTCTAGAGTGAAACACCCTCTTTAAAGCCCCACAAGGCTCGCTTACATATCAACCATGAGTAGCAACTACTGTGAAAATAAAGGCAGCAAGGTAAATGTCATCAGTATACAAGTCCCTCTATTGCCAAAGGGGACACACACAACTCAACGTATCCATTCAGATAGAACGGAAATTCTGACAAAGGGGTTGGGAACTTTAGTGCCAAGAGTAAGCAGGATATATCCTCAATCAGTCAGATTTGTCTATTTCTGGTAAGGTCAGACCCCGGGATTAATCATATCAGACTGTGGGCCACTGATTTACATACGAGAGCAAACGGAGAAATGTATTGGATACTGAAGAAACTATCCATCTATCCATCCATTAACCATGCACTCCTGCATGGTACATGATATCAGTTCTGCTTTATTTAGACCTAAACCTCAGTAACTGTAACTATATGCTGTCGATGTTTGGACATATATGCCGCTATTTCACAGAATCAGTGCGCTTTTTGCCAAAACGACATCAATGGGTTCAAGTTTTTATTTGACTGCTGTGCTCTTTGTAAGGACAAGAAAACTATTCAAAGTGCAGACATTATGTAGCCTATTTCTGAGTCAGGTTAAAAGAAAATATAGCCTATATAATCCTGAAAAAATGGAAATCATAAACAATGCCTGGACGGGGCGAAATAAAGTTGGCATATTTCTAAACAAAGATGTAGCCCACAACAATTAGAGCATTATACAGGATGTCCCCTACTGCCGTTTCGGTCAGCCCACAGATTAGTCCGGCCTAGTATATATGGGGACTGGATTTCCAAAAAAGCCTCTGGATCCAGCTGAATCCAGTTTCTTGGCAACCAACTATGTAATTATGGTACACAATGCCTGTAAACCATTGTTTGAGTGATTGTCCAAGTGAAACGCATAGCCTTATGTTTCCATACCTCCACCATGGACTCTATTCAGGGTTGCTAAAAAGTTCTGTACAACATGTCAAAAAATAATTACAGTTGGATAGCAATTTTAACCCAATCATCAAGTCTGATAAAACACTGATTCATGGATTAAATTCCATTACGCAATTGAGTAACAAGGTGTGAATAGTGGTACATGAAAATCCCTAGATTATATTACAATTATTTCATAGATGGTATAACAAAGGGAACCATTACTGTATTTGTACAGTCAATTTGTCCTATTATAGCAAAGTCCATGCACACTTTTAAATCAATTTTAACTGCTACAGTTTAGTTTACATAATTATGTCACAAGCTGGTTTCAAGTGGTCTAGATTCCTGTTTGATGCTTGACATGATGCTAATGATTTCACTGTATGTGTCATACAACCACCCAATCTAAAGGAATTCTGACCCAGGCAGGAACACATTAAATTAAAGTCAGACAGTAAATGATCAGAAGTAGGCCTACAGTTTAGTTTTAAACAAGCCTCATCGGAGAGGCAATAGAAAAAGGTCAAATGTCAAAAGTCACTGAAGCCAATGATTATTAATATCCCATTCTTGGAATGCACAGGCCAGACTGGATTCGCGTATTGTTGTGACTGGATATGAAAGCAACTTGCACAATAACATTTGTTTTCAGCGATGTAACAATAGTCGGGCATAACAGGAATGCCATTACTACAAACCGTACTGTGACACTCATCTATACATGTGATGACAAAACATCTTCTCCAAAAATATATCTCGAACAAAAGAAGGCTACCTGCACTACGATATGTATAGTCAGTAGGCTACTTAGATACCACTCTAGCAGGTTCTGCTCTTTCAAGTCACCATCCTGACTAGCTAACACTTTATTATTAATTTCAACTTTTACTTAGACCGTCAACGACAGCGTATAGTGTTGTCACCGACTACAAAACTAACTGTCCCGCATGATTGACCAATGATAGGACAGGGTTCTGATCAAAAACAAGAAGAACACGTCGATAGTGGTATGACTGTCAAACCTGATGGACGTGGTCAATTTCACCATTGAATTAAAACATTGACAATTGAAGCTAGCACACCAGCTAACCTCTTTGACTGGGGGGAATTTCTTCTTGCACTCCATGGACAGGGAGCGCAGATCCGTCTGCATGTTCTCCAGCAATTTCTTCACCGCTTCAGGACTGCTGGTCGACATTTTGTCGTTCTTCAGTTAAAACAAATTCCACACTTCAAACCGCTGGACAACCCTAATACACAACGAGCTCCACTTGTTCGCCTACTCTGGAAAATAATATTTGCACAAGCGTCCATTGACACTAAACGCCACTTTTCCTGCTGTCGGCGCCCCTTGCACAGGATGTCCGCGTTGACACACACATATATGTTGGCTTTCTTCACAGACGGTTGATAAGGGCTTCGTTAAGCACCATTGTTCTTTCAAATATCATTTATCGTGCCATTCGCTGTCTAAGATATTTGGCAATTTCAGCTGTGGGGTTCACGCCATCAGCCGTCACCATTGCCAGCTACGCGTCTTTCCCACAATGCTTTGGTCGACAGTGACACGTCATTTGGACTTCCGTAAACAGTAGTTGGTTCAGAATAAGGAAAATGGCGCCATCTACAGTTCAAAATAAGGTTACTGTCTCATACAGTTAGTACATGGTCAAACCTTGATAGCCAGAAGGCAGCATATAAGCATGTTGGGGAGAGACTCACACACATTTTGAATAAATCATCCACACCGGAGTATGGCCTGGTTGAAGCTTGTGTACTCGGTGCTGGCCACCATCTCTTACACCCTCACAACCTTTTGCAACAATTGCTACAGTCCACTTGGTAGGCTGGTAGACTGATCTATCCAGCATACATCTAGGTGGACACTCCCACTTGTGATGTCACTAAGAAAAAGGAAAATTTTCAAACGGCTTGTAATGGCTAATCACACTCACACCTGGTGGCATAAGAGGGGCCCTTTAAAACCAATAGTGCGCACCGTAATGCCTGCATAGTGGAGGAGTGATTTGAAACGACCCATGTTAACTAACATCCACATACATTTCCAATACAAACTGTTCATTAAAATCCATTAGATTAGACCTACAATAAAGATGATTCCTTAAAGTTGGGGTAGATACTTTATTATATTTATAGGCACAATGTGGTTTTATAATAATGCTAATAATAATGCTAAAAATAACACTAAAAATTACCATTGTTGTGATACCTATAATAACACAATTATATGATGTGTCATTAGTGTGTAACGTGGGATGGTGCAGGTCAAGGTTATGGTCGTTTAGCAATAGCTCCGGTTAGCATGAAGTCACAGGTAGGCAACAGGTAGGATTAACATCCCGGTACTTTTATTATATACTGGGACCATATCACGCCAGGTCTCAACGGCACTATTTCTATTCAAGCATACATGCCTTCAAGTACATAGTTCCGAGATCCCTGCCTACACCAACTCATTACAGATATAAAAGGGAGACTTCACTGATGGCAGTTACTCGTAGTAGAGCGGAGGAGCACGCGCACTTCTTCAGGTTCAACGTTAACTTGCATAACAAACAAAAGAAGGACGCCACCTGGAGGCGCTACATGTTATAGACCTGACTGTTACAAGTGTAGGGGTTTAGCTTAGAATGACGTCACTTTATAATGTTTCAGTATAAAGTGTAGAACGTATACGTGAGAGAGAGAGAGATAAATAGAGAGAGAGAGAGAGAGAGAGAGAGAGAGAGAGAGAGAGAGAGAGAAAGTAAGATAGAGAGAGAGATGTGTGAGAGTGTTCCAATGAAAGTACAAATGCATGTCCATTTTTCTTTTAAACATTTAATATAAATGTGCTTAGTCAGAAGAAAGATTTAAAATATGTGCATTGTTAATGATGATTAACACATCTGCCATTATTTGCTTTCCACATGTTAAGACTAAAACATAGGTATTATAATAACGTGTTAATACAAATGCAAAAAGTTGACCATGTACTATCATATCTTAATGCCATTAAACTATGTACCAATTGGACATGGTTTGATGACATTTTCAATATCTGTACAATATTGTTTAATACACATGAATTGGACACTTGGATGGATGTATCAAAATAATAAGAGAACATTTAAGAAAAAAAGTTGTGAATATTTATCAGCCTGGGAACAGAATTTAAAACCAGAAATGGATTCATTTCAAATGAATGCTTATACAATGAAAGCTCTAGCCTTACATCACAAAAAAGTCACACGTTTAAAAAGCATTTGTCGTGTGTTGTAATTATGTTTTTAATTGATTTTCTAAATTATAATTATATAAAATCAACAGCAATGAGAGACATTTTCATTACCTTTATAAAAAAAAGTTAGAATTCATGTATATATCTTACCATTTCAGTGCTGATGGACAAATTATACACATTTAGTGATCATCTTTTGATCATCTTGGTATTCAGTAGTTATGCGAAAGAGACCAAAACAGCACTCCATACAATCTGACCATGTATAGTATTTCCATACATTTAGAAACATATGCCAATTTAAAATCGATGAACTATTCAACTGATAGCATTTTATATGCAATCTCTGGCACTCAGTTCAGCCAGTCAAGACAATCGATTTAAAATAAACAGTACACATTTATCTTAACAACAATGTCCATCAAACTGTACATTAGCTGTCCATGAAAAGGAAAAAAAACAAGCAAAACAAAAATGCTTCCTTAGAAAGCATACATGATCAAGTTGAAAGTTTACTTTTACTGTCTAAAAAACAATTTGCTAGTTCAAATGCTGTACAACAGAGGGAATGAGACATCGAGTTCCACCTCATCTATGCAGTGTGTGTGTGTGTGTGTGTATGTATGTGTATGTGTGTGTCTGTATGTAAGTGTGTGTGTGTCTGTATGTGTGTGTGTGTGTGTGTGTGTGTGTTTGTGTGTGTGTGTGTTTGTGTGTGTGTGTATGAATGTGTGTATGTGTGTGTGTCTGTATGAATGTGTGTGTGTGTGTGTGTGTGTGTGTTTGTGTGTGTGTGTATGTGTGTGTATGAATGTGTGTGTGTATGTGTGTGTGTGTCTGTGTGTGTGTGTTTGTGTGTGGGTGTATGTGTGTGTGTCTGTGTGTGTGTTTGTTTGTGTGTGTGTCTGAGTGTGTATGTGTTAACCACGCATATTGGCCAGAGCCATCATGGGTGAGGTGTATATGGTAGGCCGAGGGGGAAGCCCGATAGCCCCTCACCGCTGCCATGGAGACGGGTTCTGAAGAAGCAGGGGCAAACAGCCAGAGCATCGATACGTTGTCTGGTTGGATGAGACCGGGCAGGGCTGCTGCTGTTCCTTTTTGCTCCCCATTTTTCCTCATCACCAATGAACACCGGTTGTCTCAGAGAAGCCCCCATGTCTGTGAGCTCTAGCAGTGGGACTCCTTCTCGTCCACGGGGAAGTAGCCGTCCTTGGTGGGCGGGGCCTTCTGACACAAGCTGTCTCCGTCGGCGGCAAAGATGGCGAGCAGTTTCTCCTGCTCCAGCTTGGACTTGGGCAGGTCGAGGGAGGGAGTGCAGAGGAAGGTGAGGCGCTGTTGACATGACCGGTTCAAATGGGTGGTTAGCATTAGTTAGCATAGAGGAGGGTTTCACGTTCCAAGCTGCCATCTTGGTGCTTTTTCACCATTATAAGGAGAATAATAACAACCGACTCACTTGGTTATTCTAGAGTTTTTACATCAGTCATCATTCATCAGCTTTTTGGTCATGAAGTGCCAAGATGGCATGCTTTGAACTTTTTTTATGAAACTTCCAATCACATGATTGAACCGTCCTATTCCATAGATTAGAGAAGAGCAAGGTGGTGATATATATAAATAGAATATTTATTGTTTTATTGACCACCATACTGAATAATTTGTGGATGTTTACTGTAATAACAAAAAAGCAGGAATACTTCACAGAAAGAAGGATGGATGGATAAATGGATGAAGATAGATCGTTACATAATACACACAATATTTGTTTTCATATCTTAAATGAGAAGAAAGAACATTCTACGGATTGAATATGATACAAGTGTATGACCAACATTCGAGTTGTCATGCATGAGCCTCAATGCATGCTGCTAGACAACTACTTCATCCATCTTGAAAAGCCGCAGTTTGGTTTTTGCGCTTGGAAGGAAGTATTTGGGTGCGGCTCACCTCTCTCAGCGTCCCAGGAGTGTTGTAGAGCTTCACGGCCGCCCACAGAGGGATGCACATCATGGAGGATAGGGCCAGGATCCAGCCCAGACCGTAGCCCCACCAGGGGTAGGTGTACTCGTTGTTGTACTTTAACGGAGTGTACTTGATCAGCGAGAAGGCAAAGGTCCCCTGGGCAAAGAGATAGCATGCACAGGTGTTTCACTTAGACATGGACACAGACATCTCTGCAGGTCCATATTATGGATTTAATAAATGTTAATTTTATGTCTAACCTAGCTACTGTAATCATAGCACACAGGCTAACCCCCCAAACCAACATACGGCAAAAATCCAGCTTTTGATCCATGCCTGTTACCGACATTATTTAAATTGGGCCTAAAAGAAGTCCTTCCATTGTAAACGTTTCTATAAAGTTGACCACCAGGGGGTGCTCCTGTGTAAGGGAATAATCTGAAATTGGGTCACTGTGCTTGGATGCATTTGGAAATGAACGAGACTTACGAGGCATGTAGCAGGTGTGAAGAAAAGCCAGCAGTATTTAATCACAGGCCCGGGGCGGTATCCGATCATGTCCTCGATGTTGTCATAGAAACGGTCGGCACCTATTAATCAAATGACAAGCGTGCAACGCAAGATGGGCAATCATCAATCTTCTGTGGTGTGCAATACATTGGAAAAAAAAAATCTATATTTGCTGATTCCAAATCAAATGTAATGAGCACATCGCTCACAAATGAATACACTTCTTGGCCTTTATGTCAGTTTATAACAAATACACTACCGAACTTTTAGACAAAAATAAGTATAAATACTGCCCAATGATATAATAGCTAGTTGGTTGTTATACCAACCCCTCCCACACACACACTCACCATAAATCCAAGCGATGCAAACTGTCTCAAAAACGGCAACGAAGAGCAAGCACATGCCACTGGCTGCATAATAGTCAAAGAGCTGGAAGATGTACATGCCTCCCTGTGGAGAAAGACATGAAATAGGTAAATATCAGATGTACTTACAATTGAGAAAGGCAAACGAAAAGACCGGATCCACTTCCTATCCACTCTGGCAATATGTGTAGACCAATACGATTCTATGATGAAAGATAGGTTACACGATAGTCTAGTGGTTTCGGTTCGTTCTAGTGGTTCCCAACCAAAAGGTACTGGTATACAATTTGTTAGCGTCCTTGAGCAAGCTGCCCTAACCCCTACCTGCTCCCAAATGATTTTGAATTCACTGTAAATCACAGTGGATACAAGTGTCTGCTAAATGAGAAAATAGTTAAAGGGACATTGTCTTTGTTACAATGAGAGATAGCATTTTGGAGATACAACTAATACCAGAGAACAACTTTGCTTTTTCTGAGTAGGGACAGACAGACAGACAGACAGACAGACCGACAGAGAGACAGACAGTCAGAGAGATAGAGAGAGACAGACAGAGACAGACAGAGAGACAGAAAGAGACAGACAGACAGACAGACAGACAGAACAGATAGACTCCTATGAGCCTGATAAGTTCCTAGAGGAAGGAGAGGATGACAGACAGATAGAGAGGATGAAAGACAGACAAACAGACAGACAGACCTCTGTGAGCATGATGAGACCCAGCAGGAAGGACAAGATGGCCACCAGCAGGATGAACAGCTCCCGGCGGTTCTTGCGGCGGAAGGTGGAGGGATACATGTCCACCATGGCCGTCACCAGGCTCTCCACACACACAAACTAACACACAGGGTTGAGTGACAAGTGAGTGTGCTTGTGCGTGTGTTTGTGTGTGTGTGTGTGTGTGTGTGTGTGTGTGTGTGTGTGTGTGTTTTTGTGTTTGTGTGTGTGTGTGTGTTTATATATGTGTGTGTGTGGGTGTGTTTGTTTCTGTGTGTGTGTGTGTGTGTGTGTGTGTGTTTGCGTGTGTGTGTGCGTGTGTGCGTGCGTGCGTGTGTGCGTGTGTGTGTGTGTGTGTGTATGTGTGTGTGTGTGTGTGTGTGTCTGTGCTACCTGGCTGTCTAGTCCCAGGAAGACGATCATGATGAAGAAGCAGCAGGCCCACAGCGGGGAGAACGGCATCATGGACACCGCCCGCGGGTAGGCTATGAAGGCCAGGCCTGGACCTGGTTAAGACACACATCCTATTGTTATGTATAGATACACTATGAAGGGCCTTATAACACACATCCTATCATTACATATACACTATGAAGGGCCTTATAACACACATCCTATAATTACATATACACTATGAAGGGCCTTATAACACACATCCTATAATTACATATACACTATGAAGGGCCTTATAATACACATCCTATCATTACATATACACTATGAAGGGCCTTATAATACACATCCTATCATTACATATACACTATGAAGGGCCTTATAACACACATCCTATCATTACATATACACTATGAAGGGCCTTATAACACACATCCTATAATTACATATACACTATGAAGGGCCTTATAACACA
>JAOPJO010000154.1:4797841-4811206 GCA_027123675.1 Molva macrophthalma
ATATACGTATCAGAAAACCTGATTATTGAAAATTCAAACAATGTGTATCATAACAGGCTGTCATTTGAACCTCTGTGAACCGGCGTTCTCCCACCCACCTCCTCCGTTCTTGTAGCACAGGTAGGGGAAGCGCCACACATTGCCCAGGCCTATGATCTCCCCTGCCACCGACAGGACAAACTCTATCTTGTTGCCCCACTGGCCCCGCTCCATCATCTTCTCGTCTGTGCTGGGCACTATGTCCAGGGGCCGGCTGTCCAGGCCGTTGGGCGGCTCGGCCTTGGACGCCTCGGCCTCCGCGTAACATTTACGCTCTGGAACACACCGGAAGTGGAGGAAGCATGTGAAGGAAGAAGAAGAAGAAGAAGAAGAAGACGAAGAAGAAGACGAAGAAGGAGGAGGAGGATAAGAGGAAGAAGGAAAAGAAGTAGGAAGAGGAGGAGATGAAGAAGAAGGAGGAGGAAGAGGAGGTGGAGGGGAAGCAGAAGAAGAAGAAGGAGTAAGAAGAAGGAGGAGGAGGAGGAGGAGGAGGAGGAGAAGATGTAAGTTATACTTTTATCTGGCCTTACTATACATCACACTAAATAACAAGGTAATAAGATCACTCTATTTACTATTTAATCATTGAGTAGACACTTTCAATCATTTGGTTTTGTTCTACGTAAAGTAAATCAAACACTCCCATTGCAGTGGTGGGTCAAGTGTAGGTTTGAAGAAAATCATTAGATACTTATGTTTATCTAATTCACGTAGAACAAAACCAAAGCGATTGACAATGCATTCAAATATAGGTATGGCATCTTGCTCAAGGATGCATAATGGTACGCACCAATTATTGGGACTCCAGCACAGAACCTTTTGGCTGAGAGTCAAACACCTTAGCCATTACACTATGCTGCCCTCTATCATACTCCCGTCACCAAAATTATTTGAACTTTCTTATTTCAGTCTTATTATGATCCAACTTCAGGTCATTCTTAGTGAAGACAGACCATGATTCTATCTTTACCCACACGCACACATACACCTTATCTTGGCTTATTAGTTTGTACATTGCATATATTGTATTGTATTTTGTATATATTATTCTCTGATTCTTTATTTCATACCCATTTACAGATGTGCTTTGTATCTGTTTATTTTCGCCAAAAATCCTTACAAACTTACATGGCACTAAAGCTAATGCTGATTCTGAATCAGTTGTGTTGTGAATCGTGTGTGTCGTCAACACACATTATTTTAGGTGGAGAAGTAACAGTGGGAGTGTATCAGCACTGGAAAATCCGCAGCTCTAAGGACATAGGGTAGTGCCAGGCCATAGGAACACTTCCCCTCGGACACTCAGTAACTGGGGACATCGACCATGAATCTTCTGTCACAGACTACTTCCTGGAACTGAATTTAAAGAGAATGAAAGAGCCAAAGAGTTAAGACCCCCACTCACTGACCAACTTCAGCAATGAAGCCAGACAGGCTGTTCACTTGAGGTTGTGGCTAACGACACTCAGAGAATGTAAGAATGGCATTGCTATTAAATACATTCAGTCGGTAAAAACACTGTTGACTGTTTGAGTCAACGTTATTTGAGGTAATGGGTCCACGATGGCTGGATGATTAGATTGAGTCTAGTTTCTATCTATGGACATTTATTACTGCAATAACGACTGTAACTTTACTTATATTTGGATATAAGTAATATAAAATAATTTTAGAACAATGGCCATTGTATGTGGCTTATACAAGAGAACCAGTAAAGGCTATCTCTTATATTGGCCTACTTTTATGTCCTCCTGACTGAAGTTATGTATGCCAGATGAACCAAACAGAGACCTTTGTCATTTCTCACAAGCAACAACGCGTATGTTAAACATTGACATGTTTAAACTGCAGCTGAGCACATTTTAGGGCTAAACATTAACTTTCAATTGCGATTAGTTTAAGGAATTAAGACTGACAACATAGCGTCCTAGAAGGCATAATGCAAAAAACAATGTAATCTACTGTCATCACAGGCAACTGAATTTCAATCTGTATCTGATTTCATTTATTTTAGAGGTACACCTTGGGATGCTTTCACATTGCTACATTGGAACAATGGAGGACTCTGATGTACAATAACGGATAACTCTGCTAGGTTGAAAATAGTGTTAGTAATACAATTGTTATCCAGTTTAATCTCATGACAATATGATGCTTCAGGGATGCCAATGTGTCATGTTAAGCTTTGGGAAATTAAAATAACCTCTTATCAGTTCAATGATTAACCACAGGGAATGGGCAAAAGAAAGAAAACCTACTCAAAACTCAAAACTCAACTTGTATAAAGGGGACTAACTTAAATGTAATAACCTGAAAAAAGGGAGTGTGTGTAAAACATGAGTTCTGGGTAACAGGTGACAGGTGGCAGAGAGGAAAACTGGATGTGAGCTGTGCCGACAACTATAGCAGGTTCACACGCCACACATGTCAATACCTGGCCTACATAGAGAGCAGTGGGGGGCTAGGGGAGACAGGAGGGTTACGTGACCAAGCTAGGAGCCGGGCAGACCCTTGGCCAGGCTGTGTTCAGGGGCCAGGGCAACTCAAAGAGCCCCTCTCTGTGAAGGAAACAGACAGCTCACTGAGCGTGCTCACTCCTGTCAACTTGCATTACAACAGGCCTCCCACCTCTCTGTCCTTCTCTCTCCCTCTCTCTCTTTCGATCTCTGGCTGTCTCTATCGCATTCTCTCACTTGAGCTCTCTATCTCATCTCCCACCTCTCTTGCTGCCTCTCACTCTTGCGCTCTCCCTCCCTCTCTCTCTCTCTCTTTCTCTCTCTCTCTATCACGTTCTCTCTCTCTCATTCTCTCTCTCAACGCCCTCTCATGTTCATGTCTCTCTCATTCTCTCCCGCTTCCTCTCTTTCACTCCCTCTCCCGCTCCCTTTATCGCTCTCTCCCCTCCGTGTGTCTCTCTCTCTCCCTCTCCCTTGTTCTCTCTCTCTCTATCCCTCTGTCCCCTCCCTCTCTCACGCTCCCTCCGAGTCTTTCTGTCTCCCTCTCATTGTCCCACCTCCTGGTGATAACCGACATGCTGTCTAGCCTGAATGCTCAATCACTCAGTGATCACCTGCGTAACGCCAATAAACCTGCTGATACAGGTTTGTGGGAGAATGGCGAGTCAAAATGTACATGAATAACACTTTAAAATAAATGTACATTAATTAACCATCAATTAACATTAGATAATGCAGTAATAAGCATTATAATAGTGATAATTAGTGAATAATGAATAAATGAATACCTTAGTTAACATGAACAGCATTAGCAAATTATTACTTGAGCATTTGTTAAATGTTAATTAACTGTTAGTTCATTGATAGTTAATGCTTAATACTGCTTTAATTCATTTTAATTAATGGTTAATTAATGTACCCTTAATGTAAAGTGTTACCAAAAAATGTTGCCAACCCGCACACTCTACCCCCACATCTCTCTCTCTCACACACACACACACACACACACACACACACCAGGTTACTTCCACAAAATAATCCTTAACATCCCTCTTGGTTGAATTCCCATCTGTTCTCATCAAGGCCAACATTAGTGGAGATTGGTTGGTTCTTGAGTTCAGGTTGGAAACCCCATTGAGTTCCAAACCTTGGGAATGTGCCCGCTCTGGCACTGAGTAGAGGTGTAGGTCTGTGTGCGTGTGTTTGTGTGTGTGTGCACGTGTGTGTACGTGTGCTTGCATTTGTGCTTTAATGTGTGGATGCATGTGCCTGTGTGTGTGGTTGCATGTGCATGCTAATGTGTGTGCCTTGGCATGCATGTGTTAAAGGACGAGATGCATGCATTGGTGCGTGTTCTCATGGAGTGTGTGTGCTTGTGTGTGTGTGTGTAAGGGGGGAGGGGGTGGTGGTGCTTAGCCCCATGGTAAGAGCCAAACTCCCCAATACTGGAGCCAAACTGTGGGCTGTGGTAAAAATAGAGCCCCTTGTTTCCAGAACGTACTTGGTGGGAATGAGGCTCTGAATGAACAAAAGCAGTGGAGCTCCTCTTGTGTGCTGTGGCTTTGTGCTGGCGGATGAGAGCTCACACTATCCAGCCTGCACAACCAGCCTCACTCTGCTGCTTCACTTAATGCCGCTGCTGGGACACCATGGCCCTGCTCAGCCCATACAGGCCAAATCTAAAGTTGTTCGTACTATCTTAATAATATATGAGCATGAACTTCCAAGACCTATGTATGAGGAACCAATAGCCAGGTCCCTCTAAAACGACAAGTGTTACGTTTCAACGTACATTTACGCTTCCAGACCAAACAACCTATAATTACATCCACGAGTTACAAACTATCAAGCAGTTACGCACTCAGTTTCGTAGGAATTCCGCACTATTGTGTATTTCCGTATATATATATGTTTGTTAAAATAAAAAAATATGTGATCAGGAGAATTTGACACATTTATGAATCAGTTTTGCTTTATAGTCACAACATTAAATATTAGACGTTACCGATCATTTTTTTTCAGTAGACATTTCAGAAGCTATATTTACAGAATGCACCAATTACGACAAAAGCAAGCACACCCTTAATTCTGACGTTGGGGAAATATCATTCTTTTCCACATGGAAATTTATTTGGTGGCCGCCAAAAGTATTTGACAGACCACCTAAGGAAAAGCTTGACCTCCAAAAAACAAAGGCGAAGCAAATAAAGCAATAAACATAGGTTCATTAACTTAACTGATAATGACTAACCCAAACGTCTGGGGCTTGAGTTTGGAGATGTGGAAATTAGGCTGAACCTTTTTGAACCAGGGAAGAATGAGGCGATAAGTGACCGCTTCCTCACCACGGTTTGGATCTCCCACAGAGCAGGAGCGATGATGTGGGACATTGGAATGATTGGATCTGGGGAAAGGTGCTTTTCGGAGGGATCCAACTGGTACGTGTCTAATTGGGATACTTGTGGTCGGTCCATACAATGAAATGATGTTCAGCGCCCTCCAGCCAGTGTCTCTATTCCTGTAAAGCCAATTTTGCAGCCGTAAGCTCCCAATTTCCGATGTCGTAATCATGCTCTGTGGTGGTCAGTCAGTGGGAATTAAACGGGATGGATGGAGGGGATGGAGCTTCTGGTCCTTGGAGCAACGTTGAAACACCACGGCCCTCACACCCATGTCAGAGGCATCCACCTCAATGTGGAAAGTCGGAGAGGGATCTTTGTGTTGCAGGATGGGCGCCGAGGTGAACCGCTGCTTTAGCTCTTGAAAGGTTATTTCTGCCAATGGAGATGAGTAGAACTTTCTGGATAACCTTTTAGTCAGGGCAGTAAGTTGGGCTGCCAGGGAACTGAAGTTTCTGATGAAACGTCGTTAGATGTTTGCAAATCCCAGAAATCGCTGCTACACTGACAATGGTTATGGCCAGCCATTGACCACCTAGACCTTGAGAGGATCCATGCTGCTTTGAGAGATGATGTACCCAAAGAATGCCACTGTAAAGACATGGAATTCACTTTTTTTTCAATTAACATTGCAAAACTTGCCCCACATATTGTACGTGCTCTGGGAGGGACTTTGAGAACATCAGGATGTCATCCAGATACACAAAGAGGAATCAGTTCAACATGTTCCTGAGTACATCGTTAACAAATGCTTGGAATATTTTGCAGGGCGTTGCTGAGACCAAAGGGCATGACCCCACTATATCCACTAGAGGTGTTGAATGTGGTCTTCCACTCATCACCTTCCCGGATTCCGACCAGGTTGTAGGCTTTCAGTAGGTCGTGTTCGGAAAAAACAGTTGGCCCCAGTTGGCACAGTCATAGGGGCGATTCAGGGGAAGCTTGCTTACCCAAATCTTACTGAAGGCTGTGCCCAGATCAGCGTACTCTGAAGGTACTCGGGAGAGATCATTTTTCGCAGGGGTATCTGGTCAGGGTTGTGTTACAGGTAGCTCTGAGGGCTTATTGAGTGGAGTGAGAAGACATCTACTGTCACATTTGGTACCCGAGACAGGAATGCCCTGGAGGACCAGTCTATATGAGGATGGTGCAGCATGAGTCAAGGTGGCCCAGCAGCAGAGGAAGTGACCAGGTGGAACCGAATAGTCTCTTAGTGAGCAGGTGCTAAGGCAAGTTAGAAGTGAACAGTGCGATTTGTTAACCTTGCTAGAACCCAGAGGTTTCCCATCCAGTGCGGTCACAGATAACGGATCCTCCAACCGTCGGCAAGGGATCGTCCAGTGTCGAGCCAAAGGTCTGATCCAGAAAGCAACGAGTTTCCCCATAATCGTCAAAAGCATGGAATGTCGTGTCATCGTTTACCCCAGGAAAGGCGAGCAGGAATAACAGTTCTTGAAATTTGTGGGGTAGGAGAAACATGTTGGCTCACCAGAATTCTCCCCTTCCCTGTTGCGTTGCCCTGTGCGTTTCCCGGCAACAGGGGGCAAGAAACTCGGAAATGTCCTGTCTCGTTGCAATAGATGCATCGCCTCTCCCGGAAATTCTTTCTCTCCCTCTCTTTACAGGAGAGTCGGGTCTTTCCCACCTGCAGAGGTTCCTCATCAGTGACAGGGGGCAACCTTGGAGAAGCTCCCATCATGCTGGCAGCTTGGAATCGTATATACTATCATATACACAGTGTAGACTCAGTGGCAAATGGAGTAAACCTGAGAACCTAAATACACACTACACAGGTGAAACTAATTAGCCAATCAACACAGACACATTCACTTAACTGAAAATGAGTAACCCCAAACTACTGGACAGAGCCACCTTATGGCAAAAACAAAACCTAAACTGTGACCAAAACGCCACTTAAACTATACAATATATGTATCTTTAGAGTCTTTATTTAAACCCCTCACTTTGCCTTTTTTGGGGTGGTATTTTCCTCCTCCTCCTCCTCAGTGTAATCCAATATTTCTGTATTGATTGTATGCTTCTATCAGCACGTCTAGAAGAAGATGTCCAGAGCAGCTCAAAACAGTTCACCCTTTTTAGGTAACCCATTTTATCGCCGATTTATGATGCCTCAAATGCGACATGCTCTCAGGGTTCGCAGCTCAATCAAGCGTCCACTGAAGTCTCTCAAACACATGCTACTTAATTCCTGCAATGTACTGCATTATGTTGTACGACGAAATAAAATAAACGATAAACTCCCATTGTAGTGGTGTGTATTAGAAGACCACTCGTTGACCACTCGAAGACCGCTCAATTGGATGAAATTAGATACAATGAGTTTTTTTTTCATGGTGTTTTTCATTTAACGTGAATTAGATAAACATGGGTATCTAATGATTTTCTTCAAACCTACACTTGACCCACCACTGCAATGGGAGTGTTTGATTTACTTTACGTAGAACAAAACCAAATGAATACTCCTACTAAATAATATGTAACACATATTATGTAACACACTCGTTTGCCTTGAAACTTAAGTGTAGTTTTTAGAAGGACCTGGCTATCGGTCTTTTAGGTCCTGTTGCTCGTTCATCCGATTGGATTTGTTTGCCTAGTCCCAGTGGAGGGCGGACTGTGGGAAAATGTAGGCTGGCGCTGGACGTTAGTCTCCTGAGCAGCGCTTCCAATACCAGTCATAACTGTCATACCATACCTGTCTTAGCAGCTGTTTGGACCTTGTGGTCACCAGCTGGCACACGTCTCATTGTAATAATTAGCCATTCATTTGTGACTCTGATGGACACGCTTACGTCCTAAAGTTGTATACTGTGAAAACTGAATTAACTGAATAGCTAACTTTATTTTCAAAAACAATCATGTCCATGCCTCTAAGCAGCTGAAAATTGTCTGGTACTGGGATGACATTGATCATTTCAGTGTACCGTTACTCACCATGAATTATAATAGTGAAGTGACTATCTCTCTTTCTCTCTCTCTCTCTCTCTCTCTCTCTCTCTGTTGCTCTCTCTCACTCTCTCTCGCTCTCGGTCGCCCATATAGACGTGAAAATGTTTAGACAACAGCAGAAATCACAACATGCATTCTAACTAACTCACTACAAAAGAGTATCCCAGCAGTACTGAAGCCCCAAAGTTATGTTCTCTCATTAGTTTTTGATAAAGAAAGCAAAGCTTTTTTAACACATCCATCTCCATCCATCCACACTGGGCAAATCCACTTGAAGAAATATACGATCATATCCTTTTTATCAAAACTTTCAAAAACCACAATAACCATCCTCAGTTATTGAACTGCCATTAAACCAATCAGATTCCAATCTTCAATATTACATTCAACCATTTTCCTTTCATTTCCCATTCCTCAGGTTGCACAATAACTAAAATATTCACTCAACAACGAAATTCAAAGTAATCAACAAAAATAACGCAATGTTTACAAAAGTTGCACTCTTAACAAACATGGCTCACCTTTCATGGTAACATAGAGTGATGGCTCCCGGTAGGGACTTAGCGGCTAGGTGAGCGGTTAGGTAGCACGTTCCGCTATATAGCACGCATAGCAGGGCGGGGGATCCAACTGCTGCAGAAACCTTTGGTGCAGCCCTCAATGAGAATTCCTCCTGCACCCTCTCTTTAGCCCTGCGTGTCCTCCTCCTCCTCCTCCTCCTCCTCCTCCTCCCTCCAAGCCCATTCAGAACAACACCACCCTCACTGCCCCCCCAACAAACACGCATGGGGCAACGCAACAACGCACACACACACACTCAGGCTGAGAGGTCGGAGCTGTCCTCGCGAGGTGGAGGGATTGCGTAACCTCTTGACACACACACACACACACACACACACACACACAAAAACATCCATACACACACACACACACACCCTCACGCTCTGCCTCTTTCTCTTCTCAGTCTCAACCTCTCGCAGTCTCTGTTTCACTGTCTCTCCTGCTCTCTCTCTCTCTCTCTCTCTCTCTCTCTCTCTCTCTCTCTCTGTATCCCTCTCTATGTCACTCTCTCTTTCTCTTTCTCTGTTTCCCTCTCTCTCCCGATATGACTCTCTCTGTCTCTTGCTATGACACTTTATCTCTCTGTCTGTCTCTCTCTCTCTCTCTCTCTCTCTCTCTCTGGGGACTGTGTGTCGGTAGACCAACCAGAAGGGGACTATGCTAGTCCACATTGAGGGTAAGAAGCCCCCGGATGTGCATTGTTTTAAGGAGGCCACACACACACTCACTCACTCACTCCGTCACTCATATGGGAAAACATACTGTGGGGCTGGATAATACAACATAACAGTCTTAAATAAAAATAGTGATTTTCCATAACAGCACACACACACTCACAGAAAATGCATCAGCATACGCATATAAACATGCACACACATTCTAAGGAATAACTGACGGATGGTTGAATATTTTTGGGGGTTTAAAAGCCCAGCAAACCATAAAAGCCACCTTACACACAAATCAACACACTCACATATGCGCACACACACACACACACACACACACACACACACACACACACACACTGACCTTTTAGTCAGGTCAGTGTGTGTGTGTGTGTGTGTGAGTTTTAAAAGCTGTCCTCTCTTACTGATTGTGCTGTTAATAAAACATCAGTCCTGCTTTACTGGAGCGCCTACTCCCAGAAACACATCCATGATTCAGAACCCCCCCCCCCCCAACGACCGGATCCGTTTCCCCCTACTCCCAAACAGACCCCTCGGCCCATTCACTACACTTTCCCATAGTAGGGGTCCCATAGCAGGGTTTGTGTGGGGGTCATGTGCCTCCAACAATCCCCAAGGGCCGTTAGCTGGGGGGTGGGGGGTGGGGGGGGGTGAGTAAGGGAGTTATGGGCTTTCTCTCTGACAGGTTGACTAAAGAGGGGGGAGAGAGTGATGTTTACCATTTACTATTTAGTCATTTAGCCGACGCTTTCATCCAGCGCGGCTTGTGGTGAATGTGGGTTAGGGTCAGGGTTGGATGCATGTCGTTAAGGAGAATGGGGTTCGGGGGAAACTTGCCTCTTGGTAGACTGGGAAACACTGGGGTTCCAACCCGGAAGCTCACCGGGTTCCGGCTTCACCTGGGAGAGAAACACCCTGAACACTATAGGGCCCTGTTCCTGTGGCATGTGTTCTGTCTTTCTGTGTGATAGGTTCCTCTAAGGAAGGGTCTTTTGACAACAACTCCTATGCCCAGGAAATCAGGAGGAGCAACAGTAGGAGCAACCGAAGAAGGAAAATAGGAGCAAATCTGGTTTGTTTTTGCATAAATGTCCAGGAGCAAGCAAGTAGGGGTGATGCATCTTGCTCAAGGATGCCTGCTGGTAGTCTGTGGACATTTGGGTTTGAACTTAGAACCTTTCATCCCAACCACCTGTCTATCCTGAACCAATGTTATGCTGTATGATTGGTTAACATTTAAAATAAGATAAACTTCCTTAATGCTGGATAGGAAATGTCGTTTTTTTATGGTGAAACCACTAAGATAGGGACGTATACATACAGTGTATAGGATCACTCGTATTGGTTTCTTGGCCCAGCAGCAGAACCTTTACTGTAAATGATTTATTATATATCTGTGAATGTAAGAACAACAAAACTGTAATTATATTGTTTCAAATGTGCTGCTGCATTTTAAAACCTAGATTACATTTTCAAATGAAGGAATAGTCTTTGGGCTTGAAATATGGTGAAAAAATTGTGCACACAAATACAGACCCTGCGTCAACATTGTGCTGTTCCATTCGATCAAAATTTAATACCCTCTCAGCGAACAAACATGTCAGATGAAGAGAAATTGAGGGAGCGCACATCAAAAAACCATGAACTCGCAAACACATTTTCTGCTATCCTGGTCTTCACTGCATTAATATTTGATGCAGCGCCGAAACAGTTTTAGCACATCTGAATCAGATGAAATTCAAACAGTATTTGCAGTGCATGTCTGCCCAATATGCCCAACACACTATTGCCGATGTAATAATGCTAACCTAACTTAGGTTTGTTCAGAGTTGCCCAATGAGAACTCATGACCCCATGACATTGCATTATAGCCAAATCACAGCCAAATTAAGCCAGCAATCAAAGGTCATGATTCTTGCATGGCTTCTTTGTATTTGAAAAGTGAAAAAAAAATACACAGGTGTGAAGAATAATATGAACTTTAATTGGTTTTATTGGTTAGGGGGCCACTATGACAGACATTTATTTTTGTTGTAATTATAGAATGACTATCGCCAGTTAGAAAATGTTATAATTGGATACAGTGTATTGAATGGAGGCCAGTACAGGAATTACAGCCTCAAAGTCATTTTACTTGATGTGAGCTGGCGCCATCTAGAGTTTACTAATGGAATCTCTCAAAAGGTAAGTTTATGGTAGCGTATATTATCCCTAAGGTGAGGTGAAATCAGATACATTTTCATCATGGAACGGATCCTTGCAACTAATACTCATCATGGAATGGATACTCGGGATGATCAGCCCACCTGTGTAAAAAATAGTTTTTATATAATGGACCATGGTGATGACATCATCAAAGTAATAATGTTAAAAGTAATAAGATGTTGAAACACACTAGCCGCTACACTATTCTAACCAACAGCTCCATACTAAAAGGTAAATAACAAACTATTGAAAGGCCTATAATTACCGCACATGTAGCACACATTCACTACTAAGTAAATAATTAAATACCTCTTCATACTTACATTAACAGCTGCACAAAACGAATGTTTTTATTCAGCATTTCGATAGACTTCATTTCCTCCTCAGTAAGGGAAAAATCAAATATCTGCAAAGAGAATCAAGGTTTAACTCCATTGCGATGATTCATAATCAATATTACAACTCAAATTAGGAGAGAGTTGAATCATTCCTATGCTATGGCATAATAACATTCTTAATTTTGCTGGTGTCTAGCCTGACATAGAATCAGCTAACCCTTTTCCTTCATTGATATGTGTATGAATCCACGATTGATAATCCTGTTATGGCATATCCTGCTTTCATAATCAAATCTAATCCAGTTCTGGGTTGTCCACTCTATTGCAAAATGAACTATGGAGATCGTTTAGTGAAATATGTGGAAATTTGAAGCATTAACCACTTTAACGTTGCATCTGGTATCAACATTGTAACGGCAATATCACATAAAAATGCAAAAGAAAAAGGATTATTTTGTTGAATACAATGAATCATACGCATGACTGACTGCTAAACATGTCTTCAGTTCATCCAACCGAACATGTCAAAAACGTACCTGGAAGTTGTGGTTTATCCGCTGTGGGCTGAAGCTCTTGGGGATCACCACCACCCCTCGCTGCACGTTGAAGCGCAGGGCCACCTGGGCGCTGCTCTTCCCATACTTCCTCCCGATGGACACCAGCATCTCGTCTTCCAGCAGGGGCGGACATTTTAAATTCACCCTGTAGGTCAGATATTAAATGAGGCCTTAGAGGTTTGCGTTCCTTGTAACATGAATTTATTTTGTTCCCCCCCCTGCCTCACTGTTCCCAGCGTGGGGTGGAGTTGCTTTCGGTTTTCCATGCACCACCTATCTGGAGCAAACTCCCCTATCTGGAGCAAACTGGAGTGCTCAACCCTTTGTTGTTTAAAATCAGGGCTCAAAATGTTTCTGTTCGCCACAGCTTTTTTGTTCAAATGGATGTCTGCACATTTACTATCTTGTACTTTTAGTTCCCATTTCTCTTGTCAATGATTGTCCTTTATTATCTTTAAACGATTGTCCCCTTGATGTTTTTATAACGTGATTCCTGACTATTTTAAGCACTCTGAACGACCTTGTGTTTGATAGGGGCTAATAAACCTGCCTTGCTCAAACAGGGGGGAGGATAGCATAACTGGTACAGGCTGTTTGACTCGTATATCCCGATGTTATTCAGCTTTTTTTATCTATTTGATATCAACTGACAATACCGTGAGTGCATACATTCGTAGCCCGCGAGTGGGAATCGCAGCCCTATCCCTTCCATGCGAACACAAGTTACCAAGACGGATCTCTGGAGGTGCCAATGGGGCTGTACCCCACCACCACGACGTCCTTCTGCCGGCAGTACTCCAGGAGCTTAGGCTGTGTGAAGTAGGGGTGGCATTCAATCTGAAGGAACACAGAAATATCACATACACAAGTAAAGACTCAAGATTATCAGGTCACCTGTGGGTGTCGCCTTATTGGTTTTATTGCTGTGGTGGCAAACGATCGGTGGGTGGATCTATGTTTTTTGTCGAATGTGACGTCCAGCCATGGGAGCTCATGTTTGATGTTCTGCAGACCATGACCAAGTCAAAGTCCTATTTGTCAAATATCTAGCCTATCAGCATTTCTTAACAGACTAAATGGAATATAAACTGTTATGTTATATACGTTGTTGACCTTTGACTCATCTATTAACCATTGTCCAACATGCTATATAT
>JAOPJO010000154.1:4862642-4879988 GCA_027123675.1 Molva macrophthalma
GGTACGAGAAGTCAAGAGTGTATACACGTGTCTCTGTTCTGCCTGTCCCGCGGTCTGGGGCCGGGTGTGGGTGTGTGGGGGGCTGGGGGGGTGGGGGGGGGTGGTGGGTGGGGGGGGGGGGGGGGGGGGGGGGGGGGGGGGGGGGCCCCCCCCCCATCATGCCAAATGCTTGCATTGACCATCAGTTCCAGTTGGGGGCG
This sequence comes from Molva macrophthalma, assembly GCA_027123675.1. Lineage (NCBI taxonomy): Eukaryota > Metazoa > Chordata > Actinopteri > Gadiformes > Lotidae > Molva > Molva macrophthalma. Next base: position 4,862,843 of record JAOPJO010000154.1, read on the forward strand.
GATTGGTTGGTGCTGTTTCTGGCACACCAGAAGGCCAGAAGCAGAGGGGTTGTCTCGACCGATTGGGGAAGGATACGAGAATAGGGGCAAGAAGTGTGTGTGTGTGTGGGTGGGGGGTAGGGTAGGTGGTTGATCAGTCCAGAGACCAGGATTGCGAGGCACGTGCTGAGTTGACTCCTGGATTTACTCGCTCTCGCGCTCTTTTTTTCTTTTCCCGCTTTTTCCTGGCATCTCTTGCGAAGCACCCACCGCAACACATGTTACAGGTTATAAGTGGGTTCTTTTAATAAATTTGGGGGATAAGTCCTCTCTCTCTTCCTCTCAATGGTTAAGCACTGTTTCTTATTATCATCAACGTTTTCTTCTAAAGGACGCGACCAGAAAAAAGGGTTTTTCTTCCGAAATCATGTTCAAAATATTTGACTTGACCAGTGCGTAGTATCGTTGAATTTACTAACCTTAACTTGTTAACTTGATAACATGCAATAACATATTTTTGTATGCGCCAATGGAAACTTAGTCTTCAAAATTACCTTTATCTTTATTCCTCTGGTAACAATTATTGCACTATTGGTTAAGAAACACAAGTGTTCTTTTGTGAATAAGTGGGGAAAAAGGAAAGCAAATAAAGTGATATTTCTCAAAAGCCCAACAGATGGCAGGCAAATACAGCTGAACACAGTGCCAAGCTGTCCCCAAAGGACAGGGATACCATCCACTTTGAACTAAAATCCTCTTTAACTCCCAAATAAATAATAAGAATGATAAGAATAATATTATTACTTATCTAACAGGGAATTAGTAATTATACTACTTACTACTACTTAGAGAAAGCATCTATATTTATCCCATACATAAATATTAGGCTACATCAAATATTTCTGCAGGCAGGAAAGGAAGACGAATGATGAATCTAAAATGATGTATAGATTATATTTTTGCAATTTGTCCAACAAAAATTTGAATATACGAGTTTAGACTTGTTGTTAGACTGCTTGTCCGTTAATAGAAAACACACCATGCGACTCGATCGGACGGGTCTGTGATTTGTGTCAGAGGTGGTGGTGGCGGTGTCGGGTCCAGCCAGGGTGGGTGAAGGTGTGTTTGGGTAAGGGTGCATGGGGATTCTCCACCTTCACCCAAAGAACAACATTGAACACATAAACGTATGCTGCTCGGTAACTGACTGGTCTAGACGTAACCACGCAGATCCACTGGTGAACCCACGCCTGCTGCCAGAACACACAGTGGATCACTCCCACTCAGGGGGATACAGAGGGAGGAGACCGTGCTCAGGAAAACTAGACAATTCAGCATGCAGTGCGTCGGTTGTTCCCAGCAGCAAGCCGATTGCTGCCTGCCGGTTGTAAAGGGAAGAGCTGTGACATCAAGTGGCCGAGCTAGATGTATAAAGCATGCAGGACAAGGAGATGCATGTAACCACTTATTAACGTAATGTGAGATGGGCTGTATTGAAATAGGTCATTGCATGTCCGTCGTCCTTTCATGATATGCCCATATTGGGCTTGAAGTGTTTTGCGATAGCAGTGTTTCCTAAACTTTATTCAAGATTATGTTCTCTTGTGGTGGTAACAAAACAGTTTTATCTTCATAAGAATACATTCTGGATGTAGTGTTAGGGTTTGAGTCAAAAGATAATGCCACTGAGGCTCTGGGTTGAGAACAGTTGAGTTTTTCAACTCTCAACTCTGTTGAGCAGAATCTTTCTCTATCGGCTCATATATCCTTTCCAGTTTTCACAGTCAAATGTGGTCGTGGATACTACAATACAGGGTGGTCAAAAGTCCAACTACATAGCTCTCTGTAGATTTATGAATGTATTCTTTGAGAGGCCTTTTCTTGCAGACGTTGGCTGATACCCACACAGCACGTCTGATAAGCCCTCAGTGACTCCATCACCAACTCTCACTGACCTCAAACGTTGACTTTTTTTGCAAGCGAGCTGGAGAGTTGGCCTTGTATCCCTGGCTATTGTTTGTCTTGTGTGTGTGAGCGTATGTGTGTGTCTGCACACCCCTCAGTGGACACATACAACTTCCTTTTTTTGGGCGGCGGCCTCAAAATGCCCCAGCATCTACCAGACATGGATGAACCCCAAAAAGAGGAGTATCTCTCTTTCTCTTTCTCTCTAGCCTGGTATCGCCAGACGAATTGCAAACTGGGATTAGTCTGGAACCTCTCCGTTCATTTTCGATTCTAACGGGCCAACGGGCGCAGACCAAAATGCCTCTGGAAGCAATTGGATAAGCCTACAACCAATCATAGCAACGAAACGAGTGACGCAGCACTGAGCGACGAAAAAACATCTTTCTCCTCAACAAAAGCTTTAAGTGCAGTCGTTTGTTCTTCTTTTAGTGAAAATATACCGTCCAGTTCGTTTAATACTTTAATAATTCTCGATAGCGTAATCAACAGACCGTTCTACATCAGCGGCAGCCATCTTTGTTGTTGAAAATGCCCCTACTGCGGTCCTCTGCACCGTCATCGTATTTATCCCGCTTAATTTTAGATAAACGGTTGTGATTGGTCAGTCTATCTCATACCGGGCAGAAATCTTATTGTATGGGAGGGGAGCCAGACCCTATCTGCAGCGCAAATGAAACATGAGTTCGCGAGATTCATCTGGTTCCCAGGCTACTTTCTCTCTGTTTCTGTAATTTTCTCTTTATCTCCCTCACTCTCACTCCAACTCTGTGAGCATTAGAGAGGCCCTGATGGGTATTGTTTTGATATTTTGTTACAGGGGAAACCATGATATACTGTGTGTTTCAATGTGTTGTGTCAATGATGTGATTGGGTTTAACTGACTTTGCACCTGCCCTGGTAGTCAGGAACTCGCTTTGATCCTAACCACACACACGTTTTGACTGCTTTTGATAGTTTGCTGATATAAGGCAGTTGTATACAGTAGCCCACTTGATCTCCATTAAGTAAACGTAAACCAATAATAACAGCGATTGCGGTTTTGATCCCGCCTTGATTGACAACTGACAGCCGAGCACGAGCAGTGTTTTCCAGTGCTTTCTACGTACGTAGGTTCAGACGCCAGAGACAGGTCGTTAACAGCCGAAGATACATTATAACGTTTGACGAATTATCATGAATATCAAAATACTTTGAAAACGTTGGGAAGATTGCCACTGTCAGTGGGAGAACTGAGTGAAGATTAATTTGTGCTTTGTGCTTAAATGACCCGCGGTGAGTTCGTTTAAGTCCATAAGTATCGATGCAAGCTATGCTAGGCTAATCCAGCTATAATGCATTATATTACTTTTGTTCAATGTTACTAAGCCATATAAATGCTTTCGTATAATTGTGGTTAAAACATTATACGTTTGGAGTGTGGCATTTAGTGTTTGAGTAGCTAGTTGCATAGCTACTAACAGTCTACACACGTGTCTCACGCTACAGTAGCGCCATAACATTTAATATCATATTTAACATCATTTGTGAAGAACCACATAGGTACGATTAAATCAGGAAATCCATTTTATTTTAAATTGGAGGCCTACTGTTATGAAGATAGTTAATGTTATTATAAGAAGAAGCTCTACTTAACTCGTGTCTAATTTATGTTACCATTGTTAAACAAAGTTTTGGTGATGTTATTTCTGACCCAGTTTTATACAGGTCAGGTTCTTCCGGATTTGTTTGATGAAAAAATGTATTCCATCAAAGAGTTTGATGGAAGGATACTATCTTAAAAAGGAACTAAGAAGAACATTAGAGAAGTGAACTTCATAAAATAATGAAGGATTTGCATTTCCATTACAACTGGGCTTCCCGCTTGAAGGCGTGTCTTTAACTGATGACGCGCTTGTCTTGAGTCGATGACACAACACTCACACTTTTATTGCCTATTTAGTTGTATATTATAGCCTACCATAAAATCTGATTGATTCGTTTAAGACACATTTAATATATTTGGGTTGTTTCAGACGGACGGTGACACACACAATGAAATCCGCAATGATGAATTGACTTTGACATTCAATATTCCCCCTTTTTTGCTTTCTAATCTCAGTGGCTCATTGAGAGCCGATTTTTTTTTTCATATTAGTTCTGTTTACAAATTTGACAATGTTTCACAGATATTGCCCAGAGTGCCACACGATGTTCTTGATATTCGGAAAAAAACGCGTTGAATATTGATATCAGCGATCTAATAGTGTGAAATGTTGTCCAATTTCCAGTCTCACACCAAGACTAAGCTGAACGAAGAATGTGGCTGTTTGAGACTAATTGTGATTAAGGACTATACAAATACAATTTAATTTAATTACATGTGAATGGTCATTGTTAAATGTCCATTTCATTAGTGTTTGTGAAGTGTGTGTATTGTGATGTGTTTGTAAATGTTATATTATTTGCAATAAAACGTATATTACCAGTAATACCTGTGTTGTCTCTGTTATTATTCTAGTCTGTACCCTAATTTAATCTGATAAGTAGTCTAAATTAATATTCAATATAGTTCATACATTTAATGTGGGTCTGAGTCAGTTGATTTCAGTGATTAACTGGAAACAATTCCCTGATTGAAGTTCACAGTCAATAATATTGAATATTCGACCTTCGACCTTTGTTTGAGACTGAAATCAAGTAGTATATTAATGCGTAAAGGAATGGATATCCCAGAACATTAAATCCTTTATTTAATATCCTGGTTTGCATTAGGAATAAAATGTATTTGAGACAAAATAAGTTTTATAGATTGGTAACTGTACATGTTTCATCCCTAAGTGCAACATCTGTATGTCATTGTTTGTTGAAACCACTATCTATTGCATGCACGCAAACTTTATGAATTTAAGATTCAGAGAATTAATTATCCATGTTCAGCAGCTGTGCTGTGGGGAAAGGACTCAACAACAAAAGTCAAAAGTCACTCACAAGCACTTGAATAGGTTCCTTTAACATTGCTGTGTGCTAACATCATTAACACCCTGTATTTCACAAGGATTTCACACACACAAGTTCTTCTTGATCTTGCTGAGTAAAAACCAATGCAACAACACTGAGGTTGTCTGTGATATTAATGAGCGCAACGCTTTTGAACTTGACACGCTTGGCACAAGGCATGCTCGACGTGACTACATTTGTTTGGCTATTGTTGATGATAATTAATCAATTGCATTTGGCTTTCTGCACTGCGCTTCGTGCCTTTGTAATTGAAGGGGGCTTTGGGGAATATCCATCAAAATGTTATTGTTTTGGTACTAAGTACTTTTGGTTAATCGTTAATCTTTACAATATTGATTTGCAAGAAGCGGTTGGGTGAGGGGGTAGGGGTGGATGCCACTTCATCAAGGTAACACTTCTAATGTGAGACTGTTAACCATTACCTTTGCGACACCCTCTCACACAATAGACCATACTGTGTTTTTATTGTACATATGGCCTATATTTTCCAATTTGATGGTTTTCTTTCAAGCTACGGTTTCAAGACCATTCACAGACACTAATTATTCTCATGTCAGACTGAATAAAAATGGCTTGAGTCTCTTTGGTTCTAATCTATTGGCCCTATAGAGTTCAGAGATTCCCCTGGAGCTATTTAGAACCATATCCTGTGTGTTTTCACGATGGGACATATCATCCCCTTGCAAAGCCTTCACTTATTTCTGAGTAAGGGGATGGACATGACAGATAAGATTCAGGTTCAAAATTCTGGTTACGGCTTAGAAGTCTCTGGAAGCCATTGAAGCGTCAATCCGAGTGCTCCCTCTCTCTGATCCTTTGTACTGCGTATTGGGTAACTGTCTTCCTCCCCTCGCCTTCCTTTTCGAGTGCTTTGTTGTGGTCACTGAGACAATCGGTAACAGCACAGTGGAATAGGAATCACTCCCATGGTCCCTTGCTTTGGTAAACTATTAAAGGGGAGATCTTCTTACTGTGACCTGCCTGGGAGGCAATGGCCCCTCAAGAGTCAGGGCGTCTCAGGATCTGACATGTGATCCCTTCGAACAAACTGTAAAACGTCATCCAGCTCATACATTTGTCATTGAAATTATATAAATCTATATCATCACTACCTTTTTTCATGATTAAGTGATCACCATTTTGGAGTCTGTATTATTTTTTCATGTCATCCAGTTTACTCATACTCTGCCCATTTTAATGATCAAAATCACTAGAAACTCTTCTTTATCATTGCTATTTTATATATGCTGCGGTTACATGGCAGTATCCCCTTTTACGAGCCATTTTCTTTGTTTCTTTTTTAAATGTGTGGTCTTTTCACCAACTCTCCCTTTACAAGGCTCGATGCAATCACAGGTCAAAGTGGAAACAGGCTCCTTTCCCTAAAAGGAAAGCTATTAAGGAAAGCTAGCCGTCTGCTAGCAGAGGACACGCAACGTGACTATGAAGGGCTGCTTAAACAAAGCCTTTCCCCCACTTGGAAACCAATAGTACTTTTTTCCCTGTGAGTTGGTCTGTCTGTGTGCCCCGCCAATGCAACAATGGGTGATTTCGGTTTGGGTCTTAAGGCTTTTCCAAATAACCAAACCCTTGTGTCCCGTTCAACAGTGCTTAGACGGATGGTCGTGGTCCCCCAACTCCACCCTGAACCCTGTTGTCCTGGATGAGGACTAAGTCTGTCTGACCCTCAAATTAAAATGTGTATTTGCGCTCCACTTTTGTTTGTGCTCGTGGATGATTCTTGTAATAAAAATCAGACTTTTCTGGCAGTAGTCAGATTCCTTGGTGATGACATCATGCCTTGCTTATTTGGTGGTAGGGGGGTATTGTGGCTCTTTCCCTTGGAAAAATTCAGCCTGTGAAAACTACTGTTGCTTTTTGTCTGTGGAATGAAATATAGAATAGAATTCTGCCTCATATTCTTTCTGGCCACAATTAGGAGCAGACCAGGTTGAGTGTGTTCTGGTGCACACTCGACGATGAAGCAGCCTTTGCCCTCCACTTAACAGACAATGTCTGAGAAGGCCAAGCACCAGGGATCCATTGTAGAAAACCAAAAAACCAATAGGGATCTGGTTTGTTGTTGTGCTTGCAGGGCTGGTGATGCAACTTTTGATTTAATAATCGTGATAGAGCAACAATAGCTTCATTTGTTGGAGCACTGCAACTTTGTCTTTGTATCACATATGTTGTATAATTTTGGTCTGTATCTGGATGACCTTAATTTACTTAACCTTCACACTTATGATATCCAGTACGATTTGAAGGTAGCATCTGCAAATTTAAAACCCAATGAAAATGTTGACATTCTCCAAATTTGTGTCTATTTCAATATTCCTAAAGATTTGGTGAATTTGAGAGAGTTTTGGTAAATTTATTTAGATTGTGGATTTGGTGACAGTTCCTCTGTTCCACCAGTTCTGGCCTTTCAGAACCTTTCCTGAACCATCCTGGTACCACACAGCACCTTTCCCGCAGTACCCAAGCCTGCGCACCAAGTGGGGGAAGATGGACAGCGACCACTGGTCACCATTTGGAACCTTGTGACCCTACTTCTGTTTTGAAATGTGAGTCTTAATCCCTTAATGGAGCAGGCCAGCTTTTCTTTATACAGCACCAGCACCAGGGCTGTGAACAAGTCATGACCTCACTCAAGAGAAAAAACAGAGATATTGAGTTAAGAACCAAACAAAACATGATTTTAATCATGGAATCGCGACTGTAATCTATCATCCCGTGATCGTTTCTTTCATCAAGCTGTCAAAAGGCTGAGCTTTGTGAACTACCACTTGAAGCAAAGTGAGGTTGATTTAACAGAACCCCTCATTTGAGGAAGTTACATCCAATCAGCCGATGGGATCCACACTCGGGCATGAGTCGGCAGCTGAGTTTTGAATTGGACTGTGTGTGGTACATGGTAATTGTAGGAGAGAGTGAGAAAGCCTACACTGAGCGAATTGTGGATTTTGAGAAGCCGGTGCTTTAAGTTGGCCAGCACTAAGCGCCCATGGTGGTTTGCTGAGGCTTAAGTCTCAAGGATGTGCCTTTGGTCTGCTGGGCAAGAGAGATGGTGCCCTGTCACTGAATCTCCCACAGACACCACATGGAACAACAGGGAGATTCCTCGTTAGCAAATGTGAGAGGTGGAGTTGGTGGGGGTCTAACTATGTGATGACCTTAACATATGACACCAACATTGGCCTCCTTTGAAATTGTTAGGTATGTTAGACCTACCCTCTGGACTTCGATACATCCAGTGGAGCTTTCATTGAAATGAATCAGGCATGGCACCATATATATATATATATATTTCATGAGGTTAAAAACACATGTGATTTATGTCAAATATTTGTCCGTTTAACATATGGGTACCCAGCTTTGACAATGGCAATTATTATTTTGATATCCAGAAAATTATATGATATAACATCTGTTAGCTGTCACGATTTCATCAAATCACAATTCAATAAATGGAATCCAAAAATGTTACACAGGGAGAGCTTTTTATGGGGCTGCCACTCTGCCTTTAGTCAATTTCTTTGTGTCTGATATATTTTACCTTCCCTTTTATCTTCTACTTGCTGTTTTGTCTCTGTGCAGGACAGGAGTCATTGTTTTAAAATTCATACACTGTTTTTCTTGGAGTTTTGTTACAAATTTAATCGTGGTTTAATATTGAAACTGAAGCAAGGAGAAGAAGGTTTCCAACTCCTAGTGCCCTGATGTTTTCCAGTGTTCGATGTCAGTAATATAATGTAATAAACCATGTATACAATTTCCCTTTATACCAGTAATAAACCGGTTTCCTAAATAAATTAAAACATCTACCGAATGAGCTGCATCAAATTCCTCTCAGCCCAAACAGGGGGAAAATGACAAGTTCTGGTGAGGTCTCATTCTCAAAAAGCCATCTGCAGCATCGACTTTCAGTCTTGCATGGAGTAAGTCTTTCCCTTGGAGAATATTCACTTCCATAAACACAGTTGTCTTTTGGTTATCCAAATGGCATCATGCACTCACCTATAACCTGGGGTCGGATGCCATGCCACAAATGGTGGAAGGGGGGAATATATGAGGGGTAAACATAACTGGGCCTGCTCCATAGGTAATCTCTTCACGTTTTACTCTTCTTTCAAGCTATGAAAGGTAGGGCACCTAATTGTACAGCGGTCACCCACTAAAGTCTAAATAGGGTTCCAGGCCACACAGCAAGACAGACAGTGCAGTCCCACGCAGAGGAAGCTGCAAAAGTCATGGGGAAGAGTCTTCTCTGATTGTTTTACTTACTTACTGATCCCATCTCCCGAAAGGGCGCAGACAATCCAATCCATCTTTGTTTATTTCCACGCTTCCTTGATAGGCCTAGGTGTCCCACCAAGCGGATGTCATCACCACGCACATCCAAGCACACTGTAAGCACCCTTGTGGCTTGGGTGCCTGCCTTGACCCCTGGTGCCCGCAACTGAGAGTCAACTTGTTTTATGGGCTCCAGAGTGAGTAGAAGCTGACGCTGAATGTGTATGGGCCACGTTATGCCATGTTATGCAGTATGTTTACATGTACAGCGAAACCCGGTTAGGCAGAGTACCCTGGTTACGGTCATTAGAGAATGAGTTGGTTACCTAGTTGTTGTAACCGGGTTTCCTTCTGGTTACATAACTAGGCTTCGGTGTTAACATGGCAGTTAGGAAAGCAGTAGGCTTCCCCGTGTGCGTGTTTCCGCACTGCATGAAGATTTGTGTAACCTAACCTACTATATTCTGCACGCACTGAAGGTCTGAGCAGTGGAAGTGTTGGTAAATTATGAAACAATACAAAAGGAATATTTTGGCTTTTGCTTCACTACTGGTCAGCTCAAGTTAAGACCCCCACCCCCACCCCACCTGGCTAATGACACATTCAAATTAGCTGTGGTTTCAGGGATACTTTTTCCTCAAATACCCAGCCGCATTCACACAATTTTTTCTCCCCACCTCACCTCTCTAGTCTGGCCCGAGGAAACCACACGCCGGGGTCACTGCGCTAGGCTCTAGCCAAACCAGACCCATAATTTAGCTTTTGTTTCAGATGTAGCCTCAAAGCCTGAAATATAAAGACACAGGGCAGCCTGGGAAGGTCAGTGTGTGTGTATGTGTGTGTGTGTAGAGAGAGAAAGAAAGAGAGAGAGAGAGAGTGAACTCAAGAGAAAGAGAGAGAGCGAACTCAAGAGAGAGAGAAAGAGAGTACTCAACAGCCTGGGAAGGTCAGTGTGTATGTGTGTATGTGTGTGTGTGTGTGTGTGGCAAGAGAGCGAGAGGTCTCAACAGGAGGGAGGGTAAGAGATGAATGAAGTGTGGAAGGAAGGAGAGACAGACAAATAAATGAAGTAAGAAATAAGTGAAAATGATATGTAAGAGGAAATTAAGGAACTAAAAAACAAGTGAATGAACAACGGAACTGAGGAAGGGTGGACGAGAGAACGAGACATGGGAGTGAAATAAAGAAGAACTCAACAACATTGGCAACAGCTTCTTTCCACTCTGCTGAGGAAGTCTTTCTTGAAAGAATGTATATACTGTATCTCGACAGGAAAAGCAAAGTAACAAGGATCTGTCCTTGCCAAACCACTGGCCATTACTGACCATTACAACTGATGAGATATAACTATTTTGGATCCATCTCGTACGGTGACAGGCCAACAGAATGAATTCACTCTGACGTCTCAATGTGTCAGCTGGGTCACACTCTCTGCTTCTTATTGTCACAACGCTTTATGTCTTTCACAAACTTGCTTGTGTAAGTCATTGACTGACAAAGGCTGAGAGGAAAAATACAAAATTCTCCTATTTTGAGGTAGTATAAGGAAACACTTAAAACAATGGGGAAATAATTTTCTTAGTTTCTCAATCCAACTATAAAAAAGTGCCTGACGTTGTTTATCACATTTGGCATGAAAAGCTTGAGCTATGTATCTAACTGTGTTTTAAACACTACTCAGCACCTAAGGTAAAGTACGTATGTTCTGGCCGGTGCCGATAGTTTTAATTCTAGAAGTAGCCTTTCTCCAAACCCCCTGGGCAGTATGACATTTGTAGTCCATCATCATTGAGGCTATGTCCAGCTGACATTTACGTTTTGCCAAACCAGAACTGCAGTCATGAAGAAACAGGTTTTCAGTCATTTAGGGCACGCTGTGAAAACTAAAATGTCATAATCTGCCACACTATGAGACCTCCATTGTTACACATGGAGGAGAGAGAGCGGGTGGCGTGGAGGGTGTAGAAATTTAAATCCAAAACCACAACCCTCCATTCAAGGAAAAACAAACCGAGGTCCAGCTAGTGTATTATAAATGGGCCTGACCTCAAGACGCTTTGCCTTTCGCTCCATCTTAGGACAAAGTGTCCCATTGGGAGAATTAGGTCCAAATTCATGAACACATCTGAACAGTGTGGCCCTGTCCTCCGGTCCAGTTTTATCTGGCCCCCGGTGTCGTGTTTTATGAAAAGCCGTCACTGTGACCACAGATGGACAATAATATCTTTTTTTTGGCCTGGTTTTGTTACTGTTTTATACAGTATTTTACATATTTTTTGGCTTGTGACGTTTGCACAACCGTGACTGGCCACTAATAATCCTTTCTCAACTGTAACTATGAAACTGCGGGGATGATCAATATCTAGCCTAACTGGAATAGAAATGTTTAATTTACCATACCCCATTGACTTTTTGAGTTATTTGAGTTCATTTTGCAATAACAAAGGTCAATAGTAAAAATGTAATACAAATTCAAATTGACAATTGTTAATACTGATTGACAGCCAACAGAAAGATGTGTACATAGAGTTTCGTAAGAATGGACATTGACCAATTGACCAATGACTTTAGAGTAATGCTTTCCTCTATTGAAACAAAATCTTGTCTAAGTTACCCAAATACTTGTGTTTCACAAATTTCACATTTCTTTCTAACCATTTTGAGATGTGGCCAAGGTTTTTATTTGGGCAACTTCTGCATTAAGTCTTCTTCTGCTTTCTTTTATTTGTACTCCAAGAGGGCGGTGCAGGCCGCTCCATCAGACAATGTTCTGATGTTATCTGCTACAGCTTGACAGAAATGCCACAGCCTTAAAACACACAACTTTTTTCTGTGTCCTTCCCCAGCCATGACATTTTCCCCTCTCTCTTTCCCTCTCTTTCGGTTTCCCTCTCTCTTTCACTCGTGCTCTCTCCCTCTATTTTCCTGTGCTGCTGGACTTTGGTTCCTTGGAAACCTATTCCATGAGAGAGATGACATGTGTAAGCCTTGCTTTTTTTTCCCACAGCTATCCTTTGTAATTGTTTATGTTTGAGACCACTGGCAAGTCTAATCTTGTCATGTTTTATTAAGACCTGAATTGTAGAATCTAGCACGGGAGGGTGAGGGCGGTGAGGAGTTAGCTGTGAGGTCTCGCATGGAGGTAGCTGCGGAACTGCTACGCACGACAACGTCAAGGCCTGTGTGCAGCTCCCCCTAGAAGTCCTCCTGCGCTGTCTGCAGAACAGACGCGCTGCTGGCATCTGGCAGGTTGGGCAATACCTTTAATCCACGGTTATATAAAGTGTCATGGCTTAGACATGTTATTGCAACTCCATTGTACAAATACACCCTATATTGCTAAGTAAACAACATTCAAGGTGGCCGAAAAAAAAGGAAAAGATTTTAACCCAAAGTGTGTTGTTACCTCCATTGGGAGCTGTTTTTCCCAAGACAGCTCCCCCCCTTTGTACATAATTACATCTGACAGAGAGCCCTGTGACAGGAAACCGCACAAAGTCATTATGTGTTCGTAGCGTTGGAAAGAAATGTACATTTGTCAGCATTATCATTCATTTTTTACCCGGGCACAGTAAACAAGGCGAGACAGGCGATTCCTTCCTGCCTGAAACCAAGCATATCGGACTGAATTCCATCGCTCTCTTGTTTCATTTCATATTTCATACAGACCATTAGAACAATTGTGTTATTATGGCAGTGTAAATAGACCTTTGCGCTGGGCAAGGCTTCAGGAATGTACATGATGTGTGAGCTGAGCCCGTGCCCGGCCGCAAGTAGCTAAAGAATCATTTATTGGAGGGATCAGCGGTCCCCTATGGTAAGTGGGCGGTGTTTACTGCCCGTCAATCATCCACTTCGCTGGGTGATAAATGGTCATTTTACCGGCGTCAACATGCACGGACTACGTCGGCAAGGCATTCGCATTTGGAATTTAAAATATGAAACTAAAATGCTTTCGCAATATAAATGCTAAATGTGCTGTAAATGGGCAGGATAGTCTCGTGGTGTTCAACTCGCAACCATAAGCTTCAGGGTTTGATCCCTAATGTCCTCATCCCTAACTGTAAGCATCCTTGAGCAAGATGCGTAACCCTAAACCTTTTAATAACCGTGACCATCTATTAACCGTACATTTCATCGTAGTATTAAACGTATGCCACACAACAGGCAAACCTAACCATCTTTTCAAGAGTTCCATCATTTTGAACCTCTATATACCGTCTTGACTTATTCCTATTTTATTTGACCCCACGTTTCTGGCAAAGCAGGCACAACAATAGAGCTCTGCTTGCACAGTTTTCCTGGATCCTGGGAACTTAACAACCCACTCCCCTAATCCAACACTTTCACCACCGTAGCCTCTTGCCCTGGCCTTGGCTGGCGTCCTGAAATCTTCTCTTTAGACCCTCAGGCTGAGATGGCGCCCAGCCAGAGGAAATGTATACGATCAGACTACCAGTCAGTCCTGCTGCTTGAGTACTACCGTCTCTACTATAACAACACTACCACTACAGTGCTGGGTCTTTGTGACGTACATTTGTTACATTATCGACTGTCCGCGGTAATGGGAATCATTGGATTAACACGGGGAGATGCAATTGTACACCGATATACTATTACGCCACTTTGCTGTGTCATTTCCTACCGTTTAAAAGTGAATGGAATCGTCGTGTGGAGTGGGAAAGGCAGGCTGTAACATTGAGATCCTGCTGTACCTGAAAGTGCAACCGCAGTGTAAACCTACTTCCCCGAGCGAGGATGTGGGTTTGAAAGGAAGCAGAACAAGTGTGAGTGTCTGTGTGTGTGTGTGTATGTGTGTGTGTTTGTGTGTGTATGTGTGTGTGTGTGTGTGTGTGTGTGTGGGGGGGGGGGTTGCCTGTGTGTGTGTGTGTGCATGTGTGTTAGTGTGTGTGGTTGTATGTGTGTGGTTGTATGTGTGTGTGTGTGTGTGGTTGTCTGTGTGTGTGTGTGTGTGTGTTAGTGTGGTTGTATATGTGTGGTTGTATGTGTGTGTGTGTGTGTGTGTAGTTGTCCTAGTGTATGTGCATGTGTGTGTGTGGTCCTGTTGGTGAGGTGGAAAATCGTAATATTTTTCATTTTCATTTCAATATTTTTGTTTCCTTCACGTTGCCAGTGACGTTTATAGAAACAGAGCATCATACCATGCCATGACAACGAATATAAAACAACAACCAAACAACAAGAAAACATCAGAGATCAGCCATGTGACCTTGCAAACGCTTGAATGTCACTCATTACACTCCGTAAAGAGTGACGTCCATGCTAGACGATTCATTTTCTATTTTTCGCCACCTGAGAATGAACACTTCCCCTAGTGAAACTTATGTTGAGCAAATACACAGATACAGCTGCAGACATAACAAAATTAGGAACCTGGCATTGTGGCTTTACAGCAAAACCCAAACAAATCCCACGTTTGTTTAGGCAAGTTGACCGAAACGTTGTTTTGAGGCCGCTTCTCCATTTTAGCTGAGGTCTGCTGCCATAGAATGTTCCATCCACCGTTCCAGCCTTTCGGAGGAGGTGAACAGCAAACTGAAATCTGTTGGAGCAACGGTTGACATCATGGTTGTTGTTGTTGTTTCTGCTCACTTGTTGTCCTAAACATAACCAGGGTGTATTTTAAATAAAACCAATAAAACCATCGGTGTGGGTGTGATATTATGGATTATGGATCATTCACCAATAATTTAATGATATTGAAAATAAAAAAATAAGTTCCAGTTACTTTATGTGATGTTATAACTGTGATATGAATCATTTTGTAATTACAAAATAAACAAAATAATATTAAATGATTCAGGGCATTGCGAGATATCTACATAGTATAGTGAGTATAGTAGATTATAGGCTGTTCCGGCGGTCTAATCAATATTATTTGTGGTTTGTCTGTATGCGTTACCATGCCCACATACACACACAGGCATGGCCATGTAATCAAGCACACATGGACACTCCCACATGGACACGCCCCCACACCAACAGGCCTACAGGGACCCGCCCACAGAGGCATGCTCACACAATCACACCAAATGGCTTTGTATTTTAAGGGTTTCTAATGACATCTGACTTTGTGATGTTTTCTCTCTCTATTGTCTTATTAGAGAGACTTGACTTGATTTACTTTTTTCTTCACTTTTCTGCATGCTTCACACAATACTCAGACATAGTGGTAATAATAGTAACTCTCCTTACTCTCCGCCTTATAACCCATCCGCACGTGCATTACTTGGATGGTTTGAGCCCAAGCACCAGCAGGAGTAGATGGTGCTCAGGTTGGGGATCATGGCCATGAATGGAAAGCATGAACAGGCAGGTGAACCGATACAGAGACTACCATGCAAATAACACCGCCTTGTCAAGCTTTGCACGACCCCTTCACCACCATCCGAGTCGGATAGTGAGTTTTTGTTGGTATCAATGGACATTAGACATGGATACCACCGCGATGTCCATTGATACAACTTAAAAACCCACTGACAAGAAGACTAAAGCCATTGTTCTTGCACAGGCATGAGACTGAACCAGATGTACTCACACTGGTTTTGAATGTACTCCATTGTACTGCTGGTGCCAAGGTAAATTGTGGTGCTGTTGATCAAATCAATCTCCATATTTCCCCCTCCGGAGATATCAATCTTGGTATTGTTAAAGCCAGGGGTTCAAAGCAGAGCAGAACATATTGCCCTGGTTGGGAAGTATTGTGGTTGGTTCCCCAGTCTGTGTTGGCCCTGGCGAATCCCAGTGGTCTGTTGTCTCTAGGTGTGGATAACAGCGGGGCAGTTGTAACTACCGTTCGCTGCTGTCACCGAAATGGGACCCTATAGGCTATTAGTTTCTATATGCCAGCCATTTATTGTGCTACAGTGTTTAGCATCCATCCATTTTACACAATATACTTTGTCTTAGGTGTGAGAATGGAATGTATGGTTTTATTGTTAGCAAAATAGTTGCTTGTGGATGGATAATGGATTGCACCAGACTGCATTACACTTGGAGTCATTGGAACATAGTTCTGTATCTAATCCAGGTTTTGTCTTTGGTCAAACACAACTTGATCAGGCAGTGTAAACAGGATTGATGGCTTAGCCGTACCCCTGTAACTAATAGCAACACCGGTGATATAGAATCTGTTCTTCAACAAGGCCACCTAAGTTCTGCGGTGAACCAACCGCTACTGTTGTCACTAACAGACCACTAACTACTGCTGACGTACCAGTTCCAGACACCAGATTATAAACACCAACAGAACCACTGAGAGAAAGGCTTTCCATAACCGCGAGAGCAGACAAAAAACATATTTGTTTTTTATGACCTCATCCTATGTAGTAAAAGAATTGTTTTTATTTAATTAGTCAGTAACCTAGTTTCTGACATGTTTGATGTAAAAAAGCACTCTACCTACCTAACATCTGTTATTGGCTTTCTCGGGAATTTTGTTTAACCTGCAGATATCCTTTGACACCCCAAAAGATACATCAAAAAGTATAGAATACCAGCATCAGTACAGCTTACATCCTCAGATATTCCCCAGAGGCTTTCTCAACAGTGTATTGTATCCCACCCTCTCCCCTGTCCCGAGCCTCCACCTCTCCGCACCATCTTACCACCTATGAAGCGTGTCTGGGTGTCTTCCTCCGCCCCCAGCACTAATGCGTCTCCAGACCTCTCATTCCATCACGTCTCTCAGCGCCCGGGCCCTCTTCACGTATACCCCGTGCCTCAGTGCAAGCCATGCATCCGAGGGCCCTGCACTCTCTCCTACGCAGGTATTTCGGCTGAAAGCTATAATAAATCATTGGGCTTTTGTGTCTTGCCCTACCGCCGGGGGGGGGGGGGGGGGGGGGCGGGGGGGGGGGGGGGGGGGGGCGGGCGGGGGGGGGGG
>JAOPJO010000154.1:4930385-4940817 GCA_027123675.1 Molva macrophthalma
GCCCCGCCCCGCCCCCGCCGCTCATTTGCACGTAAACACCTCCGTCCGTTCGCTGCACGTGTTGCACTTGACGAAGCAGCACCACTGGAACTTGCAGTTGCACTGCCACACCTTGGTGTACTGGTGCGTGTTGTAGCCGCGGCCGCAGCACATGAGGTCGCATCCGTCCGTGTGCTGCGACGTGCGGTTGCACAGGCGGCCCTGGGTGCCCACGCTGCCCGTGGCCGCGTCCTCCTCGCAGTAGTTGGGCGAGCGCTCGATGTACACGAGGTCCGTCTCCATGGGCTTGTGGTAGCCCTGGATCTGCTTCACCTTGAGGTGCGTGGGCTGCCGCAGACGGCCCGCCCGCATCACCTCCACGTGCACCGCCTCGTTGTACTTGTCCTTCAGCACGTAGCCGATCTCCCGGAACTTGGGCAGCGTCGTCCAGCAGGTCTTGGTGGTGCAGGAGCCCGACACGCCATGGCACTTGCACTCCAGCTTCATCCTTTCTTCTAGAACCTGGAGGGGGGGAGGGGGAGCAGGGGGAAAAAAAATAAACTGATTTAGAACTGGAGGGGAGGATGGATTCAAGATGGCTCCCAAAACACCAATGAATAACTGTTTATTCGCCGCAGAGGAAAAGCCTGTCTTCCCATTGGTTATATTCAGAAATATATTGATAAATATCACACATAGAAGCTCCTTCCATTTTGAAGCTAAGCAACATCCAGAAATGTTGGCGACGACACAGCACCCTTTCTGTTCACCATATGTTTCAGGCTACTGACATGTTTTCTTTGTGAAACATATGTGTGAATTACTTCACTCTCCAGACCTTTCTTTATCCTGTCAAAACTGTAAGAGCTGCATCACACAATTTAGCACCGGTTTGTTTTCACTTCCAACCATACAATATACATTCAGGGGAGGACATCTTGAGAGTGAGGCTGACATATTTATTTTAATTCAACATTGGTTTTATTAACAAATAACTCCTCCATTTTAGGAGAATGAGATTGCAGACATTGCCATTGTAACGTTGGCCAGTGCAAGTGGAAACAGATCTGCAGATTATGACAGATTCTTTGAATGTTTTTTTCAACAGCATGATAGAACTGTGTTTCATCAATTAACTTTTATATTAATTTGTGCAAATATTTGATTATTTTATTTTAACTATCATAGCATTTGAGTATAATGGGACTTCTAAGAGGTGGACCAAAGAAAGTTTGTCCATTTCTCAAGCTAAAGGAGAGTCATAAATGTCAGCTTTATGTCGGGGAATAGTGGAAAATACATTTGCTGGTTAAAATCCTACCCTGTAATTCTCTCTACCTTCTCGGAAACCACATCAATTCAAGGGGAAAAGTAAATAGAGAATGGATGTAGCCATTGCACTTGATTTAAAAGCAGGCCAACTGCAGACGTGTTGCACATACACACTCCATTACATTTACTTAAAGACACATGTAATATCAATATAAAACAAGATACTGTATAACTATACGACTATATATATGTTTCAATACATTTATAACTAATGAGTTTGTCATGTTTGGCTCTGAAAATGAAGGCATAGCGTTCATTTTTCTTTGAGGTTATCCCCAACATATGTCAAACTGGGAAGTGAGTCTGCCTAATCCCCCGGCATATGGGAAATATTGTGTGTTCTCCACAGCATTTAAAGTGTCAACACAGAGTCAATGCTCGCATCCATGGAGCTAATACTTAGAAAAAGCCTCAAAAAACACAAACTGTCTCCTTCTCAACGAGCGGGCCATGGAACAGAGAGAAGTGGTGGTGAATGAGGTCGGATTAACACGTCTGAAATGATTCCTGAGTCCTTTAACCCAATTAGGAACTGTTGACTTGCTCGAAAAAAGGCGAGTGTATGTTTGTCGTTAAAGAGGAGATGTACACTTTGGTCGGTTGGCGGGGCATTTTTTCCTGCGCTGCCCTTTTTTTTTCCTGGCACATGGCCTCGCCAGTGGGCTTTAATCGTCGCTTCTGTCGGGACACTCTGACAGAATGTACACAACTTACAAAGTTAATTCGCTAAGTTTCTAACTTTTTTGCGATCGAAACCATTTTGAATCAGAACCAAAAAACAAAAGTTGAGCAAAGAAGGCAAAATCTCAAAGAAGGAAAAGCAAAACAACAACAGAGCTAGCTAATAAAGTCCCTCACTATAAAAAGGAGGGCCTTGCCTCGGATGTTGATTCAGAAGGAGGATTTTGAAAAATGTATGGTGCAAAACCACAATGATCGCCACAGTAAGGAATTCAACATCCTGATGGATGCATGGAAACATTTACTTAAACCGTGTCCATCAAAGTCTCCAATCTTTTCTCAATTAGTCCAATATGTCCCGATTCCGCTTACAAAAAGATCACTTGTCAAAACCCAGGCCACTTCCCCAGATGAAAGAGGATGGAATGATTTACTAGGTGTTCCTTTACGTTGACTGAGCACAGTCACGGACACTCCTCTGAGTGGTCATGGTCCTCATGGTCCTTATCGACGCAAACACTTTAAACCTAACTTGACTCAATGGCTTTGTGTTCAGTTTTCTTTTATCACAATATGAAAACATTTGCAAACAATATTGTCCAGCGAAATTCAAAACCGTGCTGTTGAGTCCCTTCTGTCTTGATGCACACACATAAGCTCTGAATTTTGCCCAATTACGAAAAACGAAGGCATCTGTGTGTCTGAACCAGCACATTTCATTGTTCTTTAAACCATAGAAGTTTTCTTTTTTATAAGTCAGAGAAAAAAGTAAAAAAGAACCAAAACCCATAAGTACTTTCTGAGTTACCACTAAGCTCTTCACGTATGTTTTTGATCAAGCAGGATACCATTAACATTGAAAGAACGAATGACCTCTCTTCCTCACACAGATTACCCAGTTAAGGGCCACATTTCATTAACCCAAACTACTACTTATCCCCCTTTGGTGGCACATTGCCCCCCCAATGAATACAACTTCACCAGCTAGCAGGCGAGCTAAAGTTCCGCTTGAGTATTACCCACAGGACCTGGCTAGCACTGATCTGTGTCTGCATGGAGCAACCCATACAAATGAATGAGCCAGGGAGTTGACATCGCATCCTGTGTCAGGAGGCTACAGTCTGTCCTGTTAACACTGCCATTATCAGCCTGCCTTCATTCGCTGAATGGCTCCAGTCAAATGGTAGTGATTTGTTTTGCTATGGCATAGAGAACTGCAATTATATCCTGGTGCTGTTGTTCCACCTCATTATTCCGAGCCCTGGCATTGGAGGGCCACGTCGGAGGGTGTGAAGCTGTGCTGGATGGACTCCATTTTGGATCCTGGCCAAGTTCTCTAGTCCCTGCGGTGGTAGTTATTAATTACAGATATTTGTCGCCGGATATTCATAGCTTCGACTTTTTGTTTTTTTAGAAACGTTTAGTAAGCACGCTACACACTACAAATATTAATTAAGCAGGGAGAATCAATATTCTCAAAAGGGAGACTTTATGCCATGACACAAACATAAAATAAATAACAACTAAAGCAAATTCAAGCCACCTGCTTAGTTGACTGCTATTTACCATGTGTATCCAAAGTATTGAATAAAAAAAACCCATTAATGAGCAGGTAAGGGTGAGGCAGCTGAAGGAGGCCTACAGGGAGACACTGGACCATTGGGGATTGAACCCAGTACCCTATGGCTGAGACTCAAACACACTGAACACAAGACTACACCGCAACCTTTACATGAAAACCGAAATCGAACATAAACCGTATCTGTGAAGGGGGGGAAACACTCATACAGCTACCAATACCGATGCATTTACCTTTCTCCCCGCCTCATTGTTGTGCAGGTTCATCAGCCGTCGCTGCGTCTTCTTGATCTCGCGGGCGTCCACGAAGCGGCGGGAGAACTCGATGCCGTACTTGATGTCGGCCGAGCAGCCGCCCCACTTCCAGCCCTCCTCCTGGTTGTAGTAGCCCTGCTTCTCCCGGTCGCAGCCGCATTGGCTCAGGTTGCCCTGGCTGCAGGCCGCCGTGATGGCGTGGGCCACGCCCGCCGCTGTGATTGCGTAGGTGAACGCCGCTTCCCGACTGCCTGGTGAGAAAGGGGGGGTGGGCGGGGGGGGAGGGGAGATTCTGTTAGTGATCAGACTCCCGTTTTTTCCGAAAGTTTCTTCAACGACAAATCTCACGGCATAATTAAGCTAGACGACAAAGATGTGCAGCACGGCAGGAATAAATATTAAGCTTTGTGTCTGAAATAACAATTTCACATTTTCCACATTTTTGACAGAACCACAAAAAAATGTTCCCCGCCAACAATAGACCAAGGCGGAAAGCTATTTCACATCTTCCTTACAAAGAGTCCATCCAATACGGAAATTGATCCTCCGATGGCATCAAGGCCAAAAACCCAAAGCACCACCCCATCATCATCATTATCATGCATTGCAGATAAGCCACAGCATATTTTCAACCCCCCTCCCTCCCACTTCCTCCTTGCTCCACCTGACTTAGCAATGCGGTCTCCCGGCTCTGACCACAAAGTCCTTGGGCTCTGGCTTTTTTTAGTGTGCAGTGCTGGGATTCCAGAGTATGTGCTGGTCTAGGTGCTGTCCAAAGTGCTGAATTCATCTGGTGTAGGAGCACCTTGTGTGCACACTCAGAGGCCCGCACCACTACAATGAAACAGCAGCTGAGGTCTGCAGGTCTCGCTGGCTTGGCAAGCAGCACTCGGGAGGAGGAGCGGGGAGCGGGGACGAGTTATTGTGAGGGAGACTGACTACTTGGATGAGTTGTGTATGTGGCTAAAGGTGACTCAAGCTTTGACATACCTGTAAAAGTGTCTCTTTCTTGTACACCGGTGACAAGTAACGTCATACATGCCAATGATGAAGACAAAGTATATTTAAGCATTCCCACAAAATGAATGCTCTAATGATTACTATTAATGACGGGCCCAGCTCGTTACCTGTACATGTGATATCGTTGTGGCTCTTCAGAGAAAAAAGTGATTGAGGATTAAGTGACCTTTAAAAAAAAAAAAGACCCCAAGAGACTTTCCTCCATCACTGTCCTCATACACAGGGAGTACATCTAAAAAAGGCCCGTTCTGGTCTAAAAAAGACTCTGGGCACTTACAAATCTGTTGTCTCCTCAACCGGCAGTAATGTCAGAGGAGACCGTGACCTGCCAGGAAAAGGCAGCAAAAAATACAGAGCACCATGCCAACCGAGTTTTGAAGGGCCTTTTACGTTATAAAGGGGACACTTTGTAGCCCCCTGGATGTGTATTGTGTAATGTACTTAGCCAGTCACAGCAGTCGCACACGGTTTGGACCTCCGGAAGCATCATCCGCTGTACTGCACTACTAAACTTGGTGATTTCTCGTGATTTGACATTCGCTTGGGGAAAGAACCAGGGAATCCCTTTTGTTTTTTTTCGCTTTTCTACAGGCAACATTGGTTTGACTCCCAATCTTGTGAAAGTGAAATGAGTCAAACCTTTTTTTGTATGACATATGGGAATGGACGGGGTCAAGCCACACCAATATCAAGCCACACCAAAGGTAAGGCAACAACACAGAATTGATTCCATAAAGTAAACCTACGGAGAAATTGTGGAGACCCTTTGCCAGCAAATTAGAAGTAACCCCGTGGAAATCGTAACGAAAACAAAACACAAAACACAGCCTGGAGTGATATATACAACGTCAACAGATTTCTCATATACAATACGATATTATAACATCGGTTAGCTTTTCATTCGGACATAGATCTAGATTGACGAGGATCCCAGACCGATTTCTTCCTTTTACCGCGCTGCTATTTTCGTTTCCAGAGTGACCGACCAGAGTAACCATTGTTAGCCTGTTGGAGCGTCATTGCGCCGTGCGCGATGGGGGCTTATGTTCCAGGCGTTGGGTTTCGCCTGGAGGGCGACTGACTCACAGCAACCACTTGCTCCGCCGGTCAGCAACAGGGGCCGTGGCCCCTGTCCGCCTGTGGTCTGCACCCCCATTTTTAAACACACATAAACACACAGGGTTGTAAGTACACATAAACACAAGCCGCACACACACACACGGATTCGCACAGCTGGTAGAAGCCACACACTCAAACACACATACACATCCACACTCGGAGACAGGGTCATGCACTGTTATGAAAACACAAAAACATTTATGCCCCTGCTTCCACCCGTATCTACACACACACACACACACTCGGGCACACACTCGGGCACACACATACACACGTGTGCACGCAGATACACATAGACACATGCAAACGCAAACACACACACACAAACACGTAAAAGCCTAACCCAAATGCTGTAGCAAAACACAATTGCATGCCATGCACATGCACATACACAACACATTGACACACACACAAACACACACACACACACTCACACAGGACCATGAAAAACAGAATTTCGCTGTAATGGTAAAAGTTTCCAGAAGAAGGGTGGTTCTCTGTGTCTCCCATGCGTGCCTGAAATTGATGATGATTATGGGCCTTGTATTGGTTGTCACCCCGACCAGCCCCCCCCCGCCCCCCTGGTGGCTTTGGCACCATCCTGGGCTCCGGTTGGCCAATAACAAGAAACCAATTACTTTACACCAGCGGAACTGTGGTGACAGAGCCTTCCTGTTTTTCTAACTCGAGTGACGGAAGGTTCACAGACGTACAATACATTGACATTAGCATTCGGTCATTCGCTTGTTCGCTGTCGTGCAAATAAAAATGGTGCTTGGGCATAATAATAAAATATATAAATGATTAACAAATGCAACAGAATGCATTATACATTCCCCAGAGATAGTATATCCCAACAAAATGCATGCTCAATGCTAATCTAGAGCAAAACATACTCAGTTTGATTATCTTTAATACAGACATGGGTTAACTCCTGCCCAAGGAGAGTAGTTGTGGACATGTTGTGCTTTGACCTCTCAGATTGCAATCAGCTTTTGTTGTAGAAACCAGATGCAGGCAAAAAAAAGCCATTCGCATACAAGACGTCTCTCGCAACGCATGGATGCACGGTAGAAACCAGCACATGATCCGTCACTAGTGTGCATGTAAGCCAACATCCTGCTTACAGTGCCATGTTGTGGTTCTCACATCATGAGGAGAGACGGAGAGATAGACAGAGGGAGACAGAGAGGGAGAGACACAGAGATACAGAGGCCGCTAGCTGCCTCTAGTGGCCCTGCTGCTAGCTGCCTCTAGGAGCCAAGCCGCTAGCGGCCTCTAGGGGCCCAGCCCTTAGCAGCCTCTAGGGGCCCAGAAAGAGGCTGTCTCTAGTGGCCCAGCCGCTAGCTGCCTTTAGGGGCCCAGCAAATAGCTGCCTCAAGGGGCAGCTAATAGCTGCCTCTATGGGCCAAGCCGCTGGCTGCCTCTAGTGACTCTGCTGCTAGCTGCCTCTAGGCCCCCTGGCATTAGCTGCCTCTAGGGGCCCAGACGTTAGCTGCCTCAAGGGGCCCAAACGTTAGCTGCCTCAGGGGGCCCAGATGTTAGCTGCCTCAAGAGGCCCAGTCACTAGCTTCCTCTAGGGGCCCGGCCTGTGTCCCGACAGCCCAGCCAGGAGCAACCACCCTGGGATAGCCTCGCGAGCTGCCAGTGGAAAATTGGAGTGACCAGAAAAACCTCAATGAACTTGGAGGAGTCCAGAAGAGAAGAATAGGAGGCCGAATATTAAACCAGATGTCTAATGGAGTTCAGTGGCAAGTGTCTGCCACGCAGTCCAAGAGCAAAGTTAAAGGGGTCGCAGAATGGACAAGCAGACAGAGGAAGAAGGAGAACACAAACAGGATCTAGTCAAGTTTTTTGTGTATTTGAACTAATGTTTTAATGAATCTTGTTTTCTTTTTTACTGCCCTATAAGGTGACATTGAGTGTACTGAAAGCGGTCAAAGTAATACATGATAATGACGATGATGAGGATGATGATGATGATGATGATGATTAAGAAGGGGGGGGCGCTTTGCTCATTCTCAATTCCCTCACATTAGCCCCACCACACCAGGTAAGCCAGAGCCCACCATGCTATGTTCTGCAGGAGCACTTCCTCAAACGGGACGAGCAAGCCAAGCAGGCAACAACAAAAAAAACAGGAATCCTGGATGCGGGCGCCCGCCACTTAAACAGCAATCTGTGTTTCAGAGCAGTTAAGACAGGCACACCACTAAAACAAATTTCACATGGCACAGCGCAGGGATGATTTACAACCTCAGAGAGCCCAGGGAGAGATCTGGTGGCGTAGGATCTAGCTGCCGCAGTAGTAACACTCACATTGACCTTGCCTCTCTGTCGTCAACACTAGCATTCACTGTAGCTGGCAAACCATGTTTGTAGCAAAAACAGGAGAGAGGAGAGGATGGGGAGAGGAGAGGACGGGGAAAGGAAGGGATGGGGAGAGGAGAGGATGGGGAGAGGATGGGGAAAGGAGGGGATGGGGAGAGGAGAGGATGGGGAGAGGATGGGGAGAGGAGAGGAGAAGAGAGGATGGGGAGAGGATGGGGAGAGGAGAGGAGAAGAGAGGATGGGGAGAGGAGAGGAGAGGATGGGGAGAGGAGAGGAGAGGATGGGGAGAGGAGAGGAGAGGATGGGGAGAGGAGAGGAGAGGAGAGGAGAGGAGAGGCGAGGACTCTCCTCCCCACTACTACTATTTGTTACTATTTCAACTATTTCATAGTTTCTTGAATCTCAAAACATTGTACTTTCCTGATACTGGCATGTTGCCAAACACAACAAATAACTAGACACTTTCTAGAGACACTAGCTAGACAAGCAGTACAAAGGAAGGTGCAGTGAGTTGCCTGCAGCCATAGGCAGCTGCATTGGAGTGCTAGACAGAGCAGTGTACCACCGTGCTGAGGGGGGGTTCTTCACCCCAACAGGGGGAGGGCATGGGGGGGAGGGGGGAGAGGGGTTAAGAAACAGATGGAGAGAGGAGGGGGATTTAGACTGGAATGTGGACGGCAGTCAAGAGCGAGCTGATGTATGGAGGCCCACAAACACACACACACACACACACACACACACACACAGAAACACACACACACGCACAGATTCGAACACCTATGCACACACACATGTATGTAGGCACAATCAGAGAGCGCATGACCGAAAAAACACACATAGGACAACTGTGCGCATATCCATGCCAAAAAACACACACACACACACACAGATATTCATCCATAGGTTTCCCTTAGGGTGAATAGCGCTAGTCCTGTCGTGCAAATCCTCAAAACTTTGCACACTGTTAGAACCACCTATTTGCTTTGTGATAATTGGAAGTGATAACAATACTTTCATACTATGGGAGCCGTGTGTCTTCTGACATTTTTTGGGTCCACTAAAGCTCTGCCCTAACACACACACACACACACACACACACACACACACAGAGCCCGGCAGGGTAATCCAATGGTCTCTCTCGACTCAACCAAAGTCTGTTGTTAAACCAGTGAAGGGGAAAGCTTTTTTAAAAAGTACCCCCCCACCCCTCCCGTCCTCCCATCCTCGTCACTGGTCATGCACTCACCGCCCGGGGACCCACTGGGAACGGGGTGGGCTTACATAAGGAGTCACTTTTGTTCCACGCTACTTTGTGACACACGAGTGACGTATTTTTTAGGGCTCGCCGCGCGTCATGGCGTGCGTGGGCACAGCAGCGGACGTGTGTGATGACACGTGATGGACGCCCGGTAAAACGAGGAGAAATATTGGGGTGTGAGGCGCCACGTATTCAACTGTTTGCAGTACATTCTCTGCCAATGTACCTCTCTCTCTCTCTCTCTCTCTCTCTCTCTCACTCTGAGCATCTCCCTCCCTCTCTCTCTCTCTCTCTCTCTCTCTCTCTCTCTCTCTCTCTCTCTCTCTCTCTCTCTCAAACCTATATCTACAGTAAACACAAAAAAAAAAAAGAGTTGTAGTATCTCGCTCTTACTATTACAATGTCAGACCCATTAAGGCAATTAACACTTCCCCTGGGCTCACTCCAGTCCAAACGAGAAACTCTTAATAGCCCGCTTCCACTCCACCAGGTTAGCCTCCACATTCATGTGCAATAGCTGCCATTACACATTCGATTCCTAAAGCCAACCTCGGGCCATCTGCTCCTGCCCGAGCCTGCCTCAGTGTCCGATGTGAAGGGAATTGTAATTTCCCATATTTTCCGATGTCCTTTCCCAATTCCTCATCTCCCTTTCCTTGACTAGTTACATCCTGCATGACACCAACAGAGTAATAGTAATATAAAGAGACGGGTTCTCGCCTTATCACCAAAGACGCGATGCCAATGCTGGACCGTGTATTCCTATGGCCCCTCAGAAAGGGGAGATAGAGAGAGAGGGGGGGGGGGGCAGAGGGAGGGGGAGACTGAGTGGGGGAGGTAGAGAGAGTGAGAAAGACCGGCGGAGGGAGGGAGGGGGCC
>JAOPJO010000154.1:5011185-5021623 GCA_027123675.1 Molva macrophthalma
CCCCCCCCCCCCCGGCGCGAGCAGCTAACCCTAACCATAAACGGTGTCTGGGGGTTCCAACAAAATTCACAATGTAACGACATGTTTCTGCATTTACACGCCTTTTGAGGTATGGCGTACCTATTCCAGCAGAGAATAACAATGTAAGAAGTAAAATGTAATGTTTTGTTTGTTTACCTATTTATAGAACCCAATTCTAATGTTTTGCCATGCTATTTGGAATGAAGTTTGGATTTTTTACATTTTCACAAATTCATTTTATTTTTAAATGTGTGTTTGGGTCTCCCCGAGGGGGGTGTGAGGGATATCAGCCTCAGGTGGGGTCCACGTTTGGGCTCACTTGAGGCAGCCCCAAGCCAACCTCATATCCCTGAAAGAGCAAGCTCAGTGCCAATGTACTGTTTTGTTGTTGTAGTCATGATTTTTATCTGAGAGAACAGTGTGCTCTATTGGCATAGCTTTCCGTTCCCATGACTAGCCATGGAGAGAATGCTCTATGCATTCCTTCCAAAGGATATTTTACACGCCTACTGTGGTAGAGGGGTCAGTTGATTCCCCGTCTGGGATTAATAAAGTACACGTCGTGCACATTCAGTAAATGCGAATGAAAGTAGATAATTTTCACACTATTACCAATATGTCATAAATATAGGGATACACATACATTGATATGTCGTTCACCACATACAAATGGTACTGGGATGTTGGTATCCACTTGGGGGCAGCAAATCACAGTACACCGGTGCCAGAGAGTCCAGTGTTTGAGGCAGCAACGGAATTTGTTTGGAACGGGTTGAACAAGTGCACTGTGGTTTTTTACATAAACATAACAGAATGCAGCCTAATCGATGGGAAGGCGAACGGTGTTTTTGATTGATTACAAAAAATCTACTACACACAATTGGCTATTTTATTTCAGTTTCCTTGGGCCCATTTCATCTGCATCAACTAAAAAATGTACATTCGTACATTCGTACATCGTAAAATGTACACTCCCGACAGCGCCAGATAAAAGATGTAATGTCAACAGCAGCACAGCAGCAGGGCAGGTTTCCTGAGGACGTCCAGGAGAACTGCCAAAAGTTGTGAAATATTTTCATCAATAAACGTTGAGGTTCTGCGCTCAGCCACGTGAGCACGCACTATTTTGGTAATGCCAACGTCACAGGAAACGGGCGCGACTAGTGAGCACGTTTCAGATAAAGCAACACGAGTTTTATTTTAGCTCGCTTGATCAAGCATGTGTAGTGGGAGTACGCGTCCATGGTAGGACTGCATAGGCTATTACTCGCAGCGTATTATAATGATATAAATCACTTATGACATTTTCATCATAAAAGCCCTAACCCAGAAAACCTTAAAACCTCTTCTGTAAACACCAGGTGCATTTTTTTACTTAATGTGGTGAAGTGAATCAAAGCTTTTCAAACCTATGTTCATGTAAATGTGGTTGATTTTATTTAGTGATGTGATAATGTTGATGGTTTGATGGTTGATGGTTTGCTCAGGGGCACGTTGTATCCAGTGAAGAGCTAGGCCTCCACTTGTGTTCCATTTGTTGCTATGGCGAAACGTAATATCAAAGCAACATGGAAACATGGTCTCAAGGACAGCACATATTTAGTATAATGCAACAAACCCTTCAAACAACATTCAAACCTTAGAGAATAATATTCTTGTCTGTGTGTGTGTATTTCAGGTGTACGGTCACGTTTAAGTATACCTATATTAATCACTAAATCAGCTTGAAACTGGATTAAAATACCATGAAAACACATGGTGCTGTGCATGGTGGGATATGCTGTGTTGGCGCCTTCATGTCCGGCAGTTCGTTAATAGTTCTTATTTTCCAAAACATTTAATAAAAGCATCATTCTAGGTATTAATTGTTCATTTTATGTTTAATATCATCTATTGATACTGTTACTACTGTACTTATCTTGCAATGTCTGGTTCTCAAAAGATATGACCAATATAATTTGATAATTTGATTTGAACTCATCATAGACACAGTGACATTGTAGTGGTGGTGGCGTTGGTGGTAGCAGCAACGTGTCCTTTTGTCGACTCACTGGAAGCTGTGCAGCAGCACAACAGACTGTGGACTAGCACAGAGAAAACCTTACTGTGTTGCTCTGCTGGCCTTTTCTGAATTGTCGTAAAACTTGATATATTGTAGAGAGGCTGAGCAGGGGGTCTGACTAGGTTGGGATAGAGAGACATCTGAAATCTGGACATGCTGTTCAGACCTCTTTAATCTTTAAGATGCCAGTGTTGTTGGTCATGCTATATGCAAGTCACATTCTTCCAAGATATATAGAAATGTAAGTGCTCGGTTTAAATAAACGTAAGTCGATGACTATACCTCACAGTATTCTTTGACTACCTTTGCTTCCTTCAAGAGTCTTATGTCTCTGATGTTTAGATGATTCACCCCAAAATTAATTCAAACATACATTTATTATTATGTAATATTCTTATATATTATTATGATATGAAATGATTACAGACTGACATTTCTGTAAATCGAAATACTATGTGGATTCACTAGTTGATTGTTTTTTTTCATTTTTCAATAGTTTTACCACACATTTTACATCTCCCACCTGCCATCAAATTCCCTATTGTCTTTCAGTGTTCTTTCAGGGTATAAGCCATGTCACATTATAGAGATTAGTGCACGTAAAAAAAAAACTAGAGAGAAACTGAGAAGTGCTTTGCCTTGGAGAACACCTTTTTCATTTTGGATATATCTACATTTTATTTGTTTGGATAAATAGTAATAACACTTGTTTAACCACCAAAATTATGCAAATAGATGTTCAATTATTTGTGTCAGACACAGACACCAAGGGAGACAGTGAGGGAGAGAGAGGAAGAGAGGCAGACACAGAGGGATTATGTAACCTGGTTGAAACATATCTGGAGTCACATGTTTGTAGTAAAACCCCACAGTGAGACAGTACTGCACAGACACACACACACACACACACACACACACACACACACACACACACACACACACACACACACACTGATGGCAGCACACGGCCATTAAAGATTCAAGCGTGATTTGCAGGCCAACGTAGAAAGCCAGCACAGTGCCCGCCCCATGTGAAGAGTGTGTGGACAAAGGCAGGCTACTGGCTCTCTGGGAGGACAGAACACGTGGCTTCACGATGAGAGAGGCAAAAGAGAGTAGGGAGAGAGAGAGAGAGGCAGGAGGGCGAGAGGAGGAGATAGAGAAGGAGAGAGTCGGAGGGGAGAGATAGGGAGAAAACGAGCGATCAGCAGTGCACTGGAGACACGCCTTGGGTTTGGTGGAATGGCAGTGTGTTTGTGCTGAATGAGACAACAGCAGTACTGCAAGGACAGAACAGGAAGGGCTGAGGGGTTCACTGAGATCGGCAATACACACCCCCTGTAAGAGGCATAGAAAGATGAGAATCCATTAAAGTGGTTTGATGTAGTCATATGTGGGATTGAAGTTCATAATGTTGTTGTGTGTTACCTACAGCATTTAAACTGTTTAAATCAGTAAGAAAATATATTGCCACAAACTGCCTTTGAACAAAGAAAATGTAGGTGTAACATCAATAACCTTCCATCTATAAGACAGATGAGTCTTGTGAAGGCAAATTGTGCGATGGCTGAATGAATGTGATTTGTTTATTTTATAATGTTTAATACTGTGCTTGGAATAACATTTGTTGTTATTTTGGCCTTGGCACCTGGCTGTGGAAACAACGTGCCCCCTCTCTTTCTCTCCCTCTCTAGCTTAATGGCCATGTGCTTCGCTCAATGCCTGTAGCATTCCAACCAAAGCATGAGTCAAACACTGCGTCTCTGTGGGAGAATGAGTTGAAGGCGGTAATAACAACCTCTTGCCAGAACACGAGTTAATTTGCCTTGGTGATGAGTGAGGAAGACATATAATCATGACAGAGAAAGGGGCGGGGATTAGTCATGTAAATGGTAGGGGGGGGGGGGGGGTCAAGCTTGCCTGACTATGGGCCTGTGTATCTGATTGGTCAGTTTACAGTTACAACAGTGCTACAATACAGCTATTGACTGTCTGCAAGTGCCCAGCTAGCACCGTCGTGACGGCAACCATCAAAACACAGAAATCGAGTCCTGTTCGGTGGCCGTCACATTTCAACTCAATATCCACTGGCCAATCATGCATTTTAGAATAGAAGTACTAAGAATAAATAGGAAGACTGATAAGAATAGTAGCCTTTAACATGGGGATTCTGGGAACAGGCAAATGCCAATACCAACTAGGCCATGTAATGTTAAACTTAAGATTGCAGTGCACAAAATGTAGAACCGAAGGAATAATAGCCTGATAAATAGCCAACATTTTCAAACTTACTTGCTAATATGTCATATCCCATGGTTGTCTTCTATCCTACCAGGGTAATGCAAATAAATAATTTATTTATACAGTTTGATGAGGTTAGGGTGCTTTGAAACTTCCATGATCTTCCACACAACAATTATCTTAAGCCAAGTAATTGGTGGAAATGGTATGCAAGTTTGCTTTATTGAAGGTCTGCCATAAGGCTTGCACAACGATTTTTTGTTTGGCCATACTCCGCCATTTTGAGAGTACTTAAGGGATTTGTTAAAGCATAAATCAACGTAAATATACGTAACCTAGTCTAATTAAAACTTTGTTTTGCCACGTCTCGCATTACAAACGCGGTGGCAGGTTCAAATACAACAAGGTCTTCCCATAATGACAAATAATTTCATGATTAATGACTAAACAATGACCAACAAAACCATTAATACCAACACAACAGATAACATTCCAATGCTCCTATTCTTCCAAAATGGAGGCGGACATTCAAGCCCTATTAATCATCTCACTCCGATCTTAAATTGCAGAGGCGGATACGGGGTGTGACTCAAAGGTCACACAACAACGTTGCCGTAGGCGAACACTCGAAGCATGACCCGGGACGTTACGGCGGTGGTAGACGTTCTGGAGACACAACCACTAACCAAACAATAGCAAGAAGTAGAATGTTTTGGGTTGACCTGCATATCAGTGGTAGAGTGTATACAGTATTTCCTTTTTTCATTTTCTTGAGGCTATGTTCTGTTGAGTAAATGTGTTTCTTTCTGCAAACACAACTTCCAAGTTAAGCATTTAAACTAAAAAGATACATATAAAAATAGGCTGAAAGTGATTTTGAACATCGTTTATTAAAGCTTACTAAGCTTCTTCATTACTACGTTTACTTCCTCATTACATTTACTTCCTGTCTAGGTTGATATCCAGAGTGAGATAGGGCTATAATGAAGTAAGCTAGTTAACATTTTGACTGTCATGGCTTCGAGTGAGATAGTGTTGGTCCTACACTAGTTGGAAGAAACTAAGCAGTAAAAAAAAAGGTTAATTTTCAACTCAAAATCAAACAGATTGCTCATTGCTCGTAATGTAGAATGACGCTTAATCAACTGCACTGTTAAAATAAGCCCCCCACAATACGTCAAAACAATATCAATTTTCAACCTATATTGACCCTGGCCCCGACGTCGGCGGATCACTTGTCGTTTCAACCTCCAAACAACGTCAAAATGCTTGCTGAGGTGCGACCAGGTCCCGCTGCATTGCTATTGTATCCATGCTCCGCGTGACCACGTGCTTTCCTTTTCCTTTTCTTTTTTTTTTACATTTAAATTTAATCTAAATATGTAAGTTCTCTCTTGCCTATCGACGCACGTTCGGCCTCTATCGCAATGTCTATTTGTCAGATATGGTTGCGCGAGCACAAATCGGAGAGGCGTTTATTTGTTTATACCCCGCCCCCTCTCAGACACGTTGCTCGAGGAGAAGCTGCACGGGGTTTACGGTTACACACTACATCATTCAATTGATCGCATCACGCATCCAGCTCATGATCCAGCAAGATACAGTCGCGAGAGACGGCTGCGCGTGTCCCGGTGTAGGCTTGGCGGGTTGAAGACGGGCCGCTACTCACTCTGTGAGAAGAGCACCGAGCTGCTGGTGTCGGTAGCATTTTAATAACCAACTCATCTGGATGTGAGAAGCTGCCCAACTGTTAAGCGTTACTAAACGGAACTGCGGAGACACAACGATTTGACAGCGATACCGAGCGACTTTAAGCAATAAACGGTAGGCTGATTCAATATTAACCTATTCTTATTAGGCCTATTATTAATAATTCAGGCTATAGAAAATGTAAGGATTTAAAACAATTATAGGATACAGTGTTTCAATTAACAGTGTACCCTTCAATAAGTTCTTAACCCACTAAGGTGAAATTGTAAACTTCATTCTTCTCATTCAGTTTGTATGCTGAATACAGCTTTTGGTGTTCCTGCCTACTTTGGCTAACATTGATCTGATATTTTCGATACACAAAAGAGCCGGTGAAGTCGGGTATATTCTGTCTGATTCAGCATGATTTGTGAGACGTGAAACTGGTGCATGTGTTAGGATTATTCCTCATTATGTAATGTTGGACATAGCCTAACGTTACTTAGGTGTGTTTGTTCAGTCTGTATCGGCGCATGTAGGCCTTTGTAGTTATTTTTGGAGGTGACGATTTAAACTGCTATTTGTAGGCTATAAAAGTGTGAACCTAGGCCTAGAACTAAACTTCTCTACAAGCTCTACGATCGAAAAAGATTGTGCGTGAATGTGGAAGAATAACAATTAGGAACAACATGTTTGATGATCATTCTGTTATAGGCTGTTAAAGGCTAGTACAGTGTTACACAATGCACATTTGTGATAAAGGCTAACGTTACTTAATAAACACATACATCTTCATCACTTTGATACTTCGCACTCTTTACAGTACTATTGGTTTACAGGTCCGACATGTTATCTGCTGGCTAAGCGGGTCGAGATCATCATGTCCACATCAGACTCGGATTACTCCATTGACTGGCTGGCCAGCGAAGAGGAGGACTCTGATAGATTCATCAGTCCCCAACACAGAGACACACAGCCCCCGCCTTCCTCAACCACCACCACGTCCTTAACTGAATATCCCAGAAGCAACTCTGGAACTGTTACTACTACCACTCCCTTGAGTAATAACACTGACTCTACGTTTAAAGATGCACGCACTGACAGGCCAAAGAGGAAGAGTGGGGGCCGATTGGAATCGGTGGGTCAAAGCATCGTGAACACATCACAGGCTAAGGGGTACACCTGTATGGGCCATGACGACATGGCCTCTTTGCCCTTGTGGACTACTCCTACTCCACTAGGTGCAGTTACTGGACAGCCTCGCCAAACACCCAGAAGAGCACACAGTCCTGACTTGGGCGGAACCCGCGAGAGGCCAGAGTCTAAAGACACTGAAAACATGCTCTTTTCCCACAAGGTAAGAGACGCCTTCTTGTCTCTGCACACAATTGTTCAATCCCACACTTATAACTTGTTGTAACTAAGTTAGGATAATATCTGACTCAAATCACGGACAAAGGAGCTCTGGATGAACGTGTCTTTACTGTCACTCAAATATCTTTACAACCGTACTGACGGGGTAACGTCACAAACACATCAATAAATGAGAAGTCACACTCAAAATCCACACCTTAATTGTACTTCATTTAAGGCCACCCATCGCCACTAAAGTAATTCTTTCACTATCGGCGTGTCCCACTATCAGCTTGTTTCAGCGAGAGCTCTTGCTGACAAAGGGCTGTGATCTATTGTGTCCATGGTTGACACCAGGCTGAAAACATTCATGGAGGGCGGTGGGTGTAAATAGGCACATCAGTCACTTGGACATAAATCAATGTGGATGTGTACTATGAGAAAATACAGAGGAACTTCTGTAAAATACTTTCTGGTAATGTACACATTAATAGGCGTTTAGTAATTACATAATCTCTCTCTCGCTCTCTCTGTCTCGTTCTCTGTCTCTCTGTCTCTCTCTCTCTCTGTCTCACTCTCTCAGTCTTCTAAACATACATAACATACGTACTCATGAATCACATTACTGGGGGTGAGGTGTTGATGTGTGTTTTATAGGCAACCAGGTAAAGCGGTACCAGCACTGAAAAAAGCACTAGCACCGTAGTGATGACATGGGGTGGAAGCAGTGTCTGTTTGATTTTGCGTCTCTGTTGCCGATTGCGACTGAGCGCCTGTGGCTAACCCAACCATGTGTTCCCTGCAGTGCGTGGAGCTGCAGCGCTACGTCCAGCCCCTGGCGTCCATCCTGCGGGGCTTGAGCTCGGGGAGGTACTCTCAAAGTAAGTGCATGTGGCCCCCCCCCCCATTAAACCTGCACTATGTACGCTTCCCCATTAGCAGCCTCTAGTGGCTTGGGTTATAGCTACAGTTATAGCGGTATGATTTCAGACGACAGTTAGTGGATGGGCTCGTTTACAGACCTGCATGCAGCGCTTCAAGTCACTCCTGCAGCTTTCTGAATGGAGCCGCATAGTCACTACACAGATTAGAGACCACAAAAGTTAGGGTGGAGGAGGACAGTATGGACATGGGTGTTCGGGGAGTGAGTGTGTGTGTGAGTGTGTGTGTGTGTGTGTGTGTGTGAGTGAGTGTGTGTGAGTGTGTGTGTGTGTGTGTGTGTGTGTGTGTGTGTGTGTGTGTGTGTGTGTGTTAGCCTGTGTTTACTGTGTGTGTGTGTGTGTGTGTGTTTTTCTTTGTGTGTTTGTGTGTGTGTGTGTGTGTGCACACACACTGGTCTAACTGTGTGCATTCTCGCCAACCACTGTGGCATGCTAAAGAGTTAATGCACTAGTCGGACTCGGCTCTCTCTCTCTCTCTCTCTCTTTCGCTCTCTCTCTCTCGCTCTCTCGCTCTCTCTCTCTCTCTCGCTCTCTCGCTCTCCGCTCTCTCCCAGAATGTGTTCCCCGCCTCAGCACTGCAGTCAGCCGGTTCTCCCAGACTCCCTCCTCCTCCTCCTCCTACTCCTCCTCCTCCTTCTCTTCTTCCTCCACCTCCTCCTCCTCCTCCTCCTCCTCCTCCTCCTCCAGAGATAAGGTTAATAATTCAGCCAGCTCTCACGACTGTTCCATATTTCAAGGATCCTTCAGAGGAGCAGCAGGTCCACTCTGGAGCGGTGGATAGGGCTGCTGGGGTCACCCCCTTTCTTTCTTCTTGTCCTCCATTCGCTGCGCTCTGTGAGTGTGTGAGCGCACGTGTGTGTGTGTGTCTGTGTGTGTGTGTGTGTGTGTGTGTGTGTGTGTGTGTGTGTGCCACCAGTATGACATGTGAGGGCTGTGTTAGTGCGTCTGCGCGCTGCCGAGCGGAGGAGTGGATCTCTCTCTCTCTCTCTCTCTCTCTCTCTCTGTCCTCCCCTCTCCTCTCTCGTCAGCCCCTCCCACACTCAGAGCTTTGCTCCCTCCCCGCGTGTCTCTCTCTCTCTCTCTCTCCACCACTCTAGCCGGCTTTATTTCAGCGTCTCGGACTTCCACCCTTATTCCTCCCACTCCCCTCCCACTCCCTCTCTCGCGCCCGCCCTCTCTCTCTCTCTCTCTCTCTCTCTCTCTCTCTCTCCAGCGCAAACACAGCTCCTCTCCGTGTCGGACATGTGATGAAAAAGTGGCTCATTCACGCGCTCCGACGCACCTCCTATTTCATCATCAGCCTCCCTCTCTCCCTCCTCACTCCTGCCTGCTCTCTCTCTCTCTCTCTCACTCTCTCGTGCGCGCCCTTGCTCTCAGTCTTCTTTTTCTGTCTCTGTTTCACTCGCTCCCCTCTTTTAGCCCCAGCCACACGCAAGGGGGAGACCGGCGCTCTGAAAGAGAGAGAGAGAGAGAGAGAGAGAGCGAGCGAGAGGGAGGGGGGTGAAAAAGAAAAAAAAAAAGGAAAAAAAAAGTCTGCTGCTATTTCTACAGTCAGGGCCTCCCCACCGCCCGCCCTTCCAAAGACAGAGGGCTTTTTTTTTTCACTAGGAGCTGGATTTTAACCCTCTGTCTGCAACACGCTGCACACCAGCTCTGCAAATCCTGGCAACAAGTGGGGATTTTAAGGGCCTCGCTCTTCGCTTTTCTTCCACTTTTTCCAGCCGCGCCGATTCGCGCAACGACTCGGATTTTGGCCTCGCCGCTTTCGCCCCCGGCCGCCGTCTTTTTCGAAATGTAACCATCCGGGTGGAGTTGTCGTGCGTTTGCCCGGAGACGTGACGTTTATGTGTCCTCGCCGATATTTCCCGGGCCGCTTCCGATCCCGTTTTATTGGACAAAAATCGTGGCGAAATGAGCGGCGGCGACGGGTGATGGCGGTGGCGCCTCCGCCACGTGACAGGGCCTCGTTCTACCTGGGGCGCGCGGGCGCCCGGGCGCGCGCGCGCGCGCGCGCCCGCGCTCGCGCCAGAGCCCGCGCGGGCGCGCGAGCGCCGAGTGGCTCCAGAGCGCCCGGACTGCGTGGCTCCAGAGCGCCGCGTGGCTCCAGAGCGCCACTAGAGCGGTGTTGTCT
>JAOPJO010000154.1:5084803-5096230 GCA_027123675.1 Molva macrophthalma
TGTGTGTGTGTGTGTGTGTGTGTGTGTGTGTGTGTGTGTGTGTGTGTGTGTGTGTGTGTGTGTGTGTGTGTGTCGGCAGGTACCTGAAGCTGTTCACCTTCCTGCCCCTGGGGGAGGTGGAGGGGCTGATGGAGCAGCAGCGGCTGGACCCGGGGAAGAGGCTGGCCCACAAGAGGCTGGCGGCGGAGGTCACCAAGCTGGTCCACGGCAAGGAGGGCCTGGAGAGCGCCAAGAGGTGAGCGGCGCCACGGAGATGGTGGTTTGGAGAGGACATTTTCTTTTTGTTGTTGTGAGATTGTAGTTGAGGATTGTGGTTATCGCCTTCATTTTTTTTTGTTTAATCGTTTTTCTATTTTTTCTTCTTGCCTTCTTAATTGATTTCCAATTATTGCATGTCTTGTCCCCCTACATATTTCAAACTTTTTAAAGGAGAACCAAACCTTTTTAAACGCCCTTTATAGAGCAATGTGCAGGTTACTTTTTTTTTTTTTAATTCACATTGTGTGCTCCATAGAGAGAAGATGTCAAGGATTTATTTTTGTTTTTCCTGCTAGAAAGCGATTAAAAATAGTGAAGTAGTGAGTAGTTATGTGGGGCACAGCCTGCATTACGCGATCAGATCAAAGGGGGAAAACCTACGTAGGCACCCTGATACATGATTGACAGGATGGGGCTGTCAATCAGCTGTGAGGATGTCATTCTGCATGAGGTTGTCAATCAGCACGCTTCCAGTAGCGCAGAGGTGTCACTGGTGTATTGTGATGGATTTGTGTCAAGTTAAGTATTGCTGCGCGTTATGTTACTAAAATGAGTCTAGCTGCGCACAACATGAATGTAGTCTTTACATTGATTTCATTCATACTTTTACTACATGAATATATTCTTTACATTGATTTCATTCATACTTTTACGACATGAATATATTCTTTACATTGATTTCATTCATACTTTCACGACATGAATATATTCTTTACATTGATTTCATTCATACTTTCACAACATGAATATATTCTTTACATTGATTTCATTCATACTTTCACAACATGATTATATTCTTTACATCAATTTCCTTCATTCTTTCACAACATGAATATATTCTTTACATCGATTTCCTTCATTCTTTCACAACATGAATATAGTCTTTACATCGATTTCCTTCATTCTTTCACAACATGAATATATTCTTTACATCAATTTCCTTCATTCTTTCACAACATGAATATATTATTTACATCGATTTCCTTCATTCTTTCACAACATGAATATAGTCTTTAGTGTTCACAATGATTTCCTTCATTCTTTTCCCACATGTTTATTAATTAGGGGTGCATACCGGCCAGTTGCGCTTTAAAAGAAAAAACACTTTCTGCGAGCTCCCCTGTAAACCGCACCTTCAATTCACTTTCAATAAGCAGAGGACATGTGGGTTGCAATAACGCATAATCAACAGGTGACCGGGTAACCATATCCGCAAATCCCAGGTGTTGCATGCAGTAGCATGTGTTTAACCTATAGAGGGCGTCATCTACTATGCAAACCAACCCCAACACACCAAAGTGGTGTTGGGGCTGGGTCTCTTCTTTAAACAATACCTGGACTCTTTCATGTCATGGCACCTGATAAACATCGCTAGGAATTGTCAATGGCTTTAGAGGTTTCGTTTTCCACTTGGAAGGCCATGAATACATATGAACTATCAGTAGACATAATTTCGCATAATGTAGGTTTTACTATATCCCTGCACAAATGCATACTCTATCCAGCCTTTTACTTGTAATTAAGGTTAGAAGCCGGTGGGTGTTAATGCGTTTGTAATATCTTTGTGTAACATGGTAATGGTGACTTATAGCAAAAGTTCCTATCCTTGTATTTGTGATTCCTATGGCGTCTCTACTCTGTCCAGTAGTTATTTTTATAATAGGTTGCACTATAACCTTTTAGCTACAAAAGGTTAAAATGCCGCACAACCTATTATAAAAATAACTACTGGACAGAGAGTACTATACTCCCATATTCTCAGCCTCGCCTTTTGGTCACTTTGGATAAAAGCGTCTACTAAATCGATGGTTGTCAAACACCTTTTACTAATGTAGCCCTAAGATATTTTCTCTCAGCCAACTACCCCTGTCACCAGCACAAATTAAATGTAACATATATCATGTATGTCAATGGTAACATGGTTGGTGTGAATGCTCCCACGGGCTTGTGCTTCACTTATGATTGTTGTCATTCATATCGAACTTGAATGCAAGTCTTAAGATATACTTATAATCCCTAAAGGTGGTAGAAACTTTCCTAGTACCCCTTGCAAAGTACCCCCGTTTGTGAAACACGGTGCGGAACGACTGAATGTAAAGCCTGGTTTCTGGGGTTGCAGGTGCACCAACGCGCTGTACCACAGCAGCGTGAAGGCCCTGGAGCAGATGAGCGACGAGGAGCTCCAGGAGCTCTTCCACCAGGCTCCCTTCCACGAGCTGCTGCTGGAGCCCGGCTCCACTGTGCTGGACGCCTGCCGCAGAGTCCAGGCCATCCCCGACGGACCCAAAGGGTAGATAACTCCGGCTTGGTCTCTCTGGCTCTGTATGTGTCTCTCTTTGG
Organism: Molva macrophthalma; assembly: GCA_027123675.1. Taxonomy (NCBI): domain Eukaryota; kingdom Metazoa; phylum Chordata; class Actinopteri; order Gadiformes; family Lotidae; genus Molva; species Molva macrophthalma. The sequence goes on from JAOPJO010000154.1 coordinate 5,087,402, forward strand.
CTCTGTCACTCCCTCTGTCTCCATCTCTCTGTCTGTCTGTCTGTCTCTCTCTCCCTCTCTCTCCCTCTCTCTCCCTCTTTGTTTTTCTCTATACGTGCTTCTCTCTCTGACTCCAACTCTTTTTGTCTCTGTCTCTCCCTCTATCTGTCTCTGGCTCTCTCTTCATCTCTGTCCATCTCTGTTTCTATCTCACACTCTGTCTGTCTGTCCGTCTGTCTGTCTGCCTCTCTTGCTCTCTTTCTCTCTATATCTCTGCTTCTCTCTCTCTCTCTCGCTCTCGCTCTCGCTCTCTCTTTCACCTTTCTCTCTCTCTCTCTCTTTCACCTTTCTCTATCAGCTTTACATATCAATTCAACTTTTTTTATAACTTTTCTACAATACTACAATTTCTACAGTTCAAGGGAAACGACACAAGAACAAGTAAAATGAGTTTAGAATAACAATAACAATTCTGAATCGCAGAGATACAGGATACAAGCTATTATTATTTAACAGCATATAGCTGCTTGCACTTTTGATATTCCTATCTGCTATACCTTGCAGCAGGACACATATTTGTTGAAAGGAATCATTGGTATATATTTTCATTGAAGAAAACAACAATGAAGCAAAATGAAGCCACTCACCATGCTGACCACGTTGGTTCTCCCTGCCGATGCTTCTGCAGGTATCGCATGGTCACAGAGGGAGCCGTATGGATCAACCACACCCGCTCGGACAAGCCGGAACAGGTTTTGATACCCAAGATCCACATCCTGTCAAATGGACTGAGCCTTCTCAGGGTGGGCAAGAAGAACTTCTACATCATCAAGTGGCTCGGACTATGAGCTGGAAAGCCTCTTTGGATGACAGGGGGGACAGAACAAGTTCACACTCCACAAGGACTTCACTCTATGGGACTTAGCGTGGAGGTAAGGGTATATTGTGTCCTGGCTGGGCCAACAACTGAACAATGATAAATGGATGGATAGGTGGAATGACTGACATGTTGATTGAAATTGTTGGCACTTACACATATTGGGAACATGTATTACATGTGTTAACGTGTATTTGTATATATATGTGATTGTTTAATTTGTGGCCCAGATTCATGATTAAAAAAATTCGATTACGATGTTACGGTTGTATGAAATAAGATGTTTTTAGATAAGGTGGAATTATTAGTAGCAGTTTTCAAACATGACCACTAGTGGGCAGTCTTGTTCCAAACATTGGAAGCAGGTTGCTTGAGTTGGCTTCGAGTGAGAGAAGTACTATTTTCTCCCAAAAAAGGATACGCCTAATAATTGTTTAATTTAAAAAAGTAATATTTCTGTAATATAATAATTGACGATAGACTGTGTCCATTGTATCCTGAATTTCCTGGAATTTAATATGCCACAATTTGACCACTTGGTTGTTTTTTTTCATTGACTGAAGTTGTATCCCTAGATTAGAACTGGTGTAATTTAATTAAACCTTTTTTTTATAATAATTAATCTATAATCATTTGTAAGTCATATTTTTTTAACTAATAGAGGCTATTTAAATTTGTTTTTTTAGTATTTTTCTCTGACATCCTGGTCTGTTTAAAATAATTGGTTTAAACTAAGTAACATTTGAAGAAAGGGACACGTTATTTAATGTTTTTAGCCCTGTAGGGCTCATTCGACCTATCGAACTCGACCCTACTCTAGAGAAGTAATGTCCAGTTTCTAAAGTTACATTTTTTGGGGGGGTATTTATATTGAGACAATGGATACATTTACGAGCGATTATGAGTAACAAAATAAAAAGTTATGTAAATCCATTTATAAAGAATTCTCGTCCGGGGTAAATTATGTCAAGTTGCGTCATATTTGGTCCAGTGTGTTTTCGTTGATCGTGTCGTGAGTCTCCAGCGTGCAGCGTGATCACCTTAAGAAAAGTGGGCGGGCTAAAGACCTTTAACCAATGAATGCCACTCTCCGGGTTAAATAGCTTTCTGTGTCAATCATTTTCCCCCAGTCAGCCTCCCCTCAATCCCAAGTACATCTCTCAATCGCCATATTGGGTACTGAAAAGGTTTGCCTGCAATTTCTTTCCTCTCACTACGGAGCGGAGTGGACCGACTGGCTCAGTTTTACTGCACTGGGTATTCATGTTCAGTGGAGACAACCATTGCTTGCTTTGCCATTTCGGCACTCACCGTTTTTTGATCTAGACATATGCATGACATGCGTGCATTTCTGTTGATCTGTCGTTTTACGCGTGTGTTGGATTTGACTGAGCGAATACGAAAAACGCATTTTGAGTGTTAATATCTGGACGCTCTCCGATCCCTTGGAAAATGTCAAATGTTCGTCTGTCGAATGGGAGTCCGACTTTGGAACGGACGGATGCCCGGGTCGCTGAACACCCGAAACCGTCCTTTTGCAGAAGTCTTTTCGGCCCCGTGGACCACGAAGAGTTAAAGAGGGATTTAAAGGGACATTTGCAAGAGATGGAAGAGGTTGCCTCTGCAAAATGGAACTTCGACTTCGCGAAGCATAAGCCGCTGAAGAGCGGGAGGTTCAAGTGGGACTTGGTGGATTGTAAAGACCTTCCCGATTTCTACAACAAACCTCCTCGCTCGTCGAGATCGTCGCCTTGCTCCACTGGGAATAACAACGTGGATTTAAATGGAAATCATAGTTGTGTTGTGATGGGAAGTGCCCGGCAACCCCCCGCAGACAGCGAGAGGTGCGAGAGTCAGATGGACTGTAGCGAGCAGTGCCACGGACAGCGGAAAAGACCTGCCTGCAACGGTGAGACCGTTACCCCGATTCAACCCCAAAAAGCCTCATAGCAAGCTAAACTTCTCCTTAAAATTTTAAATTGAAGCATTAGGGCTACAGATGTATTTGAGAAAAAAAAAAATTTTTCTTTCAGTTAAAAGACAATAAGGAAACAAATGTTAATTTGTATAAATGTGTAAGAACCAGACTACTTCCAGGTGTCTTTGTGGAAAAAGGTTTTTCACATAGTATATTAAATCTTACTTTTTTTTGCAGACACTGCGACCCAAAGTAAAAGGTCACACACAAGTTCGGATGAAGTTCGGTGCCTAAACTTGACACATTCTGCCGAACACACACCCAGAAAGTCCAGTCCCAAGAGACAGACGTGAGAACGAGAAAGGTAAGAAATGACAATTAAACTTTTTTTTGTTTTTGTTTGGAATCGTAGGATATCTTAATGGTTATACCATAGTCTCCTCACGTTAAGTTTTTCTAGCTTTGTTTTCCCGTTTCGTCTTTTCACAGCTGTTGTGTTTAAATCCCTTCACGCCTATTGGAAATCCGAATTAGACTAACGTTATAGGAGTCGGGTGTTATCGGCTCTGTTAACCTACTGCTCGATAATCAACCGATCACTCGAATCTATTTAGTATTTGTTCTTATCATGTCTAACGCCCCTGACTATGTCAAACTGCATAAATGTCGAAGTGTCTTGGTGCCCGATAATTTTACAAACGATTTGTAGGTACATTTCGAAGTTTTTATACATTGCGACGTTTGGCCACAAAGGGTTAAAATAAGAGGCAGCACGAATGTCACATTTACTACAACCGCTGCCACAGCGAGGTTGAGTTTCCTCCAAAACTGTAAACAAGTCCTGTGAACAACACTATAGTAACACGTCAGCAACCACTGCCCCCACGACCAGGAAGAAAGGGGCTGGTCTCTAATGGTAGTTCCTAGATCCAAGGGTCCGAACGTACAGTCAGTCACCAACCAATCAGTGATTGCTAGGACTGCACGTTTTGAGAAGTGATTGGTTGGTAACCGAAAGAGGTACAGCCTACAGCTTTGGATCTAGCAACTATACTGTCTCTGAACGCACGTCGTAGCCTACACAGCAGATAATACCCCATTGCAACATATGCCTGTTCGAGCGATACTAACGTTAAAAATCCCATAGGCTTAATAAGCTGACCTTAGAAGATAGAGTAGTAGGCCTATAGCCTGTTCAGCGTTTAATTTGCATTTTGAACAAATGCACCATACATGTCATATTAGTCTATTACTCAAGGATGCAGTTATGAAATACATGAACCCTTATACATGTATATATTTTTTAACAATACCCAGACCGTATAGGCCTAAATGTAATGTTCTATCAACATTGAATTGAATAAACTGATAATGTTTTTGTCCATCAGATCTGAAGATGTATTTCCCCTTTGGTGCGGGAGAGCTCAGTGTTGGCCGACGTGGAAGAGGAACTACACAACAGAAACATATCAACTCTCCTGAGGAAGGGGGGAGGGGCACTGAATAGAAACACTAAAGTTGTGGCACTCAAATTAAAGTTACTGCCTCTAAAAGCAGTCTATGTAGCAGTGTGCAATTAGGTTGAAATTCCCTTTTTGCTCTTTTTCTGTGTGTGTGTGTGTGTGTGTGCGTGCGCGAGTGTGTGTGTGTGAGTGTATATACATCTATTTCTCTCCAAATGTAGCACATAAGAAAACATGATATGAAAGCAAATCCTTTTATGTAAAAAAAAAAAGTGTGAATATTGATTTGACTTGAATTGCAGTGTAGTTTGATGGTTGTTGTTTTTTTTTTTTCTCCAAATGCTGTTCCCTGTATTTGCCTTAAGACGATTTGACTTTGACATGGTCTCCATTTGCCACACAAACAGGCTTCTGATAAGTGTTATCTCAATAGGTCATCCCCCTCATAGTCTGCAGTGAAGAACGGTACCAATCTAGCTCCTTTCTTGTTTCTCGTGGTCGCTTTCTTTTTATTTTTAATTTTAATTGTCCATGGCCATTGTCACAAAGTGTCAACAAAAAAACACAGGTTCTCATTTCACTTTTTTTTCCAACCCCCAGAAGATCAGTACAGCATTTATTTTTTATTTTTCAAATATCTATAACATGTAATGTTACATCCTTTGCTGTAGTGTAAAATTGTATTTCTCAAACCACCTAATATTTATTATGTCAAAGAGCTGTTATGGTATTGATTTAAATCCTGGAACGTTATATATTATTATTATTATTAATATTATTATTATTTCACTCTCAAAAAGTTCTCCCATTACTTTGTAACATGTCCAGGTGCATGTGACCACCCCTGTTGAGTTGTGAGGTACTTTTATGCTGAAGGAGACAACATAAACTGCACAGGTAGTGTTTTTATTTTAATTTTAATTTTTGTTCAATATCATGCCATCCTCCTGTCCCCTGTCCCTAGGACTTATCTTGTTGCTGTTTTAATTATATATTTTTTTTAATAGGAGCTTTTATTTTCTAAACGAGATGACTGTCCTACAATGCCAAATACATGGTTGCTCCGGTATGGCTGCCACAGCCTGTTTGCTCCAGATTTGACTTCACATTGTGTTCCTTTGTGATAACCTACAGAAAATTTGTTTCTGGGGGGGGGCCCCCGCGCCGGCGGGGGGGGGGGGGGGGCGGGGCGGGGGCCGGGCCCGGCGGCCCCCCCCCCCAGACAATCGCTTCTTTGCAAATTAGAATTAGCAAACAAGCTGGCGATAAATAATGCTGAGCGTGGCGGGCGAGCGGGCGCTTTGTTCTGGGGCGTCGGCGGGGATGGACCGGTGCAGCCTGGAGGTGCTGCGTGGAGGTGCTCAGGGATTGCAGGGGGGCTAGAATATGCTCCACTTAACACACGCACACGCACACACACACACACATATATGTATATAAACTCACACACATCCACACACATTTAGGCACACACACACACACCAACACACACACACACACACACACACATACTCACACACACACAAACACGCCTGCCTCTGTGCTCGTCTCGTCTTCCCTCTGCTCAGCTTCACAGACAGACAGACACAAACAAGGCGCCATTGTTGTAGCAACACTCCGAGTGAGGATGCTAATTAGATTTTCTAATTGAATAGAACAATTAGAGCAAGTGTTTGCTTGATTCATCCCTCAAGACGTCATCTAATTAAGCACTGATGCATTGTTTGAGGGCTTAAACGAGCGCATCACTCTCCACACAACAGGGCCCCCCCATTTTCTTTTTACACGCAAAAGCAAATACAATAATCATCACTTTCTCTGGCCACCCCATCTGTTACCGCACTCCAAAGGTGGACGGTTGTGGTGGGGGTTTATTCTTAGGTTAAAAAAGTAGAGAGACAGTGAGGCCGGATACACTGTGTGGAAGAATAGTTTAGAATAGCTTAAGGCTCTGGGTTCGAACCCTAATGTATGCAGTCTACCTGTAGGCATCCTTGAGCAAGATGCCCAACCCCCCGGGGCCTACCTGCTCCTTAATGACATGCATCTAAAATTATTCACTGGAAGTCTCTTTGGGTGAAAGCGTTCTCTAAATGACTGAGGGAATAGTAGATTGTAAACAGTAGGTCTAGAGAGAGCAGCACGTACGGTGAGATGCAGTTGACGTTGACACCTCTGTCGATCCACTCAGTGCCCAGCGTCTGCGTCAGCTTCACCACTCCTGCCTTGGAGGCGTTGTAGGACAGCTGCTTCTGGGGGTGGGGTACTGCGTGGGGAGATGGAGAAAAGGAACACATACAAAATGAGAAAATGTGCATAACAGAGAGGATAGGGGTAACTAACCAGTGGTGAGGGTGTTTGGCTCCCAGCTGAAAGGTTCTGGGTTAAAGCCTCACCCCTAACTGCTCATAAAGGACACGTAGCTAAAGAAAGTCCACTGTTGATAAATAGTCAGCTTCATCACAAAATAGTAAAAAGGTCTATATAGTTAATGGTAGTACTGCATATAGTCCAAATGCCTTCTTACACCTTTGAAGTCAAGATTAACAATTGCAATTTGGCTCCAGACAATCATTTAGCGAATCATGAATATACAATAAAAACGTAAAACAACCACTAAACTAGGTTCCATAAGTGAGAGACCCATTAGGAAATTAGGAAGTGTTGTGTATATTGTTGGCTCCTAGCAGGACGGTACCACGGGGGCCGTTCTTTCGAAGCGGCCGAGGGGGGGGCCCCTGCGGTTCTTTTTTCGGCGGACCTGTGTAAAATTAATTGCTTCTAATGTCCGGTTATGCGTGGCGCCCGGCAACAAAGGCGGGACGCCATTTGTTTGCCCTGACCATCACAGATGCCGCACGCTGCATGGGATGCCAGGACAGGGCCTTCGCTCGCTGCCAGTTGATTAATCATGGCACGGAAAGCTCCAAGTTACATACAACTTTAGTAGTTAACCCCGTCACCCGGGCGACCGCACTGCCAAATGAGTGCAGTACAGAGGCTGGGATGATGAATGCCAGCCAGCTGCATGGAGGTGGGCTCCCGGAGAGCCAGGACTGGGCATCCTGTATACATCGCTCACATTAAGAAAGAGAGGGGGGAGGGGGGTCTGGTGAGGATATTAACACAAGGCCGTGCTGGTTGGTGGGACTGGTTTGCCAAAAGGGGAGGGTAATGATGCAAACGGGTGGATGAGAAATTTTGATACCCTTAACAACAAACTTTGCGTTTCTTAAAGTCGCATTGTGTAACATTTTAACTAGTTTGGTTAGCTTAAGATAACCTGAACATATGTGTACTTAATTTCATTTTATAGGGATTTCAATAATATTCTCAATAAAATCTAAAATCTAATAAAATCTAATCTAAAAACTGATATATTCTACAAATAAAGAATTCTGGCCAGCCCGTACCTCCCTCATTGGTTACCGGAATCTTATCTTATCAACGCTCCCAAAACCCCTCCCACTCACGCCACCCAGACATTGCAACTTTAACCTCACTCATTCTAGTACTATATATTATGGCAGTATTTTATCTGTTGAATTTATCTTAATGTACACGGATACTTTTCTAAATACTCAAATAAAACATAAAACATAATAAAATGGTAAGGGGAGTTCAGGGATATGTTCCCTTTATCAAAGACAGGTCTATTGTAATTTAATTGTGACCAATATATTGGGATGTACCGTGTATGGCCAGATCCCTGTCCATGTGCAGCCCTAAATATCGGAGAAGGATGATGAGGGGGCACAGGGCAGGTCAGAGGGGTGGCTACAGAGAACTGCTGGTCCAATGCTGGTCCAATACCAGGGAAGGCATACCCTGGCGGGTCCAGTCCCAGGGAAGGCAGACCCTGGCTGGGCCAGGCAGTGCTGGATAAAGGGCCGAGGACTCCATCCTCTAAGAGTTCGCAAGAAGGAGCAGAGCCCAGGACTTAAGACACAGATTGAAGGCAAAATCCGATTTATCAGGACAGGAAACACTGCTAAAAATGCCTAACATCGCTAATCCCCATGCGAGACCCCATGATATGGCTCCCAAATACCATTCAGAAAACGCCTTCATCCTTCAAATAAACCCACATTGATGTTTTCTCCGTCTTGAAGAGCGGTAATCCCCCAGAGAGGGTGAGAGCAAGAGAGAGGGAGAAAGGGAGGCAGAGGGTAAATTCGCTCCAAAGCCCTCTTTAATATTCAGCCTATTGCCCCGTTTTCAACGGAGAGAAAACATGCTCTTTATCAGCCATGTCTCTATGTAGAGAGCCGGCCAGAGTTAAAATGATATATCAACCTTGGATTGGGACCAAATACAGAGAGGGAGAGAGAGAGAGAGTTCCTGTTGCAATTATGATGCAGCTGAGACGCATGGGGATAACTCTAACTGTGAGAGACTCAATAGACTCCCACCTGTCCACCCCACACACACTGTGGAGAGAATGGTCTGGGGGGTGACCATATCAAGTGGGATATTTGTTGTTCATCTGTCACTGGTGGCATTATGAAGTAGTGTCGAACACACACACACACACACACACACACACACACACACACACACACACACACACACACACACACACACACACACAC
>JAOPJO010000154.1:5222228-5236524 GCA_027123675.1 Molva macrophthalma
CGCCGGGTCCCCGGCCCCCCGCCCCGCCCCCCCCCCCTCGGCGTTTCTCTAGCACACTCCTAATGTGAATCAGGAGTGAGCAGAGTGAGACATAACGGCAGGAATGTGAGCACAGCGCATGCTCCTTTTTAATAATGGAGAAAGCAGGTGGCTGTCTGTCATCAGGCAGCTTGCTGTCAGCCGGCCCGTTGGTCTGGGGACGGAGGCCGTGGCAGCGCCGGTGTCAGGCCTGTCAGCACTTCATTATTATTGACTTGTGCTGGTAGAATTTAGCCCAGAATGGCAAGAACGTTTTAGTAGGGAATTGAAAATTGGAATTGGCATTTACGCAGTTTCTCATTACCTTCTCATTGTGAGTGTATAGAGGTAAGCTTTGACCGTTACTTTTCATTCCAATAGTGAAACTATGCTTTCATGTTGTTTGGCCCATTGTTAGTCTACTATTTACTATTATTTAGTCATTTTAGCTGATGCTTTTATCCAGGTGATTTACAGTGAATTCAGAAGCATGCTATTGTTATTATTGAGGAAGTGGTTAGGCATCTTGCTCAAGGATGCCTAACTGAGTGCAGACAATGGAGATCGCAACAGCCTGACTGGGTCAGGGACGTCCACGCTGAACACCGTATGGATTAGACATGTAAAGCCATGATGAGGGCCATTAGCATCCATCAGGGCCCCGGAGAGCAAGACGGATCAGGCCGGATCACTGTGGAGCTTTAAGCCATTCAACAGTGGAGACTATTGTTGTTCCCACAGATTGTGATGGCAGATAGGGGAGGTGGGTCCAGTGGTAGTACAGAGAAACACTATCTGTCTGAGGGAAGCTTCAAAAGACTGGGATGCGCTACGGCTATGAGGCGGCTAACAGGATTCTCCCTTGAGTTCCCATAGCAATCATGTGGATCAGTTGGACTGCACCAAAACAAGTTGGGAATCTTCTAGGCACAATGAGAAATAATAAGTGAGCATTCTTAGTCCGACGTCTAGTTAGAAACACCCTCTAAAGTTCTCTGCTGATGATGTACTTCTTAAAAGAAGGCTCCTGAAGAAAATGTTTTAGTCCACTGTCCAGCATTGGACAGGCCAACACAACCCAATAAACTACAAACATGGTGGAATTCGGAAGTGTTCATGAAATCATTACAGGTTAAGCGAAATCCCATCCATGCCAAGAGATGGGCAGGCATGCGTACAGGAGATCCATACATGCTGGTTTTTATTCATCAGTGGATGATATTGAGCCATGTGACTCAATGTGATGTCATGCCATAATCCATCATTCCCTCCTATGGCCAACGCTACCTTATCATCACTTATTCTCCTCTCATCTTGTGGTTCAGAAAACGGAGGCTTGGGAGTCGGAGATGGCGCGGGCGGACCGCTTCGAGTACATCTGGGAGGACAGCGCCTCGCAGCAGAACATCCTGGACACGCTGGCCCGCATGAACGCGCCCGGCCCGGGCGAGGGCGAGGCGGCCCCGAGGGAGGAGCTGCTGGGCCGGGCCGAGGTACAGGAGTACCGGGACTGTGTCACCAGCCTGAAGAACGAGGGGGAGAGCGAGAGCGCCACGCTCCGCTACAGAGAGGCCGTCAAGAAGCTGCTCAGTCTGTAGCGCGCGCCGTCACCTATCTCCAACGCACCCACCCCAGCCATCCACCCCTTAATCCATCCAACCGTCCACACACACGGGGGGGGGGGGGGAGCAGTTCACCTGGGGACGGGGGGTCACAAGCAGAGGACTGCATTAGCACTTGGGAGCATTGGGTTACTCTTCGAGGCTTTGAAACAAACATTGTAATATCGTTTGAGACTCCTATGTTCTCCTGGGACAGGACTCGAGCATCATTCACTCATTCAGCATCGTCGACAAACAAACAAACGTTGTGCGGTTGATAGTGGAACTTTTTGTTTCTTTTTTCGGGCTTTCAAGTTATGCTTCAATCCACATCCATAACCCCAACTCCGTGCCAGTTCTTCTCTCCTCCTCGCCGTCAGGGCGGGAGAGAGAGGGCCCCGCGTCCCAGTGAGGGAAATCATTCAGTGACAGTTCTGCTAAATATCCCTCCCCCCCCCTCCCCTTCTCTCCCCACCACTCACTCCTACTTGAAACAGCTTTGCTCTGTGGTCCGTGCCATTCCTGGACATTTAAAAACCCAAATGTGCTGGACGTCAAACTGCAACCACCACACATCACTCGACACCTACTTTTTTAAAAGCAGAGCTTCTCCAAACGCGCGCGACAACCCTTGGATTGTTTTCCATCGCATTTCTTGCTTGGGAGCTCCCATCACTGCACTTAAGTGTAGGGCATGCTCCACGAGGTTTGGCGTAAACATCCTCTCTCACTCTTTTGAAGTGTATTGAAATGTAGCTCGGCCAGCATGGAACGTCTTCTTGTGTATCATCTATCGCCGCCTTTTTATACCAAGGCGCTGTGGTAAAGCGGCTGTTTTTTTGTTTTTTTTTTGTCCTGTCACGAGCCATTGCTTCAGAAGTGAAACCAGATACTTATGCTGTAATGGTGGGCTTAATGTGTTCAGAACGTCAACTCTAATAAATCTGTTTTTCATTAACTCTAGGTCTCCACTTGTGTCTGTGTCCCTGTGCCCAGAAGTGTTTTTGGTTCTCTAAATAGTGATACGGTATAGAATAACATTTTGTTTGGGGGGAAAATAAAAATGATTAGAAGATGTGTGCAACATTCACATTGAAAGCAAAAGCTTTGACACTTAACATAAGATTCCATTTTACATTCTTTAACTGTACATTTTAAGGCACGTTCATGAACGAACAAAAAAACATGAACTTCCAGTCCCAGTTTTTCTTTGCTCTCTCCCGGCCGCGTTCAAGAACCTTCTCTGATGAGCACGTACTTAATCAGACGCATGGACTCTCCTTTCCCTCTCCAGGTGGTCCGGTAGCGTCCCTTCCGCTTCCTGCGGCCTCTCCAGCTGACCACCACCAGCACGGTGCAGCAGCAGCTGAGCAGCACCGTCATGCACGTGGCCCCCATCACCAGCAGGGTGTGAGCCGCAACGTGCCACTCCGTCCCCAGACCGTCCGCGCCGTCGCCCCCGGCTCCGTTCATCCACGGAGCCCCCTCGCCGTTCCCCGCCGCCGTGATGTTCCTGCCGACGGGGCCTCCTATCGTCTCGTTCGCCACGGCGTACTGGTTGCCGTTCTCCACGTTAGCCGTGGGAGCGGCGGCGGTTGTAGCGGCGGGAGTCGGGGTTGTAGCGTATGATGAATCGGACACGGCTGCTGGCGTGTCTGTTCCGCGTTGGGAAGAGGGTGGGGTCGGGAAGGTGAGGTACGGTTTGGAGCTTGTGGTGTCTTGTTTAGTGGAACTGCTGCTGACCTGAGGGCTTTCTGCAATCAGGTCTTTATAATTAATTTGTGGAGAAGTTTGGTCCAATAAGAGATGTGTTGTTGTTGTTATGGTGGCTGTCAGGGGAGCGACAGGGATGCCTGGGACTGACTGGAGCGCCTGGGACTGGGGACTATCAGCGGTGGGGTCCAGGGTCCACCCAAGGTCGGACAGGTCTGTTGGGGAGGTCAAAGTGGTTGGAAAGGTTGTGGGTTGAATGGAGCTCCGCAGTGTGTTTGCACTGCCGGTGCCGATGCTTTTTGTTCTACTGCTCGGGGTGGGAGTCACAGGCTGGGCAGGGTGACGGTGGGGGCGGTTGAACTGCCGCTTGTCCGAGGCCAGCGGCTCCGACGCGTTGATTCGTGTGTAGAGGTGCGGTAAAACACGCACGTTGGAGGTGAAATATTTCCCAAATACCAACAGGTCAGGGTCAACACCTAAGACATGAAACATTGATCAGTGCAATTTTTAGGTTCGATATTCCAATCTTTTCTTTATTTTAATATTTCGGAACAATTTATATCTATATTCTCTTTGTTTACGATACGAAATGTAAAATACTATATTTTCATTTTTATCATCAGCACATTTAAACACTTTCATTTACTAGATTATTACTAAGCATTTATTGAATTCCGGTATAGGTTCCAGACTCACCCTTAGTGATGTTGTAGAGTACAACGTTGCCTCTGTGGGTAAGTATGCAGCTTTCAAGTGTCGGGCAATGCAGGTGATAACAGTTTGCGTTTTCTTGAACGGTGTCATAGTGAAAAATTGCCAGATTGCAGGAAACTACAGACACAAAAAGACGGTAGCCTATGTCATTGTGTTAGGCACCTGAGTTCAGCAGCATCACTCACTACCGTTGCAATACACCTGATATTCACACATGAAGTCGAATAGGCCTAATATGCTAAAACATAACGCGTAATGAACAGGGCAAGTTAAAATATAAAGTTTCGTTGGTTGGTTAATTTATCAATGAATGCAATGAATACATACAACCTTGAATACATTTATTGTATTTATTAATTCCTAAATGAATACTTCAAAGTGATTGAGTGAAAAATAAACAACTTACAATTTCTCGTAAGGCAACAGGTCCGGCTGCATTTCAGAGCGGTGTCCTCTTGGTAGTTTTTCAGAAGCTGCGCTCCTCTCCTCTGAGATTCCTCCACGTCAATAAAAATGCCCGGGAAACGCCGAATCCAACAGTTTTTATAATAAGAGGTCGGCGAGCACCTCGACTCGGCGCCATACACCAAACTAAGCAGTGTGAGCACGCCACACGGAACATTCATGATGTATATCTCGTCAAACCATGTCGAATTACAATCGGAACAGCAGGTTCGCATGTCGGGGGAATGTAGGGGCTCTCTTTGAGTTGTCAGTCATTATAATCAGCCCCAGTGGTGCGGTGTGGTGTGTCCTGTGCCAGGACAATAAAGGTGTGTCGTTACGACTAAGGTAGGTGGAGACAGACGCGGTTGCAGGTGTGGAGGCCTTCATGCTGTTCTAAACTCCGCTTTAAAGAGTTCGAATGAAATCCTCTTGTTTTCAGATAATGATAAAAGTCTTAACTTTGTAGTTGTCTTATAAGTCATACATTTTTAAATAGTTGAGCTATTTGTTGTTTGAAAATGACACACGGTGTTCTCGTATAACGCGGATTAAAGGCTTAATTCCTGCTGAAATAATGACTTCTTTGTTTATTGTAATAAACAGATCAATGACTAATTTGTTTTATAAATATTTGTGTTTGGTGGATAGCTTAGGCAATAGATAGGCCTAGTTATATTTCTGTTTTGTGTTTTGTGTTTATTGTTAATATTGTATTTCGTGATTTGTGTAGTCCTACACCCAATGTGAATGCAGTTTATCACTTCATGCTCCGCATGCAATAACGATGAGCCTATTATGTGGCAGACCTGTTTAAATGTCCAAAAGCATTTTGGACAAAAATGGGAGCTCCCATTTTTCTGTAGTTCTAGATTGACAATTAAATTAGATATAATTGTGCACAAATGAAGCCAAAACTACTAATTGTACTACAATTCACATTTAAAGTTCAAAACCAAGAAACAGTTGAGGGTTAAGTAAAGAAGTAGCGTATTTCTTCATGGCATGGTGCAGCTACAGAGATGTCTGCATTCATAGGCTATGCCCTTTGTTTGGTTTTCAACAAACCAACCGAAATAGGAACAATACAAGACAGTACAGGGAACAGTTAGACAATTTTGTCAGTAGTTTGAAGTGGCATGGCACATCAATACTTGTCACAAATTACACCAAAATGTGGCACAAAATGTGGCACCAAATAGCACACTGGTTTTTTACTCAGATGGCAGACCCTCAGTCCCTTTTAGTTCTCTTTTCCTGCCGTTCCTTTTACAGCCACCAGATGTCGCCAACAGACAACTCAACTCTTCACGGAGCCATATCAACCACCGCGCATGGGTCCGTTTGAAAGAAAAACACAAATCAAAACAAGCACAGTTAAAATAAGGAGGAAAAATCCCACCGTCAAGTTTTACATGCAGTTCGGCTCCTATTACTTAGAAACCACAGTAGATCATAGTCCTCTTTAACGTTAATTTTCCTTAACAACGACTCAACAAACAAAGCCTTCAAACAAAGTTCCAGTTTACTCCTTCTTCAGCCTTCTTCTTCTTCTTCCTCCGACATTAGCCGTCCCTTCTCGTTGGCCGTCGGAGCCACTGAGCCAGTGTTTTCCTGATGTGTAGACTCGCAGACGGTCGCATCGTACACGTTTTTTTTTAGTAACAGTCTCACCAAGTGAGAAAATAGTCCATGTTTTTTTAGGCTAGTCAGTCTTTGACTAGCCTGTAGATGTGATGTTGTGCCCCGTGCTCGCTCGTGGACACCTCAAAGACGTACGCCACGCACAGCAACGTCTCCAGTGTGTCTCTGTTGGTCACCACCTGTAGGGAAGACAGTTGGACGTTTCTGTTCAGGGAAGGACTGAAAATACTCTACAAAGTAATTTACTCATTCAGAAGGCTTTCTGGACCGATGTGGGTCTCTGTTGGTCACCACCTGTAGGGAAGACAGTTAGACATTTCTGTTCAGGGAAAGACTGGAAAGACTTAACAAACAACACACATTTACTCATTCACCCAGCTTTCTGTACAGATGTGTAGTTCGACATGGTCACCTGTAGGGGAGACAGATGGACATTTCTGTTCAGGGAAAGACTGAAAAGACTCATTCACACAACTTTCTGGACAGATCAAGTAGGTCTAGATGAACCATGACAGATGAATCATGTCATATCTTGGTTATCCCATTGCATACATTTTGGAGATACAATTAAATGTGCTTTATTAATTTCAGAGCTGGATAATATTGAAGCATGAGTGAGTTTAAGTTATCTTAGTATTATTTTTGTTTTTTAGTATTTGTGTGTGTTTGTGTCTGTGTGTGTGTGTGCGTGCATGTGTATATGTGTGTGTGTGTGTGTGTAACACTGTATATATTAGCTAAAAGGGGCTGAATCGGCTCCGTGAGGAGGGCTAATGCCGTGCAGAGATGGTAGCGTCTGCGTGGGCATCAATATGTCCATTGTCCCCCCGGCAGCCAGGAATGCAACCGCCGGTGGAAGGGACACCGGTGTCTCTGAACCCCGAGGCTGAGGACCACTCTGTTGCCATGGTGACACACTTCCCTGTTGCCAACCCTCGTGGAGAGCACACCGTCACGTTAAAAACTAAGAAATACATTTACTAAAAAAGACCCTGCGTACAGCGGAATACAGAGAACCTTTGGAGAGGGTTTTAACGGAATGGAATCATTTCATTAGCTGTTTACTTCTTTCATTCATAAACCGTTAGAAATGGTCCCATGCATTGTTTTAGTCTTGTTTCGTTTACTATTTAGGAGATGCTTTCGTCGGAAGCGATTTACGGTGAATTCAGATACATGTCATTAAAGAACAGGGAGGGGTTAGGCATCTTGCTCAAGGGTAGATTGTGGACATTGGGGATCCAACTTTCCTGCCCACACACTCGTTTAGTTTAGATCAAATTCCGGAGATAGCATCAAATATAGGTTATGTAAAAGGGGTGTCTGTCCTCAAACTTTTGCCAAGTCAGTTGCTACTTGGTATTTTCACTAATTCCACAAATTCACTCGTTATACTACCATACCTGTATCAGAAAAATAACAGCTATTAGCTGTGTCACTAGAGGTTGACTTTAGGCTCTGTCTGAGTCCAGATGGGGGATCAGTCCAGATGTTTTACCTGTAGGATGGTGAAGTTCTCCAGGACACTGTTCATCATGTACTTCTCGGGCAGGTGCTTGAGCTTGTGGATGAAGTTGATCATGTATTCACACAGCGGCGAGCGGTGGATCCTGAACACGTAGCGACCACCTTCGAAGCGAGCATACTCCGTCTGGAAAACACACACACACACGCATAACACACGGACATCGTCATGTTGTTAGCTTGTTGTTGTATTGCATCGCTACTTAGCTCTTTTTGGGAGAGGTTATTGTCACACTTTGTGTCTGCCCATCCATCTATCTATCTGTCTGTCTGTCTAACTACCTGTTCATCTGCTTGTCTATCTACCTGTCTGTATGTCTGCTTGCCTGTCTGTCTGGCCATCCACTTACCTACCCCTGCATTATAAGTGAATGTATCAAAGCATACATGAATACTGAATCACACAGTAAACGTGAATTTAATTATCTCAGAAACAGAAAAATAACACATAGCATCGAAACTCAATTTAATACACATACAATGTATGTATGTCCATCTTATAATCTGTAATACGTGAAATATAATATAATTTTACCTAATGCGGTATATGGCACACCAGATAGAGCAATACACATATTTATAGTGACAACCATAATCAAATAATAAAACCACAAATTCTCATTATGTGGCTTGTACGAAAACAGATGGCTTCACCTAGGCATATGTGTGTGTATTAGTGTGTGCATGAGTGTGTGTGTATGCATTTATGATGTGTGTGTATGTTTATGATATTGTACAATCCATTACAGTTGGTTAGGGAGTGGGCAGAGAGCATTATAAATGTGCCTTGGATGTTGAAAATCTGTTCAGCCAGACGTTTTAAATATATCTTCATCACCACCGAGGCTTGTTCATTGTTTTGGAGGGTGATGATGATGGTGGGGTGAAGAGGGCATGCCCTCTGTACATTCAGAGGCAATGACATCCAAAATGTGCAATACACACACCCATGTGTTTCTTGGTTATTTAGCTGTATTATAATGTGGGGCGATGTGGAAACAATTGGTCATCGAAGCAAAAAGGCTGCGTTCATCATTTTCTCATACGTCAATACAACAGTTAGGCAATTGTCGCAGATTTTTTGTTTTTCACGGATTGTTCTTCATTGGGAAAAGGAAGTCCTTGAAATGTTCACACATAATTAATTATAACAATTTGGATTCGGCTGGGGCCAAACATTGTGTAAGTTCTTGTTGATGTTATTACAAATTATTCGTAGGTAGTCAGTAGTAGTCGGTAGTCAGTATTTGAAATTGGTTTCCCGGAACAAAGACAGCATTTCCTATTAACTCTATTGCTTATAATGGGTGGCAGTACATTCATAAACAGCCGAGTTGTCTCTGAGTAAGGCACTGAACCCAAACTCATCCAGACCTGTTGCTTGTTGCCTTGAAACTCTTTATGAAGGTGTGAGTGTGTGTGTGTGTGTTTGTGTGTGTGTGTGTGTGTGCATGTGAAGTATCAACACCTATTGTACACCATGTTCCCGTCATTGCTCACCTCCACCTTCTCCACCACCTGCTTCCCAAAGGAGCACACTTTAGTGGAGGAGGTGATGACCATGTTCTCTGTGCTCTCGTACTGACTAGACACACCGTAGAAGAAGCTACTGTCGTCCTGCAGGTTGGCACTCAGGTCGGCCTGGGAGAGAGAAAGAGAGAGAGAGGGGGAGAGGGAGAGGGAGAGAGAGAGAGAGGGACAGAGAGACAGAGAGAGTGAGAGAGAGGGGGACAGAGCGAGTGAGAGAGATGATTAGCTATTGGTCCAAACACAGGTCACTATTTAGCTACTTTTAAGTCAGTGGGTACATTAAATGCTACATGATGCTAAATGGGGCTGGATAGTGTAGTTGCTAAAAGGTACTGTGTTCTGTTCCCAATGTCCACAGCCTAATCTATAGACATCCTTGAAAATGTAGACTCCTAACCCCCTAACTGCTCCTTAATGAGTTGGGCATGAATTGACTAAGTAAGTCATTTTAGATAACTTATGTTACATAAAAACATCTGGTGAATTCATTTATAGTAAATGCTGTCTCCTTTTTAATCGGAAAGTCACTTCCCAGACTTTTCAAAGAAGCAGATCTTATTTAATATAATAAATCACCATCGTCACATTTAAACTCTCACAGTCACTGTGGCCAGAGGCATAGAATCCCTCAACGATCATGCCCTTTTTTTATTGACATGGTTGGAGTAGAAAGGGACTTCCACCACAAACGAACAAACCACGTCACGTAAACATTAAGTATTGAAGGGCCTTTAACTCATCTCCTTTGTGTGAACACTTCTATCGTGCATTGTCCTGGCTTAGTGCAACGCTTGCCATGTAAGCAGCAACCAACGGATGTGGCTTGTTCTGAGGATTGACAAGAACAACTTCACTGTGTAGAAGCGAACACCAGGTTTCCTTTCTAGCGCTCCTGAGATTTTAGCTGAAGAACACACTTGTGCCAACTTGACATGAGATTTTACAAGCGATCACGCCATTGGTCAACAGAGTCTTCAAGGGATTCCCTGCAAAGCCTTCTATCATCAAGTAGCCACTAGCTGACCCCACGCATTAGACCCTCAATCCAGGAGCATTCTCAAGAGTGTGTGTGAGTATGTGTGTGTGTGTGAGTGTGTGTGTGTGTGTGTGTGTGTGTGTTTGTGTGCATATGTGTGTGTGTGTTAGATGAGAAAAAATATATTTAATTACAAAGAACCCATGTTAGATAGTGTCAGGTTAGATTCAGTACAGAAATCAGTGACTGAACGATCTCCTCTGCCGCCCAACTTTCTCCCCATAGTGCTAACAATAGTTTAATAATAATAGAGATAATTATGGGCCTCTGGCAAAATATTGGCCTGCCTTACTCTCTGCCCTCCCCCTGCTTCAGTCCCATTCCTCACCATGATTAGAGAAAATGAATTAGCTTGCGCCAATAAGAAGCCCTGGTCTCGGTGGAGGGAAGGCCGACAGGTATACGCCTGAGGGAATGTGTCACCAGCGGCTCTAATAACGTACGAGGTGTTCAACGCAATGTCTTCTGAGTAGACTCCAAGGTGGACGCATGTGTGTAGGGTGGGGGGTGGGTGCGTGTGTGTTTGTGTGTGCGCACGAGACACGTGTACGTGTCCATGCTAATGCATGTGCCTGCAGGAATGTGTGTGCGTGTGTGCACGTGCATGCCTGTGTGTGTGTGTGTGTGTGTGTGTGTGTGTGTGTGTGTGTGTGTGTGTGTGTGTGTCTATTCTGAACGGGACCACCTTAGCCTCATTAGAAAAGTATTCCACTTCCATTTCTTAGAGTTAGTGGCAAGGAGAGAACTCAGGTAGGTCACCCGAATTAGGGATTCCGGTCATAGGTGGAGAACTACACCCAATTACAACCAATCAGTATTATGTAAAATTATAACATAATACTGGAATAAAATAAGATACCGTTGTAACAAGGTCACACACGCTTAACACCACCTAGGTGGCTGCTGCCATTTCACCTAGGTGACTTTTACTGGGCTCCTCCAAACACAGGACGTGATGTTGAAGCCGGATTATTGTAAAGATGGTAGGTAATGATACATGGCCTGGTGCTTCATGTTGCCATGCAGGAGATCTCTCCCTGAGTGTGTGTGGTGATGGCTGGTTTAACCTGGGCACACTGATTACTCACACTCTGCAACAGGTGTGCAGCCTCACCCAGCCCCAGAGTCCAATCAGACTTGGCCAGGTGAGGCTGCTTGAACCAGCCATCATCCACACACACTCCCACAGCCGTTTTGTAATGGACAAATTCTAAACTCTCTAAACTCTCTAACACTCTCACTGCTTTCTAATTTTCAAGACAGCTTTGAAAATATTATTTAGCTGCCACATCCATTCACTTCTAACATAAATAAACAAATAAATAAATAAATACCACCACCACAATTACAATCACAACAAAGTAGTAGTAGTCAATCGCCATTGATTCACTGAATTATTTTGGCTGCCTTAAATTACAATGTATTATTAATAAACATATCTTGAAGTTTGAATCAAAGATTCAGTATGATGCTTCATTCAAATGGCCTATGTTGCTCAATATACCTTCAAAGTAGAGAAGAACATATAACAGGCAGGCAAGTGTGCACAGTTCAGTGTTAAGGTTCTGGGTTTGATGTCCGCAGCCAGGCATCCTTGAGCAAGATACTCTGTACCTATATATACCTATTTGAATTCACTTCAAGTTGCTTTAGTTGAAGCATCTGCTGAATGACATAGTAACAGTAACTAGTAACAACTATAGATGTAGTAGTAACATCATTTGTGTGCACTACAAGAATCCCCATTGAATGAGATGGCCCTTTAAGATTACGATTATTATCATGTCGTTATAGCAGGCAGGTGAGGTTGGGGTTGGGTGGAGGGAGTGTGTGTTTAAATGTGTGCTAATCAGCTCTCAGAAGTGCTCCACGTTATGTTGCTTCATCATAAATACTGTGCAATCTCCCTCCGTAGACCCTCATTAAGGAGAGAGATGATTGACACCGCATTTCCCCGTCGATGGCTCCTATGAGCTCAGGTCTCCTGGCGAGGTACACGTGGTGCACTGCACACAGCCCCACACAAACAGTTGCGTGATGTTCATTGACAAAAACATAAACAGCAGATACAAGCACACACACACACACACACACACACACACACACACACACACACACACACACAGGGCAGAATATACAGCAATAAAAGCTTTTAAAGTATATCCTCAGCTAATCACGTCAGCCTCTCCATTAGGCAACTGCTCCCTGGGCGCTGGTTTGAAAGCCCAGCAGATTCTCCATCGGCCATAAATAACACTCGGAGATGCTCTCCACAGAGTGGCCCCCCTGATCTATACCGCAATCACTCAATCTCCATGTCGTATGAGTTTACGCTCACTAGTGTAGTAACCAGACACAATATCGTATATATATATATATATATATACATTAATAAATAGGCCCTCAATCACCACCTCCTGCCAAGGTGGATTTTTACCGCGCAACGATTGTAAGTCATTTGAAAAAACCAACACCACCCCCTCTCCACACACACACACACACACACACACACACACACACACACACACACACAAGTCCAACCAACCCCCCCCCTCCGAGGCACATTCTTCCTTTTTAGCGAGGCAGAAATATCGACTGAGGAACGGGCGTCCGGAGAACCTATGGCGCATCGGGGATCAATAACACAACAAACTGGGTAAAGATTGAGCGGCGGGCTGCCAGGACGGCTCCTGATCTAGATTTATGATAGCAGGACGAGACAAACCGATGGCAGAATGACAATGACAGAAGCTTGGGGCGAAGGAAAAACTAGAAGCCAGCCCGGGCTGAGTATGTTCACCGTCTCCATAGCTGGAATAGTTCCATACTTTCCCTTCTAGTGTGATGGATGAGTACATAGTAACTTACTGGGGCTGTTGAACAAACTGTACGCTGAGTGTCAGAGGCTCTGTACCAAAGGGAGGAGAGCGGAGGAGAGGGTCAGGTCGCTCTTGTAAAACATGTGTTTCATCTCAATGAGACTATCGTGGTTAAATGAAGGGCAGACCAATCTTGTCCGGCCGAAAGGGATGGACCAATCAACCGACTGACGAATCAACCAACCGACCAACAGACCAAACGACAGACAGACCAATCGACCAACCGGCAGATAGACCAATCGACCAATCGGCAGATAGACCAATCGACCAATCGACCAACCGGCAGATAGACCAATCGACCAATCGGCAGATAGACCAATCGACCAATTGACCAATCGGCCAATTGGCCAACCGGCAGATAGACCAATCCACCAATCCACCAATCCACCAATTCACCAATCCACTAATCGACAAATCGGCCTACCGACGACCATCCAACGAACTAACTAAGCTAACTGAAAATAACAAAAAAAAAAAAGAAAAAAAAAAAATTACATTTCAACAATTTTGATCCTTTAATCTGGTTAATGGTAAAACAAATATAGTCAATGTACAATACAAAGATCATCAATTCCCCCAAAAAAGCAATAAAAAAAGAACGTCCAAATCAATACATTTTCGGTGATTATTATTTTTATTTTTTAAAGATTCAAATAGAAATCAATGCCAACATGTGTTCCTTTTTATTCAGAAACAGGAAAGCAGACAGCTATACAGCGCAGATGCACACAACCATGTACACTTGACATGCACTTTCAAATAGTAACGATTGCATTGTAATTGTGCTGGGACACACACGATCAAATGAGGAGATATCAGGTGTCCTTGCACTTCCCCTAACTGAGGAGCCTGACCATATGTCACCCTGCCCTCCATGCGCTGACTGCTGCAACAGCCTTCTACTGACTACAGCTAATTCAATATCCTTATCTGGCTCCGCCCCACCTCCCCCTCCCCCCTCTTCTCTGGTCAATGAAACACAAGCCAGTGTATTGGTATTCACCTGGTGGCCTCACCTGCTGATTCAGCTGCTATAAGCATACCAGCACATACACACACACACACACAGTATATAAACAATATATATATATTATATATACATGACAAAAATAATATTTATACATTATTGTGTGTGTGTGTGTGTGTGTGTGTGTGTGTGTGTGTGTGTGTGTGTGTGATTGTGTGTGTGAGTG
>JAOPJO010000154.1:5379221-5391056 GCA_027123675.1 Molva macrophthalma
GTGTGTGTGTGTGTGTGTGTGTGTGTGTGTGTGTGTGTGTGTGTGTGTGTGTGTGTGTGTGTGTGTGTGCATGCAAGACAAGGAGCACAAAAACATTGAGAAGGACTGTTTGGGTCCCCATTGACTTTTTGTGACCACTTTTGTGTATCTGTTCTACAAGGAATATGAATAGAAGAGAGAGTGTGTGTGTGTGTATGTGTGAGTGCGTCTGTGTCTTGGTTTGGGTGACTGTATGTGTGTGTGTGGGGTGGGGGGGGGGTATTGTCTGTCTCTAGAGGTGAGTGTTTGTGTTGGGGGGGCAGCGTATGCAGATCTCGTAAGTTCTGTAGGGGTGGTCTTTGCATTGGAACAAGAGACAGAGAAGTGTGTGTGTGAGAGAGAGAGAGAGAGAGAGAGGGTGACAAAGAAGGAGGGAAAGTTGCACTGGTATATAAATTGAGACTTGGGTTACAGTCACGCCTTCAGTAGTGAAAAGGAAGATGACGGAGAGGTTACGCAGAACACTGATGAGGTAGGTGTCATATAAACATAGTCAATTCCTTGATAATTGTGGCTCATATTTTTTCAGATGACGAATTCAGCCATTTAAGTGCTGAATTGTGGAATAGGAAGTGAAATTTGTTTTAAAAGGTTGTACCTTGTATGTATCTATACATGTGCGTGCATGCATACATGTGTGTATACACTATAAATCATGGGATGGGATTACGTGTTTCTGAGGAAAATGTAACAGTAATTTAAGCAGGTTATTTCTCTCTGTTCCCAGATTGTTATAATTGGTGAAAATATGAAGACAAAAAAATGAAGAAAGAAATTGAATAGAAAGGAAAACGTTTCTTTGCATCTTGGAAGACAGATTTATAAAACAGCCAAACTACTCATCTTTATTCTGGGAATATATCTACATTGGCATCTTAACTCCAACATTTTCAATGGCAAACCTTCTTCGATAGAAGTCGGATCTACCGATGGAGACCAATATGTCCGACCCGGGGTATCCCCCCTCCTCCTCCTCTCCCTCCCCCTCACCCCCAGCACTCCACCAGTGTGACTACACGGACTGGTCCCCATCCTACTCCATCATCCCCTCCGTCTATCTGCTCGCCTTCCTGGTGGGTTGCCTGGGCAACGGCCTGGTGCTCTGGGCCTACCTGAACAGGGCTGAGGGAAGGAAGGCCGGGACGACCTCCAAAACCAGAACCGGTGCCGCGACCGCCATCAGCAGAGCATGCCTCGGCAAAATCTTCAGGACCAGTCAATATGACGTCCGCTCCAGTAGGGCTCTCCGGGGAGATCGCCCTGTTGGGACCTCCAGCTGCTACACAGCCAAGCCTGGCGGCAGAGCCACCCCTTGTTCCCCCTCTGCATCCTCCGTTACACCTCCTCCACGTCCCCCTCGTTCGCTGACCGACTCCCTGATCGCTAGCTTAGCGTTAGCCGACCTGTCTTTCCTGGTCACTTTGCCCCTGTGGGCGGTGTACACAGCGCTGGGCTACCACTGGCCTTTCGGACAGCCCCTCTGCCAAGTTAGCAGCTTCCTGACCGCCCTCAACATGTACGCCAGTGTGTTCAGCCTTAGCATGCTGAGCGTGGAGCGCTACTGGGTGCTAATAGGGCGGCGGCACTCCGGCCACCATGCCCAAAATGGCTGCCCCAGCAGGGGGATGTGGGTAGTGGGAGGAGTGTGGGCGCTGGCAGGGGTTCTGGCGCTTCCTGGTTTCCTGCTGCGCTCTGTCAAAGAGGTGGAGCTGGAGGCCGACGCCGACTATGATTGGACACCGGAACCCACGCAGCCGGCGGCGTACTCAGGAGACGTCCTTCTCTCCTGCCAGATGGACTACTCCATGCTGATCGGAGACGACCTCCAGGACGCGGAGCGGGAGCGGGCCAAGCTGTGGTGGGCGGCGGCCTTGAGCCTGAAGTCTACTCTGATCGGCTTCCTCCTGCCCCTCGTCATCCTGCTGGTCTGCTACTGCTCGCTGGCCCATCTCCTGAGCCGGCACTTTGGCCGCGGGCCCCGGCCCGACCGCCGGCGCCAGCAGCGGCTCCTGCGGGTCATCGTCAGCCTGGTGCTGGCGTTCTTCCTGTGCTGGCTGCCCCTGCACATCAACAAGACCGCGGACATGCTGCTGGAGCTGGGGCTGGTCCCGTACTCCTGCTCCCTGGACCAGGCCCTGCTCGCCGCCCAGCCCTACGTCACGTGCCTGGCCTACCTCAACAGCTGCCTCAACCCGCTGCTGTACGCCGCATGCGACTCCTCCTTCAGGAGGAGGTGCAGGGAAGCTCTGCTCCTCCAGTGCCCGACACAGAGGACAAGGAAGAGGAGGAGTCAGAGGAGATCAAGGGCAAGCGAGGGAGCGCCGGCAGAGGGAGCAGGAGGAGATGGGGTGGGGGAAGATGAAAAGAGCTCCACTTTTCCCACGAGAACTCAGGAGGAGACGGCGGATGGCAGCGAGGGGGGGGAGGAGGAGAGAGGAGTGGAGAGAGGAGGAGGGGAGGGAGGCGAAGAGGATGGATGTCGCGATGCAGGCCAAGATGCCGTCGTAGAGTTCACCTTTCAACCCTGACTATAACATTCCTGTCGCAGTCCCAGTTATGTGTCCCATGATGGCTTCAGTAGGAATGTACTGGAACCAAGTACTACAGAAGTTCAAAAGCAATATGACGCACCGAAAATACACAAAATCCCCTGATATTTCATGTTAAACAAATTGCATTTTTTACCCAGAATTTCACTGGTCTGGGAAATATGTTTTTAAGCCGATGATAGATTTATGAATCCATTATCTTTGTATTTGGGGCTTTTTTAATATGGTTTGATATTTGGATACCATGTCTTTAGTTGGACTGAGTCCTAGTCTGACATGGATCAACTACTAAATTTCAGTCTGAGACTGTATCTGGAAATATGAAGCCCTACATTTCATGTGATCTGTTATTTTGTAAATGTGTTTTGTTTTTGCTGTATTTGTGTTTAATAAAAACATTTTTAAAGATACAATTATGAAATGTCTTTTCAATGCCAAACTTGTGTAATATTTTGTAAGCAACTGAAGTTATTTATATCACCAATCTATTAGTATGCAATATAAGTATGCAATTGTAATAAAAATATATCCTTTTTATTTTTTTATGGCTTTTTATGTATGCGTGTATTAACAGCTGTGTTATTTTATAGATGACATAATATAATATTTATAATATTTTTCTCTCATCCTTGGTGCCATTTTTCCTCTCAAAAATAACACCAAGAGCAAGCAGTTAGGCAGCCTGACCAAAGGGGGGAAATGCAGCCAAAATGGAAGGTATTTTTTGTGCTAATGCATTTATTTTGTCCTTAAAACTTTTAAAGCATTTTTTTATTTGAAATAACATTATTACAATCGCATCAAGTTTTGATCTCAATTATATAAAACTTGATTGCAAAAAAATATGGTTCTCTTAAAACATTGAAAGTAAATTTTTGCTTTCAGAATAATTATTTTTGTTTGCAGTGCAAAACGTTTTGCACTCCTCCATATATATCCAGCTGCAGCTGCAGCACGAATCATATTCGGAATTTCAACTTCCTTCAACTCCATTCACGTTAGCGCTGAGGCTGATGTGGGATTTCTGAACGTGTCACGTGACACAACAAAGATGTCTCCGGTCAAAGTTTGATCTGCATACGGCTCCACGATACAACTGGAATTTCAGTGTACTTATATATTCAGTAAAAAGTATATTTTAAAAAAGTTTGGTAGATTACATTGTAGGTACCAATTTCGGGGGATAAAAAATTGGACTTGACTGAAAGGATCTATTTATGTTTACGCGTTTCCTGTGCAATAAATCGGATATAAAGTGGTGCAACTAAACCGATGAAGATGGGAACTGCACTGATCTACGATGAAGAGATGACGAAATATAAACTTCTCTGGGTTGAGTGAGTATATGAGTATATACGCAATTTGGCAGAGCATCAATTTCACCGATCGATCTATGCATTATGTAATCTTTCGCTTTGCCGTTACAGCCCAGTGTGTAAAATCGAGGTACCTGAGCGATTGATAGTAAGTTATGAAGCTTTGGTGAAGAGTGGTCTCGCTGATCGGTGCGTCTCCATCCCTGTACGAGAGGCAACGGATGCAGAGATCCTGTTAGCCCACAGGTTAAAGCTGGCAGCCCAAAACACCCTCCTTAAACACACAGAAATACCTCGAAAACACGGTGTCATAATGTGCATTGTGTAAATGTAACAGTGAGGAGTATCTGGAGGCTGTTAAAAAGACCCCGTTCATGCATCTTGAAGACCTGATGACCTTTACCCAGAAATACGGCGACGTCTACTTCCACCCGGTTAGTTAGTATGAGGAATTGTTGAACTCATTTTTAAAGCCATTTCATTTTGTGGGAATTATTGTATCCTGTAGCCATTTGTATCCTGTGGAGGCCGAACGGAAAGTAGATAATTAAAACATTAAAATCATATTGCTTGCTCTTAATCAAACATGGATGGAACATTTCCCAAAATATGAGGCATTCAGTGAGATAGTTAGGCATTAGATATGCCTTCCCTTGTACTGAATGCTAACTTATATCTCACTGAAATTACAAATGATCCCTCCAAGGCCAATCACTTGGTCTCAGTTCATATCATGAGTTCAACAAGCACTCGTGTTATTAAAGTAGTCTATAGCATGTAGGCACCGTACAATTTATAGACCTATTTGTAATAGTTTAGGATAGGAGTCATTAATAGTATTATTAATAGTAATTAATTTATTTTTATGGGATGTTTATTTGAATTAATTTTGTGTTAATTTTGGGACTATTCTGTAGGTCTCTGGTGCTAAGGTGCTCTGACCTTATTTTACCGTTGCAGAATATCTACCACTGTGCCAAGCTGGCTGTAGGTGCCACTCTGCAGCTTGTGGACAACGTTATGACGGGGAAGGTCAGGAACGGCATGGCGCTGGTCAGGTGAGATTGTGAAGTGAGGATTTATTTACATAAGCCAGTTATTTTTTATTATATGTATCCCATTTGACATGGTTTGTACAAACTTTCGAATCTAGACCTCCAGGCCACCATAGTCAGTCCAGTGCCGCCAATGGGTTTTGTGTGTTCAACAATGTGGCCATTGCGGCTCAATACGCCAAAAAACACCACAGGGTAAAAAGGTGAAATAACAAATATCCTTCCACTAATTTGTTCCTCTTTCCAATCCTGTACTTTATCCTGTGTTATGGAGAATATCGGATCTGTCTGTCTGTAGGAATAAACTTTCTATAACTTTGTAGTGTGGTTTTGTTTGGACCAGGGTGTTGATCGTGGACTGGGATGTCCACCATGGACAAGGGGTCCAGTACTGTTTCGAGGATGACCCAAGGTGAGTGTTTTATTTGTATTGTTTTACAAACGGTCACAATCTCATTAATTAGTCAGTTAGAGTCAGACCAATGTTAGTTACCAACATTAACCAATGTTGCATTTAGTCAATTTAGCAGAGGCTTTTATCCAAAGCAATATACATGAATCAATATTGGATCATCTAAGTTTGTTTTTCAAGTACATCATATGCAATGGCATTGCAACAAAGTAAGGAGTATGACCTCAAGACAAAGAGAGTTGAAAACAAGAATCATTATATCATCCTGCATTAAGCCCGTTCACGATTCAGATTGTACTTGGACTACATTTCCCAGTGTGCTCTACTTCTCCTGGCACCGCTACGAGCATCAGAGCTTCTGGCCCAACCTGAGGGAGTCAGACTTTGACAGCGTGGGCAGTGGGAAAGGAGCTGGATTCAATGTTAATGTGCCTTGGAACCAGGTGAGCCACATGTAACAAACACACATCTGGTTGAATTGATTAGTCTCCTGTTGGAACTACCTTTGTCTTTCATTGTATTGTTGTGTGTTGCTGTCTGTCCATCTTTATTTGTTTTCATGGGATCCTGGCTGCATCTATCTCCCTTTAAGGGCCAATGAAGACAACTTGAGCTTGATAAAGATAACTTGAACTTGTTAACTGTTTAACATTTAACTAAACAAAGTAACCCTCATCCCGTATATACTTTGCCATATCATGTCCATTAAAAAAAAGTATGTTGTTCAATGTAAAAATAATAATACATTTAGATTTTGGTATTTTTGCGTAGAACATGTTTCATTTTTTAACACCCTTTTCTAGGTGGGAATGAGCAACAGTGAGTATTTGGCTGTTTTTTTCCACATCCTTCTACCTATTGCGTATGAGGTGAGAAAATAAACCACTTTTTCGCACTTTGCTTGTCACCCACTGAAGCCTATTGTTGAAATGTGTTTGTTTCGTGGTCTCTTTCAGTTCAGCCCAGACTTGGTGTTCATATGCGCTGGCTTTGACTCAGCCATCGGTGACCCTGAGGTGAGATGTTGAAACACAAGGATTTAGCAAAATAAGTGAAGTCTAACTTCTATATCTTCTGTATAGTGAAAGTCTTGACAAGGCAAGGGTAATCTATGGAGTGAACAGAAAACACATGTAGCAGTGATAATAACAAAAAAAAAAAAAAGTTTAGTGACATAAAAGAGATAAAAGATAGAGATAAGAGTTCAAAAAGTAAAATATATATATTTTTTTATATGAGACACTGTACAACTATGTAAATCAGTGTGTGTGAGCATTAAATCAAAACACATAACATGACCATCAAATGTTCTGTCTCTTATTTTTAGGGTCAAATGCGTGCAACACCAGACATCTTCGCCCATCTCACGCACCTCCTCATGAACTTAGCCGACGGCAAAGTGTGCGCCGTTCTGGAGGTCAGCGCGCACTCTTCTTCTCTTGCTTGCACAAACGTCTCCTCATCGTCATGAACTCCGTCTCAGTTTCTGCTCCCAACCGTTTGTTTGAAAACTCATGTTGACTCATGCTATCCTCTGTGCGAGTATTTTTTGGTTTGCTCTTCTAAGTGTTACTTTCGGTTCTCATCATTGCATTGCATTGTTGACACACATTGTTGCTGTTTTATCGCAGGGAGGGTACAACCTGACCTCTCTGGCTCAGTCGGTGTGTCAGACGGTCCAGACTTTGCTAGGTGATCCCGCGCCTCATCCGGCCGAGCTCGGTGGTCCCTGTGAAAGGTATGACCTTTAACCTGTCAGAGACGTCAGTTTTGCATAACATGAATGAGCATTTGAAACGCTGTAGTTTTTACATTTTGATTGTGTTTGATGAAAACGGTTTGTATTGTGTGTATGAAAACGGTGTACTATGTGCATGTCTTTCCTATTTTAGTGCACTTGAGTCCATACATTGTGCCCGATCAATTCATAAGAAGTACTGGTCCTTTATGCAGCATGCAGGTATGTCTTCTTAACACCCACTTTCCCTCTAGTTCCTGGAACTTGGTCAAATGGTCATTGTTGTTCTCTGTTGTCACTTGCTTCTAACAAACAAAGAAACACATTTTTTTTATCCCAATGAGGGCCCCACATTCAGTTGAATTTTGTAGTTTTAAAATCTAAAACTCTAAACTTGTGCACTTGTTTTCTTGAGCCACGCATGAAAACCTTTCTAGTGCACACCCCCTCTATAACCCTAAGCCATCTAAATGGACGTCTACAAACACCCTGTCAACACCCAGTGGAGAACAGGATTAAACCAACAAACCCCATCCCATCCCTGGCCCTCCACAGCTGCCCCCTTCCCTGAGGAGCCCAGCACCAAGCACCGCAGGCTGGCCCAGCAGGACGGCTCCCAGGGGCCCCAGGACAATGTTGGAGGGGACACCCAGAAGGAGCCTGAGAAGGAGGCTGAGAAGGAGGAGGAGGAGGAGATAGTGTGGCCCGAGCCTCTTCAGCGCGTCGCTCCGTCCCTCCGCACCGCGCTGCTTCTCCCCGACACCGTGGAGTGCTTGGACGGCTGTGCACGTTTCAGCCCTGCCGACGGCCCCGACCCCCTGGAGATAGCTCGACTCAGGTGATTGTGGGGGGCCACAGTGTTTACATTGGTGACGTGTTCGACTCCCGGCCTCGACTCCCAATGTCCACAGCCTAACAACTGAATTCACTGTGAGTCGCTTTAGATAAAAATGACTAAATAGTAAAAACAGTATTATAATATTTGTATTATTCTTCTTATTAATTAATTTATTTATTTATTTTTGAATTAATGTTTCTTTTGGTTTGCAACTTTAATTATTGATACGGTATCAAACAGTACGGTTGAAAATGTCTCATATTGATCTGGTAATTTATTTTATATTTTTCATTGCTCATTGAATTGTTTTCATTTCATTCCTTCACAACTAGGAAAAACTTCCTCAAAGAGTCGGAGGATGAAGCTAGCGTGACGTTGCTCTACAATCTCACTGCACTTGTCGGACAAATGGAGAAAAACGAGGTATAGCATTTGTGTGTGTAATATGCATGAATGTATTATTATATATATATATATACACGTAATTATTTTATCTTTTAGTGCTGAAGTGCAATTTACTCATAACGCCCTTGTATTTTGTATAACTTATCGGCGTGGACCTGAATGACACAATGTCCCATGATCACCCACCGTCAGATTCGTAACGGCCTGGCGTTGGTTCCGGATGTTTCCATGGCAGCCACGTTGCTGACCTCAGCATCTCTCTCCAAACGGTATGACTTGACACTATTTTTCACTATTTTACTAATTTAGTGTGAATTCAGGTACGTCATTGAGGAACAGACGGGTGAGAAAGTTAATACAGAAGCATTTCATTAAGGAGCAGGTTCGGCATCTTGCATCTAGGTTGTGGACATTGGTGATTGAACCTGGAACTTTTTCCATTTGTTCCATTATTTGCTGTGTGTCTCTGGTTCCCACAGGGTCTTGCTCGTGTGGATGGGATCAGGGCTGGTCCCAGCTCAAATCAAAGAGGATGAGTAAGTATCTCTGCTCAGTTTCTTTTGGTTACGGAAAACATTTACATTCACTTCAATCGTACTTTACTCTTTTAATTAAGAGGAAATGCATTTATAAACTGCAATGTATAACCCACAACATATTTCCATGGTAATCAGTAGTAAAAAAGGGTTTCTTAGTAATAGTTGTTTTCTTCAGGAAAACACTAGTGGTGCACATCAACAGCATGGAGCCACATGAAGCACAGTCCAAATACTACGTTCCCATCCCACTGAAAAAGGTATTTCGCCCATAGATAGATCATGTCATCAACGTCATACCCTTCCTGGCATGGAAGGGCATAAGGACAAAGCATGAGTGGAATATTGAATGAAATTCCTATGTTAGAAGTGTGTGTGTGTCTGCATGCGTGCGATGGTACCATGCAATCCCGGTCGAATTCGAGACACTTATCCGCCCACACGTGCCGCAGGGCTTCCCACCCACAGCATGTGTTCCCGGTTGTTCTCCTCTTGACGCGCCGTCCTCCTGCTGTCCCTTTCCCCCAGGGTTGCGGGGACACGGCGGGCTTCATGCAGGCCGTGCTGGGTCTCCTGCTGCCCCTGGGCTACCAGTACGAGCCGGGTCTGGTGCTGCTGGTCCGTCCGCAGGGCTGCCAGGTGAAGGAGGACCTCTGGCAGCAGCTCACCTGCCTGCTACAGGGCCTGGCGCTGGGACACACGCTGGTACTGGTGCAGGTGAGTTGATGGAGGGGGCATAAGTGACCAACGTTCATATAGGTTACCACGACAACTACTTGCATATTAATTCATTTGAGTTACCAGCCTTTTCCAACTGTTTTTACTGAAACGGCGAAAAACGAAAGCTTTCTCAAACGTCACTCTCATTTCTTTAGCCGGCTACTCATATCTGGATCACATGACATTAATTCAGAAATATGCATTTTATCCGTCCACTCATCAACACGATTCAGACTTGTCCACGATGGTCAGCGAGACCAGAGAGTACACTCAGGAATTCATGTCACGCATTCCCATGTGGATGTCATTCACTCAAGGTCCCTGCCTTAACCCAAATACCCTTGAGCAATCTGCATAATCCCTGTTTAGTGACAAGCAGCCGCCATGACCGCCTGCTTGTGAAGCCCTGGATGAAGCGACTAAATTGTAGTTCATCTCAAGGCCTATAGGTGGCTCACGTCGTTGGCAGTCTATGTCTAGCGCATAAGTATTCAATACATTATTGTGATTAATTTGTCATGTATTTCCTGTATAGGAAAATGAGACGGCTCAAGTTGGAATAACTGCCTCTGGTCTCCTGGGAAACGCTGCCCCATCTCTGGGGCCCCTGGATGCCCCTGGGTCAGAGGATGTGGGATCCTTTGAGAGGCTTAGACTCAGATTGCAGACTGACTGGCCCCTACTGCAAACTACCGGTACATTAAAGGATAAAATGAATGTCAGTCAACCTTAAATGCTGACCTTGAGGATATAAAGGAAGCACTCTTTTGAATGAAATGTTTGTGTTTGTTTTCTGAAACAGCACCAGACAAAAGGAGAAGCAAAATGGACGGCTAAAAAAGTTCTACAACTCTGATTTTCTCATGATATTGAAAAGACTGACTAATATTTTGCACATGTTTTCACAAATGTCCTGTATGGGATTAATAAAGTACATTTTGTAACAGTGTGTCCTGCCAATAAGCAAATTTAATATTTTTTTTCCTTGCTGCTATTATGCTTGTTTTCTAGGGAGGGGGTAGGTTTGGATTTTCTTCTAAATTGTAGTTTGATTTGTATATTCCCCAAATTACAAAATTTAGACATAATGTCACAACACCAAAAATAATGTATGACACATTTCAAAGGAACATTCGTATTGTTATAGTTGCAGTGATTAGGCAGTCTACTCATGCAATTTGGGCTTCGCTAATGGTCTTGTGATATTATGCTGTGACCTGTAGTCACATTACAGTGACGGGACACTTTAGGTGATCCGCTATATCCCGCATCCAGCCTCTTAGTGGCGCTGTTGAGTGGATGATGACTAATGCTAATTGTTTTGCCGGCCTACATTGTATGAGTGAGTCATTGTACTATATTTACTGAGCATTCTTCTCCTGTCCTTCTCTATTGTTGCCGTCTCTGGTGCTGTACTGTGCAGTCTTTTCATTGAATCAAATCAAAGGCATTTGAACACGTGTGTTATTTTTCCAGTAGTGTTTTGGTAACGGGACGGAGTGACGTTGAAATAGGCTATGTCTGGAACTCCGACTAAATCTGGGAATCCACTGATGGCAAAGATGAAAAAGGACGAATCTTTTCTGGGTAAATTAGGAGGGACGCTGGCACGAAAGAAGAAATCTAAAGAAGGTAGGTTGGGTAGATATCGGTATGGGGTTACAATGAAGCTTATAATGAATGATGCCGATCACTTTTTCCCTGTTGTGTGTGCTACTCCATGGTGCTACAATAACATTATTTCCTATCAAAATGTCCAGGGCAGCGAGCCATTGGTCGAAAAGATAAATACATGTACTTAGTTGGCCTATATTCTCGTGTGTTTGAGAAAACCTGTTCACGTACGCTATCCCGTTGTAGCACCGATAATGGGAAAGGCACATTGTTCCCCATGAGGTAATGGTCATAAATAGAGGGTTGACAGCTGCCTGGCATGGTGGGCTTACAAAGATGAAGCATACGGGGAATATTTATGCTCAATATGCTAGGTCTGTTACCCAAACGTATAACCACCTAGTTACTAGTTACCTAGTTTTTCGCCATATATTTCTAGCCCTATAGATAGCTGACAGTACTTTGTAAAAAATTTAGCATATACATTTTCAAACTATTCAAATATACTTGTCTGAGTCGTCCGAGTGGACAACTGCTGTGTGTGTGTGTGTGTGTGTGTGTGTGTGTGTGTGTGTGTGTGTGTGCGTGTGTGTGTGTGTGTGTGTGCGTGTGT
>JAOPJO010000154.1:5421117-5432862 GCA_027123675.1 Molva macrophthalma
CTGCTCCAGTAATGTCCCCCACCGTCCTCCCAGCTGGGTTGTCATAATGGTGGAGGTGTCTGTGGGGAGCGGTCCTCTGCAGCCACGGAGAGCATCGATCTGAGGGTTGGGGGGTGGGGGGGGGGAATAAAGAGTTGGAGGTCAGTGCCACGCTTGAACTTTAAACTTTATCCCGACAGACTTGGCGGTAAGGTCGACGTTTGAGAGTACCTAACGACCTATGGCTCGTATTAGCTGTTAAATAATACATTTGAATATGCATAAAGGCTCATCAGTGAGACAATAAATGGCTACCTTGCTTCTATAACATTTATTCGAAAGTATGCATGTATATTATAAATGTCAAATATATAAATGTCAAATATATCTAGGTCACATTTGGTGTCGACAATTAGAAAACAGTCTATTTTCTATTGTATTTTTTTTACATTCCCCAGATGTGATCGTTTGTCATTCTCAACCCCGCACGTCAATCACAGTCAAATATAGCAGAGTTGACATTGTTAACCATTAGCCATTATCTATTTTCGGGGAGCTTAACCGTTGGGACAAATAAAGGTTATTCCACAGGATTTCTCCTCTGCAAATATCAGCCACACTCCCAACCCTCCTTTAAGCTCAGAGCAAAGAGCTTGGTGGTCAACAGATTCCATTAAGTTGCGGCTGCCACTGCTTGTGAAAAGCTCCTTGATCCTGTCGGGCAACATGGGGGATAGTCTGGTCTCCCGGGAATGCG
Source organism: Molva macrophthalma (assembly GCA_027123675.1). NCBI lineage: Eukaryota > Metazoa > Chordata > Actinopteri > Gadiformes > Lotidae > Molva > Molva macrophthalma. The sequence continues at coordinate 5,421,854 of JAOPJO010000154.1, forward strand.
CCCCGTTATAGAGACTGAATCCCCCTCTGTGTACTCGGACAGGCTTTAACGGTTCGCAGTACTGACGTCCATGTGCATGGGAGCGAACGTAGATGTTCACTATCCGTCCAAATGAAGGATGATGAAAAACAAAAAGAAAAGAATGAGCGGTCCACATGAATATTTCAAATGGAAAGAGGTTTTCTGGAGTCATTCATGATTCATGATGGTGAGCCGTTACGTTTTGTTAAGAAACGCTAGAAATTCCTCAAATATGTCTCTTTAGTTTAGATGAAAATAGCAAGACCCCACTCTATTCTGTTTGCTCTTTAGAAGACAATTTTTTCATTGCCTAACATGCAGTTTGAACGGTCTAGATTGAGGGAGAGAGTTATATGATTTATAGTGCCCTGCTAACATCCAAGTGGAACTAGCTTTTAGCATACTGTAGCATACCGTATGCCTGCATATTGTATGTCGATACGCAAAGCATAACAGCATTAATAATGATGACACAATATAGACTGAATGTCTTTGTTCCGCTTGATCTGTTCAAGAATATTTAAGGGGTGAGTAGGTAACCTAACAAACAGTATACTCTCTGGTTTGAAGCCTACAAGCTGAACTGTGGAAACTCAAATGCTGTGTACCGAATAGAAACGGACCACTAGCCAAAGTATCCCAGCGTTTCTTTGAATGCCTAACGGTCAGGGACTATATTAGGTAACACGTCAACAAAAAGCAGCATACTGCACACAATTTCAAAAAAGGTATTTGTAAGATAAAAATCTAAAGGAATAATAACCGACTTGTTCTTTGTTGAACTATGTTAGTACACGAGATATTCATTAACTCGCTCAACAGATGGAACATATTGCTCTAATTGGACTGTGTTCTCTATGCTGTTCAAATGGACAGCCAGGCTTTGCAGATCATTGAAGTTTGTAGATGTATTCTTCTTTACCCTTTCAGCAAGAAGCAGGGGCTTCGAATGCAATTTTGTGGAATAAAGACTCTATAGACTGTTTCGGTTCACACGTGATGACAAAAGACACGCAAATATGTTTCATCTTGTCCAATTCAGCAGAACAGAGCCCTTACCCTGACCCTTTTAAGCCGGAAACACACCAGAAGATTTACAGCCCCTATTTTAAACCTGAAACAACTTTTCAGAGTCTGCGCTAGTCTGGATAGTCTGCACAAAATAGTCGTAACCTGCGTTCTTGTCCAAAAGTGAAACCACGGCATTAAATGTGTGGGTTGCCCAGACTTTGAGCAGCAGTCGGTTAGGTTGGTAAAAGTCTTCCAGTGTGTCCCAGGCTTAATAGGTCGAGCCATGACCGGGAAAATGAAACAAGACAGGGACTAATAGAGTGATGGGCACTCTTTACTGTGGACCAGCAGACCAGTGACAAGATCGATCGAGTCACGGAAGGGTGCGCTGCTAAAGGGCCGGATGGTGAGTCAGCGACTGGGCTGAAAGTGGAAGCAACATCGGCTGACATGCCCCCATGCCTCAGCTCTGCTGGCCCAGCAACTCATCAAGGGGGCGAAAGTTCTCTGGGTGGGAGAAAGTTGGCAGCAAGCTCCAGCGCTGCGAGCTGCACTGCACTTAAAACGAGGCCCTTTATACGAGTCTAAGCCAACTTTCTGCAATAGGCAGATACGGCATTAACTTCTTTCTTTGAAGCCACAGTTCTCAAACCACATTACCTTAGCCTTTATCATATGTTTAAATGTCATGACTTGTCGTTCTTGTTGCAGTGTCACAAAGGCATAGGTTAACCTTTCAAAACCCTCTCCTCCTTCCCTCTGACCGAGTGTATGCGGCGTTTGTTGTTTGCTTGTTTATCAAGACATTGTTTGAGAGTTTTCGGATTACACTGGTGTCCATGTTATGAATAAAGTCACGAAATGTTATGTTAGTCCTGCCATGGACATTCCAACTGGATGCGGGGAGGGGAATACAGAAAAGCTTTCAAACCTTCAATCCAGTTAAGTAACAAAATCCTACTTGGCGGAGTCAATCTCCTACATGGATCATACACGGTTTGGAAAGATGTGACCATTATTAAAGTTTTTATTGTATTTCTTAAAACAGGAACAAACAGGAAACCTGTGTAGCAGTCTTTTTAATAAAGAGGACTCCATAAAGAAAATAACAATGGATTCCCAGGTCGCCCACACTTAACCCAGCAGTTCTGAAGAGACACAGCGCACACAGACGCACACACAAACACGTCATCTCCTATAGAATCATGGTACACCGTGTTCCCAGGAGGCACATAATGCACTTGGAAAATAACTATACAATAAAATAGAAATCCATGCTGTGAGAGGCCTTGGAGTAGCTGTGAGGCTGGTATGCTGGCTCATTCATTGCTGGTTTGCCGCAGAAGTGCAATATTTCTTGTCTGTGTTCTAGAGAGAGCTGCCTTTGTGGGACTTTTGGGCTTCAGCCCCCATTGTTTGTTTACAGTTGTTCAACAGATGTTGAATCAGGTGGAGGCATACACACGTCAAGCCTTCGCTTGTCCACGAGGTATAGGTTGTCTTAGCAGGGACAGGAATTACTGTAGTATATTGTGTATATTCGTATAAACGTCTTAGCGCGTGAAATTCGCGAGTTAGTGAGTTACTTAGAGAACGAATTTGTTCGAAAGTTTCCCTGATCCATGTCACTGAATTTCCCCCCATGCGTCTAATTTACATATTCTCAGCCTCCTTGTCGCTTGAGATAAAAGCGTGTCAGACTAAATAGTAAATATAAAATAGTTTGTTTGAAAGAGGGCATACTCTTCACAGTTCTGTTGTAAGCCTGTGAACATTTTTAATTGAAGTTATGAATATAATTGTTCATGAAAAAAAACACAACTCTGTTTCGTTATCAGCACTACCTTAAAACATTTTTCTTCAGTCGTCTTCAAACCTTGAGTTTTCTTGAGTAAAACTGTTGAACAGTAAAAAAAAAAGCAAGTATTCTCATCCCAGTACATCGTAGCGCTCCTCTCATTAAGGCTCAGCTATTCAGGAGACAAGCCGGCTCTGCCATTCACACAACCTCTGCATGTCCCCGGGTCTCCAGTTTCATTACCTCCTCATCGGCTCCCACTGAGGCTGCAGGTCAGCCCGTCGCGCGCACAAGATGGATGAGTCCTTCCGATAGGAGCAGACTTCATGTCTAATAAGGAGCCTCAGTGGACGCGTCCGCTTTTAGCAAAGTAACTTCGCCCGCAGAACAGCCCACGGATCCCCCCCTCTCTCTCTCTCTCTCTCCCACTCTCCCCCTCACTCGCTCTCTCTCTAGCATCCTATCCTTTGCTGGCAAGGCCCATTTGTCATATCATTCCCAGCCCTCATTAAATTATCATAGCTGGGATGGAGAGTCTTCGTCTGATGGCGGAGGAGGTAGGGCGAGGGGTTTAACCCGTGGTCGGCTGGTGAGCGGTGGCGGAGGACTGAGTGATGAATCGACAGAACGGGACCTGAATTGGGTTTATATCTGGATCGGTTGCGCAGGTGTTGTAGTGCAGTGTGAATGATGGGTGATGCAGACAGAGTGAATAATGGGTTCCGCAGTGCAAGGTGTTTGTTATTGGACGGGGATGGTGATGTTTACTCTGCCGGCCTTGTCTGCTTTGAGTAACTATAACAGACCGTTGATTCTAAGTCTTGACCACTTAAAGTAAATTCAACAGATAGCGAAAAACAACAAAAAAGCAAAACAACAAAATCACAACCTCCCAATTTTCTTTTGTAATTCTCGTATAAGTATAAGTATAAATATGGGACCACAAAATGTCTTGGTATTGATTCCTAAGACAACCACATACAGTGCAAGCATCAGTCTAATGTAGGACCTCCTGGCTCGTGCCCGGCCTGTGCTTCCTGTCTGATGACAGGTCTGTAATGAGCTCCTCCTGGAGGATGTAAAAATAATGATCTCTTAAGCAGCAGGTTTGGCCAGGCTATTTTCAGTCGAGTGACAAAGACATCACGTGATCAAGGGAGGCGAGATGACCTCATAACAGATGGCATTTTGATCATAATATTCCCATTAAACCCATCTTTGTCTGAATATTCATCGTGCTGAAAGTCTGGCCATGCGTGTGTATGCCAGATAATGGAAGGCACGATCGACTCGTCGAAAGGGGTTTGGGTGCTGAGTGTTCGATCCCCGATGTCCACAGCCTGTAGGCATTCTAAGGCAAGATGGCTTAAAACCTGCCTGCTTCTAAATGACATACATCTGTTATCAGTGAACGTGATGTATGAAGTATGTGGGCCTGTGCTACCGCGTGTCTCTGAATGTTTAGTGTTTGCGGGTTGATCGGAATCCACAAAAAGTTTAGACACGGTCTAAAGCACACACCAGATGTGCTCATTTATTTTCGACTTAATACAACTTAATTATATTAGTACCATACAGAATAAACAAAACAAAATGTATCTGATTTAAAAAAGATATTTAAATGGGCTAATGAGCCTCAAGCTGTCTCATGGCCATGGCAACATTGAGAAGATGCATGTGATGTAATTGTTAGAGTCTAGACAAAGTACAAAACGGAGAGTGAAGGAGATGAGAATTGTCAATGACGTTTTAATATGGATGCAACATATTGAACGCTACCTGATTACCGTCAGTTATTACGGGCCTAACCGTACATCACTCTCCACTACCCTGCCCTCATCCCATCGCTGAGATAGTACAGAGCGCGACACATAACGAATGGCATCCTTAAAGAGAAGTTGAGTTTAATAATAAAGAAGTGCCTGGGACGTCAAAGTGCATCTGGAATGAGGTTCCTTTAAGCAAGCTTCTGCTTTCCAAGCCAAAGATAGCCCAGTCCCTCGTCACTCTCCCTCTCTGCCCTTCACTGACACCTGCCACCAAGTTATGGAAATTGCCGCTGCACAGCAATAATGCTCCCATTTCTTTTCATATCCGAACAATTCAGCAACTCCCTGTCGTAATGCGGCAGGATTAAGGGGTGGCCATTTTTGTCAAACCCGACAGCAGTAGATTGGATTATGGCCGATAGCTGGAGAGCAGGAGATGCACCGGCGTCGCCGTGACTTAGAGAGAGAGAGAGAGAGACTCACCAGGCGGTGGAGGTGTTGTAGGGCAGCAGTGTAGGGCTGCGGCTCTCCCCTCGCAGGCTTTGTCTGGGCTGGTAGTGGCCCGGCATCATGGGCTGGGCCTGGGCCTCGCTCTCCACCGGCATGGACGGGTGCCACTGGCTCCGGGCCTTCTTCAGCCAGCGGCCCCCCAAACCCCACTTCTCCAGGTAGACCCGGCACAGCTCGTAGTTGATGGCCGAGTAGTACAGGAAGTCCAGGGCCAGCAGCACCATGACGAAGAATCCGTAGATCCACACGCCCACCAGGGCAGTGTAGTTACTGCAGGAGGAGGTGGGAGGGAGGAGGGTACCAGTGGGAGAAAAACACATGATTACCCCCCCGGCTCTAATCAAGACAGAGGGTCCTCGCTGGTCTCCTCTGTTTGCTTTCCTTTTAAAAACTGTTTAAAAAACGGTGACTTTCATTCACGCAAGGGTCTTGTTAATCGGTCTCCCTTGGCCCTTTTCTATCTATAGCATCTCCTAAATCTTCACTCCCAATTCCCCACCACCTTCAACTAATTCCCACCATTCATTACCTGCTTCCCAAAGATTTATGTGGCGCACATTAAGCATCGCCCTGAGTTCATGTCCGTGCTCATAAATTTAAACAAGGTAAATTCACGCAAAGCAGGTTCCTATTACTGGACTTGTGGGAGCAGCGGTTGTGCAGCCAGAGGTAGTAAATGTCTTGGAGGGCCCAAGTGCTTTGGTTCTATTAGGATCTATTACAGAGAGAAACATTTTACTTTGCTCCAATGACATGACATAAGATTTGATCGTCAAAATGATTTAATCACCTGGAACATCTGTCTTCTGTGGTTTTTCAGCTGTTCTCAGAGTGTATATAAAGTAGAAATACAGTCCAAATAACTCCTTTAGTTGAATACTTTAAGTGGAACTAAGATTGATACAAACAAATGTTGGCCTGAGAATATGCATCTGATAAAAATCCTGCACATTTCAAACATTGCCGTCGCTCGAACACACAAAATCACACTCAAAAACCTAATTTGCATATTTCCTTGCACAGTGAGCGACAGTGGTCCTTGTTTCTGCTCATGTGGGGGAAGCCTATCTTATGTGCACAGGGATAAATGTGCAGTGCTATTTCAGCCAACGACGCCATAAGGCGGGACAGAATGATTTATCCTCACCACTCACCCCGGCTTAAACAAACGTTACGTAACGGTAAACATGGCGGCTTCCAGGGAGGAAAAGCAGGGCTGGTGTGACACATCAGCCCCGGAATTACCTTGCCTTTCATGGTGCTTCTTCATTTCATGAGAGGCACAACAACACCGCTCTATTCGAATGGAGATCTGATGCCTTAATGCTTTTATCGTCCTTGCCTTTGACACCTTAACAAGGTAACAGGGATACAGCGGATAGAGCGAGTGGAAGTGAGAGAGCAGAGGTTGGGCATCTGGGGGGGGGGGATGTACTTGAGGCTGGGCCAGCGGTTAATATCAAGCACACCAGCACATCTCCAACTCGCCGTCTGGTGAGCGGCACTGAAAATGGCCACGCCGACGGGTCACGCTCCACTGAAATGACCCCCTGGTGACCTGCCATTAGAGGAGTCAGCCCTCCTCCTGTATACCAGCTAACAACCACCCACCACCGCAGCGGCCTCGCTGCATTCCAACACCGGTCCAACATCTCCCATTTGCTTTTGTTTAACACCCAGTCTGTACATTGTGTTGATGCAGCCTAGGCCACTGCCGTGCCATAGGCTCATCACACGGTATTATCGTAGGTATGGGAATGCGCTAGAGTTGTTTAGATTAGAAGCGGTCATGTGCTACGGCTTCAGTCTGGGCATGGCTGCTGTGTAGCTGTGAGAGAGTGAAGGCGTAAGAGTGCTAACGCCTGCCCAGTTCCTGTCGTCCACGTCTCGTTCTCACAGCAGAGGACAATATGCTAGAGGGAAAGTGTCCCTACGTTGCAGTGTTTTCAAGCCCGCTGTGGCTGCATGTCAATATGAAAGCCCTCCTGTTGAACAGAAGTCCGACCCTGTTAATTCAGAGCGGGGCCTGCGGTCTGTCAGTGTGTGCCTATCTGCTTCTCTTCATGTAACGCCATCCAAGTTGCCAGAGGGAGGGTAATATGTGCAAAGTGCTCTTATTTTCTAACGCATCCATAATTCATATTTGGATTGGATTTGGGGCAGAATTGGACGTTGTCAATGAAAGCAAGGACGTCTTTATACAAAAATAATACAAAAAATAAAATGGAAATATAATGACCTCAACCTACATTTGACTTGAATTTTGCTTTTGAACAGTAAACTTTATTGACTGAAGGTTTTTGACTCTGATCGATTGATCGTACCTCTGGGATAGTCTCCACATCATTATTATTCCCGTGATATTATGATTAAGCTTATGGTGAATGTTGCTTACTTGTGCGCGTAGCCATCAGTGGTGGAGGTGAGGTTGATCTGCATGACGGTCTGGAACTCAGTCTCGTTGCAGCAGTACTTGAAGGCTGTGTTGTTGTGGTGGCAGCAGAACATATAGGTCTTGTTGTCCGAGAGGCGCGGACAGTGGAAGCCAAAGTGGTAGCGCCCCTTGTGGTCGGAATAGGGTTCGCACACGCGGTAGTGAGCCGAGAGAGCTGTGGCAATAGGGGAGATAGAGGGAGATGTCAAGAGGTATCTTTGGGAAGTGTATATAAAGTAAAAACAGAAGAAAAAAAAAAAACGAAAAAGTCTCGTAAATATAAATTAGGGCCATGGTTCCACTCCACTTGTCGCTTTAATTAAACTTTTATCTCCCTATCGTGCGGTGACTCAGCACGAGTCACAGCAAGCTGGGCCGTGTTTACAGATGACCGGGTATGTAATTAAAACTCCTACACCATCTACTCCAACTACAACTCACACACCAATCTCCCGGTATGCATGAACAGTGTGCATGGTATATGCATAGGCTACTGCGGTGAGAAATTAAAATAAAATGAATTGCATGGGTTATAAATGATGAGAGCACTCGCCTCCGCAACAGAGTGAAGTTGGGTTCGTATTCAATATTTATTTGATCCATGCTGTTCTGCGTCCAGTGCCGGATTATGTCATGAATTTTGCAATGTTAAACTAACTAAACCTAGGCCACCTCCACTCACGGCCACCTCCCCCACGTCTGAATTTCTGTTGCAAGGGAAGGTCTGTCAAACCTCTACATAGAGTATTTCTTTTTTTTTTTTTAAACGGCACCATTTTACTCGTATTTTAAATATTTAGTGTAGCGTAACACACATCCGAACAAGCACAGAAACTCACATTCAAAGGTCACGTACGGATGCCAGACCTGGCGCATCAGCTCATGAAATGTGCATCGAAATGACAAGGTTAACTTCCACAAATGTCCGCCCCAGACCTCCAGATGAAGACAAAGAGTGAATATGGATTGTTGGCAACCATAAGCTTTCCTTTAACCCTGGGATTAAATTCACAGAAACCTGCTGTGGCATGCTGAGACTACAGCAGATAATCACCAATTACACATCTGTCAGAGATGTGGACGACAGAGACGGGGAGTGAGAGATTGAGTCAACAGTAGGGCGGGATGGGGGTGGGGGAAGGCTATAAATATGGCACAACTGACTGACTCGAAAGCACCTGACTGACACCTTCAAAGCCAATCAGGACGAAGATGTTTGGCGTCTCCTAAAGCATGGATGAGATGCGCTACGCCTGGCAGCTGCCTGCTTGTTAGAACCTGCTAGAAGCTCCATGGAAAACAAGACTCTGACCCTGTTGCATCAACCTGTCTTAACACACACACACACACACACATGTGTACACACACACACAAAGACACAAAATCACTTATGCATGTGCGCATACAAACACAAAGACACAATCACCTATGCATGTGCGCACAAACACACACACACACAATCCTGCTGATCTGTAATTAAAGGCTGGTTAAAGATTTGTTGATTGCGCTCATTAGAGTAGTATTTTTCAGCGCAGCTTTCAAAAGCTCACTTCAGAAAAGCAGATTTCATCAGAGTTTTTCATGCCAGCAACCCACAGAGAGGTGAGTGTTGTTGTATTATTTCCTCAATAATGTCAGGCCGGAGTTCAGCTCTGTGATAATGAGGTTTTTTTACTGACACGTATAGCACACTAGCTCTTCCATTTCCTGAGACAAATCTGATCGACAGCCTGTTCCTGCAGAACAGGAAGTACGAGGATGAAGCATGCAAGCGAAGAAGAAGTAAAAGGACGGCAAGAGAGAGAGAGAGAATGTTGACTGTATCAGTGTTGAGTGTTAAGACTTTGGATCACGTGGAAATAAACCTATAGGAAGACGCATATTGGATCACTTTTGGTAGAATTGAATCGTTCATTCTATAATGACTATTTAAGAGATATTTTGATGCTTTTGAAATGAGCTTTTCATATGAATAACCATGAAACGATTGAAACAAGTGAACATAAAAGTATTGGGCATAGAGCGCCTTAGTCTCTCCCCTTCCGGTGGACGACCTTGGGAAAAAGGATGTATGCTAGTCAACGGCGAGAGACAATTAACTGTTAACTGATTTGTACCATTAATCGGCTTTCTATGCCGATAAGATAGCAAGTCACCTGACTAGCTGCGGTGGAAGGGTTTGGATCATATGAGACTTAGAGGACTCCGACATAAAAGGGAACGAGGCAAGAAAAAAATGTCAGGCTTTAAAAAAACAAACATGTGTTTTTGGTGAAGGCCGTGCCATAAACAAAGCCATCTTGTTCATTAAATGGAAAGCACTGACATGAGGGAACAGTTGTACACATTAGACAAGCCAAATGTTTACAATCTGGAATAAAAACAAGGACACTTGCGGAAGGATTCCCCAATGTGGCGTGAATAGCGGTCAGCTGGTGATTCCACTGGAGTCATGTACGCCACGTCCAAATTTGTATTGATTTGATGCAACTTTATTTAACCAGGAAGTTGCATAAGGACATAAATAGAATTGCTAATCAAAATTCTGAATAACAAAACAAGAAATAAAAAGGATAAGGAGCTAAAAAACGCACAAGAGCAAAATAAACACAGTAACGTTATACACACCAAAAAAGCAAACAAGATTAAAAGCCAAAAATGAGTAAACATTAAATTTGCAAAAGTAAAATTTGCAAAAACTAACTTTGCCAAGTGAAGGACAAAAGTGCTGTTGTGTACTTTGAAGGACGGACGGACGGTAAAACCTGTGGGACGCATTTAACAGACGGAAGACGACAGCAGACAGACCTGCGCTGGACAGCAGGAGGAAGACCACCGTCAGGACATTGAAGGACTGTCTGCTGGTGATAGTCATCTTCTCAACCTCATTCAGGGGAGGGAGGGAGAGGGGGGGAGGATAAGGGGGGGCAAGGGCAGGAGGGGAATGGGGGACACCGCTCTGCTCTTAGTCGGACGTGGCCATTGGTCTGCTCGCCCGCCGCTCCTCTCTCACATGGCTGCCACTCGGTGTCTCTCCACCTAGCGGGAGAGGGAGGGGAAGAGAGGGAGGGAGAGAGAGAGAGATTAGATGACAGAGCAGGTTTCATCACGATCTCAGCTGCTCGACCCACATGCTGGCTTATATTGCTTATGGTAGTATGTATAGGATACTTTGTAGTGACATCGCCTACGCACCATCTCAACTACTGTGTGACCTTGCAGGCTGTTATAACAAAGCACTTGCCGAAAAAAGATAGTATGGATCAGTCTCCTTGTGAAATATAAAAAGTGACAGTGGTTATTTATGACGGTAATCATGTTTCTACGAGCCCTGTTGCGTATGTGACCGATATACTGATGCACTGTTTACACCTGTGTTATCCGGCACTTCATGAAATGAATAATCAATTATTTTATATATATCTATATATATATATAGATATATATAGATATATCTATATATCTA
>JAOPJO010000154.1:5661366-5671408 GCA_027123675.1 Molva macrophthalma
CCCCCCCCCCCCCCCCCCCCCCCCCCCCCCCCCCCCCCCCCCCCCCCCCCCCCCCCCCCCCCCCCCCCCCCTGTAGGTCAACCTACAGCCTCGTAGGGGCGAGAGAGAGAGAGATAGCGTTCTCCCACTGCCATACATCATTTAATTATACACGTGTGGTGGTGTATGATTAACGTCTGCGGTCTACGGTGTCTGGGAGGGTCCATCCTTTCTTTGAAGCCGATTGGATTGGACATTCGGATCCCTCAATCCCGTATGTTGAACTGGTATATTTCTAAAGTTAACGCCATATGTGAACATTACCGCTACCAATTTCGTTGAAGTGAAAACATCTTGCATTCAAATAAAACTAATTCCTAGGCGGCGTAAATATTATAACATTAATAAAACCATTGTAGAAATCTCCGTCACGACACCGCCCGGTCTCGTCATCATCTACAACTCTCCCTGGGGTTCGCCGATTGGCTGATTTCCTTTTGTTCGGAGCCTGGCTGCCCTTGCTGGGCTGGGTACCAGACTAATATCTCGAGCAAAACCGGAGGTGATTTAGGCTGGCTTCGGGAGGCCATGACTTCTGCCCACCTGATTCTAACGCAAGACTGATTTCGGCTCAAGTCTGGAGCCCACTCCTAAAATCCCACGGCATTATATGATGCATGACGGTGGAGCATGAGCAGCTTGTCAATTAAGTGTTCCGTTTGGGAGGAGAGGAGGAGAGGGCCCTTTACCTAACAGCTGCCGTGCCTCTACCCCGGTCCCCCAGGGGCCTCCTGACGGAGAAAGCGGCCCCGGTCATGAACATCATCCACAGCATCTTCAGCCTTATCCTCAAATTCCGCGCCCAGCTGATCGCGCAGCCCTGGGCCAGCCAGCAGGGGGAGGCAGTGCACCCGAGCTTCATCGCCATGCAGCAGTCCTACAACACCTTCAAGTACTACTCCCACTTCCTGTTCAAAGGTAAGGGACAGCAACCCTCCCTGACCCTGCTAATCCACAACTAGCCGTAGGGGCACACATCTCTAGTTACCCACCTGTTTCTAGTTGGAAGAAAATCAATTAACACCATTTGTAATCGCCAGCAGCATTGATTAAACAAGTCTGGATCGTTGAGAGCGTTGGTTTTTTCAGCTTATATTATTGATGGATATTATGGATTGACACAATGATTTCCTCTGTGCTGATGTACTGTGGCGACAACAACACATCACTAAAACTATACATCTCTTGTTTCTCCTGTTCTAGTGGTCACTAAACTGGTCAACAGGGGCTACCAGCCTCATTTGGAAGACTTTCTGCTCCGCATTAACTTCAACAATTACTACAAGGAGACCTGAGTCCATACGCAGGTCCATATACGTCTCCTAGAATTGCTTCCACCAGCTAGCCACAAATCTGTGTAATGCACGAGTCATTTGGTTTTAGCTACTGAGCTTTGCGTTTGCCTAGATTGTATGATGTGGTCTGGTAAAGTATAAGCACAACAAAGACTTGGGGCTTTGAAGCCTCTGCGTATGGTAGCCAAAGGGCTTCACGAGGAGTGCGTGTTTATTTTTTAGTGTGAACAGGAATTATATTATATGATTTTTAACTAGAAGACTCCTTGGATGTGTGAGTGGCTTTGCAGTAATGGTTAGCTTGTAAATATGGGTGCTACCAATGAAAACTACATTAAGCTGAGGCCAAAAAGTATACCCTTTATGTCAAGCGTTCTACCTGTTAGACAGGTGTTAAGTCCTGTCCTATTGTATGCCTTTAAAGTGTTCCATGATATGTAAATAAAACATGTAAATTAATACTTTGGCTGACAATGTCAGTTTGTTTTAAGTTATTCCTTCTGCAATGTGAAGAAAATGTATCATTTCAACCGTTCAAAGAAAAAGTCATGTGTATTTTTATTAAAGAATGTTGACATTTTGTTTTAGAAAATTAGGTCAGACAATGAGTGCAAAGCAGTATATTTAATAAACTCAACTTAACATTTACATGAAAGTCATAACCATTCCTAGCCAACGTGTCGCTTGACCTGCATATTTCTTCCATGTACCGATGATTAAATTCTGGATGTGCAAAAAAACAAACCGGTTGTATTCAGGTTGACGGGGGGCTGTAGCCGAGCCACTCAACGGCACATTGTTGGAAGGTACAATTTATGAACGATGAGAGTTTAGGTATAGATTCTTAAAAGATTTTCCAGTATTTCTCTTGAATTGAGCCCTCGCTGTAGAAGGGGAGGGGTGCAATCCGCTGCACTGTGTTCATGCACAGGCACTATGTAAGACACATATCATCTAGCTTGAGTCCGTATCTTTAAAAACGCGTTCGTCTTGGTGAAGTGGCGGTCTGTTGAGTTTCTACAGCAGCCACAAACCGAATCAGAAAACGTATTAATTTACCACAGGTGGTAATAAAAGCCATGTCAATTCTCTGGGAGCTTTTCTAAGAACTGAAAAACAAACTTTTTTTAGCTCCCTGAGAGGCGTTGTATCAAACAAACCCGGATCTTTGGAGTTCGATCTGATTGTAGACTAAAGCAGCGCTGGCGAAAGTACTGGACAAAGCAGTAGCAGTTCACAATCAAGACCAAATTTGGATTGCTTGACATCTGTACCACATAGACACACGCACACAGGAACACACACACACACACACGGACACAAAAGAAATGTGTCGCAATCAAACAAAATTGCATCGTATCGTTCTTTGCCTGAATATGTTTTGGTGTAATGAAATGAAAACCTATTGGAATTCAGCGGTGACGAGGGAATTATCCGGATGACTTGCTCTCACTTTGTGTTTATTTTTCCTACACTGCCGTTTGCATTAGTCTGCAAACGGATAGCAAGGAGTTGAGTTTCTTCCCAATGACTACATGATCCCCTATCATGGGCTGTTTACAAGCTTTACAGCCATCATTTCGGGCAATTGTGTCTGTGTTATTTTGTTGGGGTTCAGTGGCCTTCACTGCAATTCTAATCCAGTGCTCGGGGGGAACACCGGAATATAGCGTTTATAATGCAGTATACCGATGTTGTAACAACCGAACCCCCTCCCCAAAATGTAGATGCTACTGCAGTCGTCTGTGATTGCACATTATAGACAATGATACAGGTGGTATTTACACAGTGTACGAGTTTCTGTAATGATTAGCTTTTTGATTACTAGAGTATGGGATAGTTAGAGGTCTATGGGGTGTTGGAATGAATTCGGCATAGTTTGGAATGCTTCGGAGTGTAGAAGATAATGCCATACCTTTTTTTATATTAGATCTTTTTTATTAGCCTTCTAAGGTAGATATTCAGAATACCACATATTTATTTTCTGAAACTTCAACGTCTAACGGACACCCTAATGTCCTTGATAAGCATCTCAAGCTAAATGTGCTTGTAGCTGCTTCCGTTCCAGGTTTATTGGGCACCGTTTGCAGCCGAGTCTTTTAAACGACCGTAAAATCGTTTTTCACCGTTCAGATCCTTCCATCACCACCACTACCGCAACATTCCCATTAGTGCGTATTAAAGAAAAAAAACAAAAAAAAACTAAGGTTGTTAAATAGCTAAAAACCTCTCGAGTGCAATATTGTTTTGCTACAAAACTATTCAAGAAATAAATGGTAGTTAGTGATAGTATAAACCAAAAGGTCAGAAGAAAAACGATGTCAACTTCAGATTAATGTACACCTACATCGAAGCACTGACAATTATTGATCCAAAATCCAGAGATAATTAAAAACAAAAAACTCAAACATTAACTAAAGCACTACATTGTCCCTTTTTTAACTTTGATGTACCGAGTAGGTTAAGACAAAGAAACAAATCAATCATGGGATTGTTTTAATCAATCCCATGCTTATGTGGGCCACAACAAGCCTCCTATTCCAGGTGATCCTTCACTTCCCTGTACCTTCCTACCAAATGCCCATTCTTCACAATATAGTAGCCTAAGCACTCACTCTGGAAAGCTAATATATGTGTATTGTATGTTTCATTGGAGGTGTGACATGCTTCCTTACAATAGCGGTAGAACAGTAAGAGCTAAGGGAGAGATAGGGGGCATTTTAGCCATGGCAGGGTGAACTATCATCCCTCCATGGGTTAAAGGTCAAACTTTGCGCCAGATCTCTCCTGATTGGGGTAGTGGGTGCGGTGGTAGGCTGAGACTAGGCTTCGGACTCTAGGTCCTCCTGTCCCTCGCCATTGGTCGGATCCCCGGTCTCTGCCTCCAACAGCAGGAACTTGCCGTCATTGGTTAGTGGCATGGACTTCATCAGCTCAGCCAGGGCCTCGGGGTCCTAGTGCACCAACAGAAAAAAAGAAATAGATTTATTGTCAGGAAAAAAGGTACATGATGAATGACTTGAATCATGGGTTAGTCGACTTTTATGAGACACTTTTTTTCACTCCAAACATTTTTTCTTGTGTCTATAAATCGTCCTATTAATCGTTTAATATTTTCAATCTACAAATCTACAAATTTGTTCAGTGTTTGCGATGTATAATAGAAGCTTAAGATGAAATCCTTCCATACCTTCTTTGCTTCGACTATCTCCTTTGCCAAGTTTATTGTGTAACATATCTGTTGAGAACAAACAAAAACAATCAAATAAACCCTAAAGCGGTGACTCGAAACATTGTCCAAACAAGCTACTATTTTGTGCTGTTAAACCAAACGACAAAAAACGGTCACATCTGCGGGCAAACCAACCTTTTCTCCTTCTGTGTTGCTCTCGAACACGAAGGCACTGTAGGAGGGGGGCGCCCCCTCCTGGTCTCCCTGGGACCAGTCAGGGTCCTCCACCACCAGACCCATCAGCCTCCCATTCTCCTGGTGGGCCGCAAACTGACGCACCTCCCCTAGCTGGAACTATGACCCCCACAGACAGGGGGAGACAGGGAGGGAAAGAGAATGAAAGTTGGATAAAAGTGTATTGAGACATTTTACAATCAATAGCCCCTTGTATAAAGAGATCCCGCAATATTGCCGTAAAGAATGTTAACGTGTGTATGAACCGTTGTAAGTCGCTTTGGATAAAGGCGTCTGCTAAATGCCCTAAAATGTAAATGTAAGAAGATCCGTCATTAGGCTGGCTTCGCTTTTTGACACAGAACATAGTCGGCCTAATGCCGCACCTGTGTGCACTTTTACATCGCATATCGGTGTCCCGGAATCAGGTGTGACTTTTAACGCAACAGCGTCTAGTGTGGTGTATAACCTCATGCGCCATGCAGCGACATTGCTTTATAAACAATAATGGCAGGGGCAACCGAGTGTTCAGGTGCTTTTGCTAGCCGAGCACATTATACCACTCTTCAAACGCAAGCAAAATTGTTGTGCATCGTATACAACATGGTGATGCGTAACGTTACAATGTCATCACCGTAACTGCCGGCTTGAAAGCGGAACAATGCCCCCTTCGTTCCGTGTTTGTATGTTTTATACAGGAGACTTATGGGATTGAACAAGCAGGAATATAAGGGGCTATCATCTATAGGGGAAAAAAGAGATTGATGTTTTTGTTTCACTTTGCGGTCGTTGTTGTTGTATTGCACTTACGTGTATTCTCGTAACTTGAGTCTGCGGATCGATCAGCCTGATGGAGATACAGAAGACATAAAAGAGTTATAAGGAGGAGGGCGAGAGAGCCATGGATCTGAATCGGGCTGAGAGCCAAGCCAAGAACTTATACCCACAAGGTCAAACTGTGGTGTCTGCGATAAACCAACCGTTTATTCCACAACGGGCTCTGCTTTCCATGGTGCGCTCTCCATTATAGTCCAGTGAATACACCTTTTATCTCTTATTGTTATTCACCAACATTTCCCGTCCGGGATCAATATAGTATTATCTCATCTTATTAATTTAGTTGTACACACGAACACAGACCATGAACTGTTGCAGTGTTTAAGCTTTAAGTGTTTGTACAAACGAAACACATCTCATTAAGTGAGTCCCGCTGCTTCCAAGGTTGTTTTTAGTTTTTACAAATGTGCACACGGCACACCAAATAATGAATATGGAGAATTACCTGGACAGCCTTCTCGTGTGGTTAAAACCAAGGTTCGTTTTTTGTCGAATTGGTTATTTTGTCATGGTCCAGGGTTTTTAATCGGTGCCTCGGGGCTACTGCGATGTACGTAAACAGCAGACTAGAACACGGGGATCCTCTTAAGTAAAAGCCATTTTGTACAATGTAGAACACACTTTGTTGAGATGTACTCTCTGTACCTTGAGGTAATCTCGTCTCTGTGACTCCCCAAATGCTTTTCCTCATTTTGGCGAGTCGTTTTCCATAAACTTGATCGTGCAGTAATTACTCCAATATTTATGTTTTGATTGTTCGCAGCCTCACTCGTCTCTTTGGAGAAAAGCGCGTCCAGTGCTTATAACTGAATGTACATAGTAAACAACATAGTTTGATGTGTAGTAAACATAGTTCTGATCCTACTTGAGACAGCTACTGGTGACCATGAGGTGGGACTCGGTGGTCCGGAAGATGTTGTGGATGGCGCGCGCCGCCAGAACCTGCCGCATGACCTCATAGATCACTTCCTGGTTGTCCCCGCAGCGCACCGCCATGGAGCCCAGGAAGCGCACCGCAAACACCTGCTGGAGGAGGGAGTCTGCAAGGGGGGAGAGAGGGGGGAGTAATTGTTTCCCATCCCAGGGAAGTTTGGTCTCCTAGGCCCCAATTCTCCTCCCCCCCAAGGGCCCTGACCTGGCCAGTATGTATGTGTGTGTAGGGGGTTAGGGTTAGGGGTGGGTGGGCGTGAATTGATTCAAACTAAACATCATCTTGTCCTAAAGACGTCTTCTTTAGAGTTGGAGTCATGAGGTCACGATGATCTACTGTATTTTGCTGACTAGTGTTCCCTTGAATACATTTTTAATACAAGATAGCTCTTGAACTCAGAATGTTACAATTACATTTACCAGTTGAACTCCGTACAATTTACCTCACCCTCATTTTTCATTTACGAGACTGTACCGTTCACCCTCACATCGTTCACCCTCACATCGTTCACCCTCACATCGTTCACCCTCACATCATTCACCCTCAGATCGTTCACCCACACATCGTTCACCCTCACATCGTTCACCCACACATCGTTCACCCTCACATCGTTCACCCTCACATCGTTCACCCTCACATCATTCACCCTCACATCATTCACCCTCACATCGTTCACCCTCACATCGTTCACCCACACATCGTTCACCCTCACATCATTCACCCTCACATCATTCACCCTCACATCGTTCACCCTCACATCGTTCACCCACACATCGTTCACCCTCACATCATTCACCCTCACATCGTTCACTGGCTGGTGTTGGAGAGGATGTTTGTCTGCTAAATTTACTGTTGGATTCTTTGCTTAGTCCTAGAAATTACCACAATCTTCTGAAAGAAAAAAAAAGCTTAATTGAGTTTTTGTTTATTTGGAGCCAAATTGTGCGCCGATGAGAGAGAATGCCTTTCAGGAAGGTGAGCGAGGGAAGAGAGAGAGAGAGGTGGGAGAGAGAGAGAGAGAGAAGAATAGGAGGGTTAAATGTACGTATTTGTCTTTAAGGGATCATAAGTTTGTTTTTCTCTCTTCTATTTGAACATTGAGCAGAAGAATAGCTCAAAGCACCAAAAATAATTAAGCTTCCAAATTTATTCATCTAATTTAAAATGGCCGTTCGCACAGAAGCATTGTGTGAGAAAGGGTTTCATTAGGCTAAATCTGGCTGTGAGTCTTGTTTACTCTTCATATCTCTGGTATAGTGATACCAGTTGAGGCAACAAACTTCACCTGTCAATCACGTGCCTCCCAGCACATGCTATATCAAAAGACCCACGGAAACCACCAGAAGATGTCAACGTCTCCACATTAAGACTATACGCAACATTAACACCATTACAAACAATCTTTCTATGAATACTCTATACTCAATACCCATCTCCCCACAGTAGTCAGGTCACAATGCGGGGACTGGTGTTTTTTAGGTCCTGATGGGACCAGAATATTTTCAGAATATTTGCTTAGATTTGCATGGGCTGAGTTGAGACTGGGCCATGCAAAGAGCCATAATGGCCGCCCTGGGTTCTATGGTTTCTATGGTTTCTAAAATACAAAAACTCCTCAGACAGAGCAACAGGATTGTCATTCTTTGAATATTAACTTTCAAACCAATCTGCAAAATAACTCCAGAGTGCAACAACTATTGAGCAGTAGGGGGTGAGGGTGAGGGTTAGTAGGGGGTGAGGGTGAGGGTTAGTAGGGGGTGAGGGTTAGTAGGGGGTGAGGGTTAGTAGGGGTGAGTTGGGGACTGGGGGGAGCAGAAGGGGTTGAATGGTACTACACTGTGACCACTGGTTCAGCCTGGCCCTGCTGAGGTCACATGAATGGGACTCCATATTCATCTCTAATCTGAGGATCTCAGAGCCTCCATTCTGCTCCTATTGATCTCAACTTCTTCTCACAGTCTCTCCCTCTCTCCCTCCCTCCCTCTCCTTCTCTCTCTCCCTCTCTCCCTCCCGCCCTCTCTCTCCCTCTCTCTCCCTCCCTCTCTCTCTCTCCCTCCCTCTCCCTCCCTCTCTCTCTCTCCCTCCCTCTCTCTCTCTCTCCCTCTCTCTCTCCCTCCCTCTCTCTCTCTCTCCCTCCCTCCCTCTCCCTCCCTCTCTCCCTCCCTCTCTCCCTATGCAGTAATGGATACTGAAGATGTCAGACACATTTAACATTTATTGCTTCTTCAAAATGGCCCCCTGACCCACAATGCCCCCATACCGCAATCTCTCCCAACATGCATACACACATGCACACACACACACACACACACACACACACACACACACACACACACACACACACACAGAGGAGACACAAAGGGTCTGTGTGGTTAAATGACGTGACGTCAGAAGGGCCGTCCCTGGTATTGTTGCGGTGGTCATGAAATGATCAAGCGTGTGTAATGGCCGCCTTATCTGTCCAGCAGGCCTAATGGTGGCAGCATGTTCCCAGGTGGGAGCTATCTGGGACCGCTCAGACCTCATCAGGACCTGGCCCATGAGCAAGGGAGAGCGAAGGGTTGACGGTTCCAAAAGATTGGACCAATGGGATCAACAGCAAATCAACAATATGTCTGCACTTCCTGTTCCTTCCAGAGCAGTTATCAGAGGGGGGGGGGGCATCAGCCGTACCTCCCGCGTGGGGAGGAGAACGTAGTGAGGAGAACCCTGGTGAGGAGAACGCTGGTGAGGAGAACATGGTGAGGAGAATGTGGTGAGGAGAACCGTGGGGAGGAGAACGTGGTGAGGAGAACTGTGGGGAGGAGAACGTGGTGAGGAGAACCTTGGGGAGGAGAACGTGGTGAGGAGAACCGTGGGGAGGAGATCGTGGTGAGGAGAACCGTGGGGAGGAGATCGTGGTGAGGAGAACCGTGGGGAGGAGAGCGTGGTGAGGAGAACGTGGTGAGGAGAACCCTGGTGAGGAGAACATGGTGAGGAGAACATGATGAGGAGAATGTGGTGAGGAGAACCGTGGGGAGGAGAACCGTGGGGAGGAGAACCGTGGGGAGGAGAACGTGGTGAGGAGAACTGTGGGGAGGAGAACGTGGTGAGGAAAACTGTGGGGAGGAGAACATGGTGAGGAGAACCGTGGGTAGGAGAACTGTGGGGAGGAGAACGTGGTGAGGAGAACCGTGGGGAGGAGAACGTGGTGAGGAGAACATGGTGAGGAGAACCCTGGTGAGGAGAACCGTGAGGAGGAGAATGTGGTGAGGAGAACATGGTGAGGAGAACTGTGGGGAGGAGGTCGTGGTGAGGAGAACGTGGTGAGGAGAACCCTGGTGAGGAGAACGTGGTGAGGAGAACCTGACACGCTACGGAGAACAGATCAAAGGTGGAGAAAGACCCTCAAGTAAGGACCTGCACAACCCCAGCTGGAGAACCCACCAGGGGGTACGCAGAGACCACCAGCAGGAAGGGAGAACCCACCAGGGGGTACGCAGAGACCACCAGCAGGAAGGGAGAACCCACCAGGGGGTACGCAGAGACCACCAG
>JAOPJO010000154.1:5751286-5758328 GCA_027123675.1 Molva macrophthalma
CACAACATTGACAGATCACACAGCTTCTCATTATCCTTTTATTGAAGTTGTTTACGTACTTTACAGAGGCACGGTGCTGAGTGGAGGAACACCCAAACGGATGAATTAAGACATTTTACAGGATTTGCTGAAATCTAACACTTTGGTTTTGATAAAACAACATGCAGAGACCATCGCTTTCGAATGGACACCAACTTGTATGCCTGATGTCAGTGATAACTGAATAGTAATCACTGTAAACAGTTATGGAGGCTCACACAGTCCTAACAAAGCCAACCCATAAATATGGAGTTCTTTTGAATTATTTGTATGTTTCGAAATGGCTTGATCAGCAATAAATATAAGTATAAAAAAACACAATGGTAATATTTTTTCATTATAAAAAAAAAAATCATAAAAGATAGCGAAGGCACTGATCATTTTCAACCTTGGCAGTCTAGAATCACTTTCAGACACCAGAACAAAACGAAAAGTGTCACGAGCCAAGAATAGTAATGAGCCTGAACCAAATAAAAGCACTTAAATAACAAAATAATACCAATTTATTATTATTGTCATAACAAAAAAAAAAGATCCAGTCAAGTTTTCCTATGATTAGTCAGTGAACCAACGGATAAAAGTCAGGTATTTCCAGTTTGGCAGCAAAATACTTTATGTCAAATCGTACTATACTTTGTTTCCCAGCATTATGGCACTCCGCAACTTCGGTAGATGACAATACTTCTTCTTTGGTGTTAGCTATTTAGCCAGATGGAGCTACATACTTTGCGTTTCACCATCGCATGAGGTTACCTCTATTCCAATCACTTTGGTACAGTTTTGCCGTTTGTGTATCATTCAATATGAGAGCTTATCTGACCCTATGGTTTTACCCAAAACAGGTAGGAAACACACAACACACAAACACTGATTTGAGATTTATGCATATCTTTAGCCAAATTCAAAGGAAGAATACAAGTTCTACCATAACATAGCGCAATATAAAAGTTTCTTATATTTTGTAGAATCATAAAACAGAAGCGTAATAAAACCAAAATACTAACATAGTATAATTTCATCACTGTAAATCCAGTTGACAATACAAATCCAGGACAAAACGCTACAAGTCTTCCATATGAATCAATACCCAGGACCTTTTCCCCACATGGACAGACCACTGAAAACATTCCACACACACTCTTTCTTGTATTTTTTCAAGGGGTCTTTTTTTTACTGCATAATTTCCCAACGACATCATCTCATATGTTGGCTGATGTCACCCATTTAAACTCCCAGTCCGCACTGCTGCTGCTGAGAAAGGCAGAGGTTTGTGGTGTATGGCCCTACAGAACACACACTCACACACACAAGCACAGGTTGACCCTTTAGACAAGCTGTATCAACAGCCTGAAGCATTTCCACTGAAAAACAACTCAGGCAACACCTCCTCCCCCCCCCCCCCGCTCAAAATGAACTAAAAACTTAGTATTCATTGAAAAAATAAACTTTGAGATGAAGTATAGGTGACTTCATTCATTAATGGGGGGAATCCTGCTGGCAAAAAATAAATCTTGTTCGGCTACTCTCTGACCTCCCCTGAATCATTTGAATAGCCTACTTCTTAATTTACTGTAACTTCCCATCAACCTTCTCTTAACCTACTTCCATTCCTTTCACAAGTCTACATAACCATTTTTACTTTCTCGCTTTCCGGTTTATTCATTTTTGACCCACTCCAAAACGAGATTATTCATCTCAAGGGGCCATCCACAAATACAATTCTCGCCAAAACAAATTCTAACCGGAAAGCCTTTTCCAATCTCATCGCCACTTCTCGTCACCAATCCTCACACTCACATTCTCTTCCCTTCTTCTTCTCTGTCTCACTCTTCACAAATCACTACGTCTTGCTAATGCTAGCTCTCTCTCCTGATCTCTCTCTGGCTCTCTCGCCCTCAAATAAAAACAATAGCCGGCTAATTGTGCTGGCTTGACATAACGGCCCCAGTATACACAGCTGGAGGGCTTGGTGGTGTCTGTGTGTGTGTGTGTGGGGGGGGGGGGGAGCCAAAGAAGCCATGTCTGGGCTGCTGATAAGATCGCTAGCATGGACACGTCTGCAGCGGCAGCAGCCATTGTCTGTGGAATGCGCTGTGTCATCAGCGTATAGAGCAACAAACGATCCTACTCAGGTCCCTGACACAGAGTAGGTGGCGCTGGATCTGTGAGATATTAACTAAACGCCAGGGGGGGGGCATAAAACGCACCTTCGACACCTTAGGCCAGCGTGCAGCGTGATACATTTTAAACACTGCTGATGGTGTCCGGGTTTAAGGTTTAACGCTCGGTTGCTCTCCAAAACATGCTGTGGTTTTGTGAGGTTATTTATAAAAACAAATATTAAAAAAAGGACCCCCAACTGTGTGTTTGTTTGCCAGGAACATTCCAGTTCTGTGAGTGATGCATTCTGGGCCATCTCGTGTGACTAAAGGTCCCTCTAGTCTAGTCTAGGTAAGTTGCGGTGGACACAGCATGTCTTTCCAACCATGTCCCCTGAGGTGTAGACACAATGAACTATGTTAGAGAACAAACTGACATGGAACACAGTCTGGGCTATTTTAAGAGTCTGCTGTGCATGTAATCAAGCCTGTGTGTGTGTGTGTGTCCATCATTTTACCTGTGGCCAAGAGAAGGAGGAGGAGGAGGATAAGATGAATCTCTTTCATCAGAGTCACCCTTGACCCCCCCCCCCAACCTTTTTCCCTCATTCCACAGCAATAAAAGATGGCTGGTCGACCATGTGTTAAAGGTCCTGGTTCTCTCCACATTCCCAAACTAAATCATAACAATAACATGGCCTCACTGGTGGCATGGCTTTCCTCTCCACTCTCCGGAACGACATAATATAATCTCATTATATGATTGAAAAATAAAAATAAAAACAAGGCACTACATATCCTCAAGTATCGTACACATATATACGACATATGCGTTTAAATGAAGATACACTCGGGCTGCGTCTGTTACATACGCAGCCATAGTTTAATATGCTGATTATACATATAGTTATGTTTCCCCATCACTTAGTAACAGAATTATATATGTCGTTTCCTCCATGAGCTTCAGACTCTTCCAGTAAAATAGCCACATCCACCAGTTTGACCTTCAAAACTAAAAGCTACACAACTAGTAATAAATAATTAACATCAACAGTTATTTTGGAGCAAGACCCTGGTTTGTTAACAAAAAACAAAACAAAACAAAAGATACAGGAAGTAAAGATCACAAAAGCGTGTGCTCTATGTGAGTTTTAAGGTGCTGTTGTAAACTCAAACTAAAAAAAGGGTTGCGATTTAGCCAGGAGAGGCAACCGTTTTCTGGTCACTGCGTTTGTGATTCTAACTTGCCTTTCTGCTGAATATGTAAACATTTGAACACAGCAAAGTCTATGGGTGGGCCGACAAAAGACACACTGGGTGGCATTCTCTCTTGCCGGCTACTTATCTATCTTGCATCTCATATTCTCAAATACATGCTAACTGAATTTCCTCTGGCCAGAGAAGTGCATACGTGTGCATGTGTGTGTGTGTGTGTGTGCGTTCCTGTGTTGTTTACATATCTCGTTCTGATCCAGATTTCCCGACTCTGGTTGGAAACCTTCCCCAAAAAAAGGTGTATCCCAGCAACACACTGGTCGTCAATACCACCCATGTAAACGTTCACATCCCACAGGACCTACGCACACACACACACACACACACACACAAACACACGCACACATGCACACACGCACACACACGCACACACACACACACACACACACACACACACACACACACACACACACACACACTGTCTGCGTGCCACCCAGCGGTCAGGTGTGGAGGCTGCTGCTGATGTCCAGGGCCTGCTGATACACCTGAGTCATGTCCTCCAGGTCCCCCAGCAGGGAGAAGCTGCCGTTGTCCCCCGGCGACCCGGGCTTCCCCCGGGAGCCTCGCCGGCCGAAGCCCTTGGATCCCTGGAGGAGCGGCGGAGCGGCCTGGAAGCCCTGGAAGTTGGCCAACTGCAGCAGGTTCTCGGCCGACACGCAGGCCCTGATGTTGGGGCGCAGGCGGGAGGAGCCGGAGGGCCACTCGGCTCCGCCGAGGGCGCTGGGGGACAGGGAGAGCACGGAGCTGTCCTCCCCGACGATGCTGGAGGGCCGGCTCTGGCTGCGGGATAGGCCCGACTCCGCCGCCGTGCCGGCCTCGCAGAGGGCCGCCGCCGCGACCGCCGCCGCCGAAGGGGGCCCGCTGAAGGTGGAGTACTTGCCGTTGCGCTTCAGGATGCCCTTCCGGCCCATGGCTCGTTTGGGCGGGGAGCTGGCGAGCAGCGACATGGCGGCGCCCCCTAGTAGCTCGGAGGACTCGCTGCGCTCCGGGGACGAGTAGTACCCTGACTCCCGCTGTTGTTGGTTGTTCTTTAGGATGCCTTTCTTGGGAAGGGTGGGCGCCGCCATCTTGGCCGGGGAACCCCCCACGGCATTCTCCAGCGCCTCTTCCTCTCGCTCCGGACCGGACCCGTCTTCCCCTCCTCCTCCTCCTCCTCCTCCTCCTCCTCCTCCTCTCCCGCCAGCAGACGGACGCAGCAGCGCCGCCTGACCTTGCTCCGTCTGGTCGGGGCTGGGTGTGCGAGGCTCCCCGGTGAGCCGGGTCTTCAGGATGCCTTTGGGTCTCTTCAGGCCCGGCTTGTCCTCCGGCCCGGCACCGCCCGGAGCGCCGGCGTGGTCGTGGTCGTCCTCAACGTTCTCCTTCTTGGACTTCTTGGGCCTCTGGCGGAGCAGCAGTGGGGCCGTGGCGGGCTTCTCGGAGCGGTTCTGCCAGTCGATGAGGCGGGCCAGCATGGGCGAGCCCCCGTGGTCGTGCTGGGTCTCGCAGTCGCACACGCTGTTCTTCCAGCCCCAGTTGACCCACCAGTGGTTGGCGATGTCCTCCACCGTGGCCCGGCGCTCCGGGTTCACCATCAGCATCCATCGGATCAGACCCCGGGCGTCTGGAGACGGAGGGACAGAGGGGTCAGAAACATCCGTGCGGTTCCATGTAGTCGTTTAGCCGGTTGTAGGCTTTTATGGGAAATAAACTTGGAAGGGAGGCTGAGAAAGAATCTTGTGTCTGTACAACTTCTCAGTCTACGTCATTCTTATAAAAGGAAACCAAAAGTATTGTTATGTTGGCTTCGCCACAACTTGAGCAAAACATGATGAGGAATGAGAGAGCGATGGAGAAAGAGAGTAAGAAAACGGAGACAAAAAGAGAGAGAGACAGAGAGTGAGAGAGAGCGAGAGGGAGAGAGAGAGAGAGAAAGAGAGAGCGAGATAGAGAGAGCGAGATAGAGAGCGAGAGAGAGCGAGAGGGAGAGAGTGAGAGAGAGAGAGCAAGAGAAAGTGCAAGAGGGCGAGGGAGGGATTGGGAGAGAGAGAGAGAGAGAGTACAGTACAGTGAATATCAGACAGTACCAGAGGACTGGGTGGGCTCTCGGTATTCTCCGTTGCTGATCTGGCGGATGAGGTTCTTGTGGTTCCCGCCATCAAAGGGCATGGCCCCGTAGACCAGCGTGTACAGCAGAACCCCCAGAGCCCAGCTGTCCACCTGGGGACACAAAAAACAAAAAACATTCAGATCCACAAATAGAAACAGAAATTGTGCAATAGGTACGGTGACGCCGTGTGTGTTGCGCAATGGAAAACCCCATATCTCCGGTTCTGTTTAGGTAAGAGATTCATATTGACTTAGTCACTCGGCTGCATTTGACCCAGCTGACCCGTTGACCCAGCAAGAGACCTGAGTTAATCTGACTCCAGCCTCATGACACGTCCATATTTCATACGTCTCGTTCTGGACTTAAAGAATCCCTCTCGTGTGGGGGTTTTATGACATCACCCCAGACACATACCACTGTAACGACCGGGTGATGGTAGTGGGGATCGTTGGGAGGTGGAGGTGGGTGCTGTTTCCATGCACATGATAAATCCTCCTTGACCCCCCCTTTGGCTCCCCACACCACCAGCACCACCACCACCACCACCACCACCACCACAACCAGCCCACTCCCCCTGCTCTGTGATGCAGAAACAAGCTGCCACCAGGTCTTCTTATGCGATGTGTCTTCCCGAGGTAAGGCTGTTACATAAGACCGTGTGTCTGGTGGGGGACCTTGGGGGAGTGGGGGGGGGGGGTTGTAATGTAATGAGGCCAGAAGAGACACACCGCAGCATGGCTCCTGACTGTTCATCTGAGCTCATATCATCTTGTGCGCGTGTGTGTGCGCGTGCGAGGATGCATGTGTGTGCGTGTGTGTGCGTGCGTATGTCCACGTGCACGCTTGACGTTAAGTGTGCTAAAGGGGAGGACAGGACGTCTGGATGTTGGAGGTCTGGTGGTTGCTGGAGACTTAAGAGAGATTGTCTTGGAACAGGAAATCAGATAGGGGCCACTTAAGGCCCATATGAACTTCCTGTCAGGGCCTACAGTAAGAATGTTGCACCCTGTCACCCGTGGTGCTGCTGGGTCCACTCCTGGGGCCAATAGATGATGACCGTCGTGTTTCTATTTCAAGCCGCTGTAATGTGTTTGCTGCAATTTGTGGCTTTTGCCCCAGCACGGGACTCCTGCCATTTTTTTTCCCCGATGGCAATCGCCGCTGCTTGCCGCTGTTTTTAGCGCTCTAAAGTAAATTACTGTGAATTACGGTAAAATGGAACGGTTGGACTTGGATGAAAAAATTGTTTGGCTTTGTTTTGTATAACTGTCACAGTGTAGAGCAGACAGACTTGTTTGCGGATCGCTTTGAACTCGGTAGCCTAAATAACGGGCTTTAAAGGAGCAGTTTCGCCATTCGTGTTAGACCTCTGACTTAGACCGTGAGCAATGCATGGTGGGCCCTTGAAGCTGCCTGGGTTCCTGTTAGATGTAGAGGTTGTCAGCCAGTGGCATCTCCCACAGCTCCTCTACTTCAAAGCAGCCACTCAGGATGACCACAGCGGGGGGGGGGGGGGGGGGAATGGGGGGGGGCCATGTAATGT
>JAOPJO010000154.1:5775382-5788364 GCA_027123675.1 Molva macrophthalma
CTCTCTCTCTCTCTCTCTCTCTCTCTCTCTCTCTCTCTCTCTCTCTCTCTCTCTCTCTCTCTCTCTCTCGGTCTCTCGGTCTTTCTCTCTCTATCTCTCCGCATACAGTGGACTGCTGAGCATGGTTCCTGTAATCACTGCATTGATGATTACCAAAACAAGGCTATTACAATCCCATACAATAGAACATGACTAACCCTATCTGTGTCGCAAAGTTCGAATAGACTTCCCCAGCAGTGTGTGTCGGTGTTTTATATACATGAATTCACATTTGCATCTGGTCCTCATAATAACAAGGAATGCAGAAGTCTCTGAGTCTCCGATGGATTATCTAATTAATCTCATTTTGCTGTGGGCTACACTGTAGCCTTCTACGGGCCAAGCTAATGTCTTGAATTCCATGTGGGTTTTCACTGTTTTGCATGGAACAAACATGGTTCAATACAGATGAAACTCAAAGTAATCCGATTTTTCTTAATTATGAATAGCAAATAGAAAAATGGGTTTCAAAACATCTGACAATAGATTAAGCGGCACCATGCCAGCCTGTCCCAAAGTCCTAATGACACATTTGTATTTGTCCTGACTCATGTTATTGAATATGAGCTCCAGGCGCCCCTTTGAGATGACCTGATGCAACCCAGCTCCGGTGATCAGATGGTATCGACACTATAGGCCTACACTTGTCGGCGTAGGCCCGTTTACATCAAACATATATCTGATCATGAACATCTATTTTCTCTGTGATGTCAACGACAGTTGGTACACATTTAATACATATGTGGCATTTGTTTTCTTTGAATATGGTAAGTTTAGTACCCAGTTATAGAGACGACAGTATCAGCGATGCAAATCTAATGGCCTTATTTGCACTCGATGGCAATAGCAGACTGTAACTGTCGGACTGGGTCGTGTATGCAGTAATAGTGACACCACTGCCCCCTTGTGGAGACATGACTGAAAGGTAAAATATCGGAGCATCGTAATCAGTAAGGCAAGGACAAACTCGAGTCGACATGACATTTTCACATTAAAGGAAAGGAAAGCCAAATATAGCAGGACATATCAATACTTTAATGTATCATCCACCAGATCAGTTCCAGTTGTTTTTGCACAGAACCCTAGAAGATCCACTGCCAAAAAGTAAAGCACATTTGTGGTCAGTGGGTGAGCCAGACATTATTAATGGCTGACGTACAGTCAGAACAGCTAAGAATAATCGTATGCTATTTGTTGAAATCTCTGAAAGGCACGACATTCAGATTGGATAAAGAATCCACTTTGAGTAGGATAATAAATGTAGTGCAATTCCATCCAAAATCACATAAAGTATGTTTTCAACTAAAAAAATATGACAGTGTGGATCAAAGTCATGATGTCTCAAGTTTTTTGTTTTTTTTGTTGATGCATGCATGCCAAACTTTAATGCAGGGATAGGCCTAGTCGTACCAAGTGTCATTATTCATTAAGTTAATTTATAATGCACAAAAAAATTACAAATAAATCATATATATATGATATGTACGTTCTATTGCAAATGGCCTTAGCAACATTAGCTAAAATCCCTATAGAATACAAATAGCCTATACATATTGAATTCTAATAGCAATAAAATACAACTGCCAAATTGTTGAAAATAAAATCATTGCCAAAGTTGTAAAGGCCTATGTTTCAGATGGATAAACGAATATCGGTTCATTTCACTTTTGAGTGGCCATGCATTCAAAATGAAAAAACGATGTTCAAACTTGGCAACAAGCACTGCCAAAAGGCCAGCTGGCTCAGCCTGCAACAGAAACCTTAGATCTGAATGGTATAAGGCAAGAGTACAGGTCAGGATGAGGTTTGGGTTGCTCATGCTGTGTAAAGAACTGTTGCTGATGAATGAAGAAACACTTCATGCTATGTCTCAACTATATCACATCAGCAGTCCCTCAACTCATCAATTCCGTAAATGTAGATGAATGTACAAGAAGCCATGGAGACTATATGTTTGAACTTGTTTGGCTTCCAGATGTGAATTTTTGCCTCTTTTTCTAGTTTCTCTTTCCATGTATCAAGGTGTTGTTAAACAGGTTTTCATTATTGACCTCCTGGGTAAACCTTCCCCCTGACTATAATGGCTCAGAATCTACAGCTGCTGAAGCCACGCATCCCTTTCCAAAGGAACCACACCTAAACAGAGGGAAAAACAAATAGGACCATTTGTAACAGATCCTAACCGAACGTATTGTGCTTACAGACATCTATTTGATGTCAATATATATTATAATATCGGATTACAATAGGCATATATGAGATTCTAGTGCTAACTAAGGAGAGCTTTGATATATTGTTAAAATGCTAAGATAAAATGCTGTACTAAAAAAAACGAAATAAGACCACTGGAAAAGATAAGAAAAGGGATTGTATGCTGCAAGCCTTTATTACCTGACTCTATTCTGTGATCCGCTTAATCACTAACTCATTCAGTGAGCCATGAAGTCTATTATATTCCCTTTCTCCGTCATAATCGTTTCATCGCTTTGAATGTCATATCAAGCAGATTAAGCGTAGTTGCTCTATGGTTTCAGTTTTATTTCCAATTGAATATCAAAGTGGAGCAGGACTATGACATGTGGACACTGCTTCAGCTAATTAATACTTGAAAGACTATTCAAATAAATAAATAAACATTGTATGTAGAGTCACTTTCAAAAGCTCACACCGCTTAAAAAAAACAAACGGGGAAGAAATAGTCAGAAAGGGCCCCCATAGCAGTACATAGCTCTATATTGGAAATGTAATATAATATTCCTATGCTAATCCCTGACTGGCAAGACAGTGAAAGCTTTTCTACACGGTTATGTCTTATGAAGTGCAATAATAACGGGTAATTGAGTTTGTGAGCCTGAGCTCCTCGGGCAGACACTGATCCAAAGTGTATTAGAGCTTTAATGAGTTTTCATCCCGGGCCGTCTAAGGCCAAGACCTAGGAATTGGCCTAGGTCTTGCCAGAGGATCAAGTAATCAAAAATAATGAAATTTCATTACAATTTAAATTAAATATAATAAAAAACATGTTTTTTATTATATTTAATTTGAATATAGTAACATAGGCCTGTAAAATGCAAAATGATTTCCGGTTAAGTGTTGGCCATGAACGTTTGCCATGACGATTGGAACTCACTAGATTCCGATTCTTCAGATAGATTATTTTTATTAATATGCAAATAAAAAAATACAAAACAAGTATAGTATATCACATCGACGAATAACACCAGATTGGGGTGAAAGTTTGTTGGACCCATAGGGGGATGCTGGGGTCACAGCCGGGTCAAGGATGACGAGCAGCGCACGTGAACTGTTTCGCAGGTCACGTTAAACTCCGACCTGAGCAGCAGCTTCCTTAGCGAAGAAAGTGTATTTATATTCCCTAGTAGAGGGACGCGAAAGGTAAATTCAAGGTGGCAGTAAAAATGTGACGCTAGAGCCTGCGTTGCCGGATATTGACTCATCATCAATCTATTCGCAAATTAATTGCTTGGTTAAGGTCAGCTGTTTTAGCCTGGCTAGTTCTTGATAACCCGCACAGTAGGCCAATGTAATCCTGTGTTTGTCTATATAAAACCACCACCTGTTGTTTCCTGTAGTGCGTATATGCACAAATAGTTGGATGCAAATATTAAAACGCATGTTGTAATCTTCCCCTTCCAGCTGAGTTTGGAGAGAGATGCTGTCTACGGTGCATCGTGTGCTGGCCAAGCTTATATCTCCATTGTGGAGGACGGTCGATTCAAACCAACAAGACATGTTCCTTGGGGCGGGTACATTTCACACGTTTTCTACTGAAGATGTCAAGACCCAATGTATTATTTGGCTCAGATGGACGGCCTGTACACATACTTCTGTCTGTGTTAGGCCTAGCCGCAAGCGACTAAGAGGACGTGGCGACCACATAGTAGCAATTCCTTCCATGGGGAAAGACAGAAAGTTGCTCATACACTACAAACGTAGATTTTTGTGAAACCATAGGCATATTGACCCAAGCTATCTGTAGAGGTACAATATTGGTGATTCAATCCGATCAGACTTATACTTTAATGAATAGGGCGCTCCATGGAGGGAACTGGGAGTTAGCAATACGCGAACGTCCCCCATGTTATAGGCCTACATCTTTGCCATGATCATATTTTTGTGCGCCAGGTTCGGAGGAGGTACGACACCTGCGGAGCAGCGTGGTGACCCAGATCTGCTTGGACTATGGCATGATAGACGACGTAGTCTATTTCACCAGCGCCCAGGTTTTGGGCGGCATCCTGCTTCGAGTAGGAGACACCATTGACGGCCTAGCTGTCCGCGACGGGGCCCATGGGGGCTGGACAGCACTGAGGGTGAGGTCCGATTTCGATTCATTTCGGTTGCGTTTGAGCACATGAATGTGCACTCCGTCAGCCAAGATACAGAAGGTCATAGTTCGTACTTGAAATCTGGAAATTATGCAATCACTTGGCACAATGTTCTTCGACACCCCCACAGTGCGCTGGTCACAGAAGTGTTGGTTTTTAAGCACACTGAACAGCCTTTTCCACTGGCCCTGCCCTTTTCACTCCTAATATACTACAATGACATTGCATGCCTTATATCTTAGGCATATTACCATATTTCAGTTATCTTTTAAACGGCAAGGGCCAAAATACCAAATTAAAAGCTAAGTAGACATGTTTCAAAGTCACCTGATGGCATAGTGAAGGTAGCTTGATTGTGTGTTGATCTTTATTAAACCGGGTAAGATAAAGTTGATTTTATGCTTATCAGTAGGATGTGATTTGTAACCTTCTGATTACTTATGTCACTTTGACGTATCAGTGGGTTTGAGTTGTAAGTTGACCAAATGAACAGCAATAAATCATTTTAGATGATTGCGATACTTGACTAGAAAGTCTGTATTACTTGTTGGCTACTGTGGCCAACTTGCCACACAATCTTTTGTCAATCCTTTCAGGCGAGAAACGAAACTCTAGAACAGTTTTACATGCATGACTGTGCTATGTGGCGACAGTGCCGATGCAAGGCCATTATTTTACCAAGGTTTTGTGGCTGTGATATGGTTATAGAGGTTTGCAACTTGTTTTCGTCGTTTGGTCCGAGAGCACCCTTACGGCTCGATGAGTTTAATGATGGTACCCTGTGGATTTTCCCTCTTGCGTGGCTATTTAGCTGTTTTCTTTATAAGTTTGGGGATCAGGATTTGCCTCATCATCTTCATGGTCGTGCTGTGAGCCTGTCTAGTCAGTAAGACGCTGAAGACCTCGCGTTTCTGCCAGCCAGCATGCCAACAGCTGTTGGCATGACAAAAATGGTCAAATAGGCCCTCTCAAAGGGGAAAAAGTCTCATGGCAGATCTGTCAATACCACTTATTTTTTACTTTCAAAACTGATCTCCCATGTTTGAGGGCTCCTGCTGATGCAGACGCTCATCATTGCTTTCCTACTGAGACAGCTGCCAAGAGGTCCACTGGCATTACTTCAGAACAACCATAAATAATAAGTACCAAAAAGTGAAAAACCTTTTGTATTTATAACGATATTCAATAAAAATAACAATACATTGCTATCAAATGCTTTTTGTTAAATCTTTCAAGTTCATGGTGTTGGCTAATACTCACAAGAGGAAATAACCATTGGCATACACTACATTATCCTGCGCAGCCCCTCCCCATATGGTCCTTGAGTTTGGACCAGCACAAATGTTTTTGATTTGGAAAATATTTACTGTGTCAAGCTCATTCTCTTTATCGTTCAACTGGAAGTGTATTGATATCATTGTATTCTGAGTTGCAATGTGTAGCATTTCAACTGGCTCCTATCTTGATATTACCTGGACATATCTGTAGTCGATGATGATGATGGTGATTTCAATAATGTTATCAATAAAATCTTCCTATAACTGAAATATTCGACATATAAAAAAATGCTGTCCACGCCGTAACCCTCTTTTTTTGAAATTTATTTTTTTAACAAGAATCATACTATCGCCATTCCCAAAACCCCTCCCACTCACGCCACCCAGCCAAACTACGTTAGGTCACGTCACACTGACGCACAGCCAGTTTAGAGTGGACTGAAGTTAGCTAGAGTCGTTTCCTTCTTTTAATTCTGAAAGTCTTCTCTCTACTAACTGGGAGGGGCTCACTCCTACACCGTGCAGCTTTAAGCCCTTATTGGACGTCACTGGGGTTGTTGCTCTGTGTTGCAGGTGGAGAAGACCCTGGAGACCTGGGAGGGAAAGGGCGGAGATTCTGAGTCGGACAGTATGAGACTCCGCCCCCTCATCGGCACGGTGACGTCATTCAGCGGAGACAGCGGTTTAATCAACCAGACCACGTTCTTCCCGCGCAACAGTCTTTGGGAAGGTACCGGAACGCACCACACACGGGTTGTTATACTGTAAGTGTTTCGAGAAGCTTTACCCTCTCTCGTACGCGGGCATCATGTTACATTTCTGCCCAGGCGGAGCTCCAAACATCCACGCACACCTTGCACACACTACGCACAGCACTCCTGCATTCAGAGCGGAGTGGAAAGTTAACAAACTGGTTGGCAGAGATTGGTTTTTCGGTGTTGCCGAAAAAATAAATAAAAACATACCACGTTTAAAAAAATTAAAAAATCTGTATCGTGCATGTAAGCTATGACTACAGTTTTACATACAAAACGACTTAAAACTATTTATGAAACTATCAAGGAACCTTACACAATAGTCAAGTCAAGCCACCATAGCTTCTCCTACGCCGTTGGAAAGGGAGTGGTGGTGGTGGGGGTGTAATTCAGTTGGTTCCTAACCGCTAGATGCCACTAAATTCTACACGCTGCACCTTTTTAAGGAAAATTTCCAGCTCTGTACAGCTGTAGAGTTGCTTGTGTAGCCCATTTGGTATAAATGCAATTTTCTTTTTAAAAAGTTCATGCTTCAGGGACCTAACGGGAGATGAGGCACGCTCTCTGTAAACTCGGCGTAACCCAAACACACACACACATACACCACCCTACTCCTCCTCCTCCCAATTTAGCTCCACTCAATATCTCACCAACCCTTTTATGACCTATTACCAGAGTGTTTACTTCCTGTCCTACTGGTTAGGTTACGAGCCCATGAAGGGGGACTGGGTCCAAGCGCAGTATTTCATCAACCCGTCCCAGTGGGCCAGCCAGGCCCATTCTGTGGCCCCTCTACGCTACCGCCGCCTGGACGAGGTACTGCTTTCCTTTTTGAGTCACAAAAGGCAGCATTGTGTCACGCCTAGTCTTCCTGGACCCCCCAGTCGGAGGGGGGCCCCGATGTCCACACTGCCTGTTCTATCCACTTCCCTGTTCTATCCTATTTCCATCTATCGGAGTGTCTGGATATCACTTTTTTATTTGTATTTAAAGGGACAACCGGAGAGTGACCCCTGGCCTTGAGCGGCCTCAGCTCAGTAAAGCGCTGCATCAAAGCAGTCCATTTACATGTACCATTTGCTGGTGAATGCATCTGGTTGTCCCTCACTATGTATAGCCTCTCCACAGGTCCGCGTGTCCAGTGTGTATGGGAAGAGCGGGGTGGTGGAGGACACGGTGTTCTTCACCCTGGACTCCCTGCTGCTGCCGTCCTACTACAAACCCTCCCCGAGGGACATGGTGAACCTGGTGATGGTGGAAAGCACCCAGTCCTTCTACTCTTGGCGGGCCCTGTGCATGGCTCCTTGCAAACTCAGGTCAGCACAGCGTGTTTCCCAGGGTCTGGGGATGGATGCTAGGAAGATTCGAGCACTTTAACGAAGGCGGGTGGGATACTTGCTCCCGGTGTTCATTCTTACTGCTGTGGAGCCCCAGGGGGGCTTTCCGTAGTGCTTAATAAAAACGACATACTTGTTGTGTGGGTTGTGTGGGTCTGTTCACTCACTGTCGTTGCTTCCCTGCCACAAGGGGGTGCTAGAGCGTGCGGGGAAATTGCAACGTTGAACAAAAATCGAATAAATAACAAAGCAACATCTGCAATTGCTGAACAGTGGACAAATTCAGTTCGGTTAGCATAATCGCCTGGAAATGTTTACATTTTCTACAAATTAAGTAGTCTCAATTACAAAGAATCAATTCTATTTTCAATCAAATGTATTGCATGTTATTGCTTTTGGCATGGATGTAATCCATATTCATATTGTAAATACAGTGGAGTAGAGAACAGTAGAAACATATTTCAAGGGGTGTGACATGCATGGTGTTCAAAGCGCAAGTGATGTCACAAGATGTGTAACATGGGAAAAACAACCAACCCTGTTCCATGTCCAAACTAGTTATCCAAGTCCAAACATGCGTTACATTATTCTATTACACTTTTACTTCCTCTCCATGTCTTACAGTAGAGAAGTATCCCTCCCCCTCGAAAATAGGGTGAAAATTTCCTCCGATGCTATGGTGATACAGTGCCTGTTTTGTATTAGTAACTTGGCCATTTCATTATAAAATGCCAGATTGTGTTCCTCTCCTCTGACAGCGTGAATGGGCCTACCGGAGCTCTACTGGAGGCTGAAATCCAAAGTCTCCTGGAAGACAAGGGGAGCCTGACGGTCTCTGATTTTGGCCACTTTGGTGACCTGGAGCTGGGGGAAAGCAGAGAGATGGTGGTGTGGATCCAGTAAGTACTGGTTGAATGTGTTCAACTGTTGCACTGAATTCCCGATTTGTTTTTCAATTATTTTTGACAAACATGTATCACTTCCAGAGGCTGCACTAATAAAATAGACGCCATGAGTAGAACATATGCTCGCTTATTTATACAATTTGTACTATTGTTCATATCCACAACAATAAATTGGCAAACTAATTGTTTTTTAGGAATGAACGCACATAGTGCATCCAAAACTTGCAGTTGAACATTGTAATACCCCCATTGTTATTTTTAAATACAATTTTAAAAAGTAGTTATGTTCAACACTATCATGGTAATATTGTGCACACAATTATTAAAATTCCAACAGCCAGTACTTTTTTAAATTGTATTTTATTTTTTAAACCTCTCCAACAGGAACAAGGGTTCAGAAACCCACAGGCTGAAGAGCTGCAAGTTGGCCGGCTGGGATTCAGCACAGCAGTTCTCCCTGGTCTCCGATCCTTGTGCGCCCAACGAGAAGGCTCCTGCCGGGCCCCCGGCGGGGCCGACGTCCGAGCCCGCTCTGGATCACGTAGAACCACAAGTGAAAGGAGGTGACGAGGGAGACCTGGGCACGGGGAGCGGAGACGCTGGCCGGGAGGCTGCTGGGCACGATGCGAGTGGGAAGGATGGGACTGGGAAGGCTGGGCAGGACTCTGGGTCAGAAGAGAAGGAGGGAAAGGAGGTGGATATTGCTCCGGGAGAGAGGCTGTCTGTCGTCGTAGGCTGTACTGCTAAGTAAGTCGTTTCCTTTTTTGTTTGTCGATGTGTAAACGCAGGCAGTGGTATCATCATACTGCATTGGGACATTTTGGTAAGCTCTTCCGGCCTGACAAAATGATAAAAATGCATTGTGTGCTGTAACATAATATTGCCATAGTTATGTATTAAGCACGTTCTGTATTTAAATTATTTTTGCGCTGTTGTTGAAGACATATATATTTATATAAATATATTTAAAAAAAATAAATAAAGTGTTCATTGCTGCAGTACAAAAATGACAAGGTTTGGAAGACCTGTTGCTTGTCATGTTAGACCCCCGTGCCATCACCCTGTTGGTTTGACCCAGGAACATGGGAGGCTGCTCCGAGCTGCTCCTGCTGCACTTCTCCTCCTTCACCATCGGGAGGCGCCTGGAGGTCACGGTGAGCCGCCGGGAGGAGCAGCTCCTGCAGCCCAGCTCGCCCTTCGCCTCCTGCGACGTCCGCCTGGCCCCCGCCCCGCCCTCCCGCATCGTCACGGTTACGGCACAGCCCGTCCCCTCGAGGTACAAGCGCACGGGGGGCGGGGCCCGCGGGACGTCCGGCGCGCCGGTGGGGGGGTCACAGACGACACAGGCTGGGGGGGATACCCCAGACAGAACAACTGTAGTGTTTTTCATTTCAGGGGTTACAAAACTGAAAGACCTTCATTGTTTAGTTCGGCTGCGTTAGGAGATAATAGGATAAAATAATGCCATCAATGACATAACCTTTGGAATGTGTAATTATAGGAATGAAGGAATATTAACAAATCAGGCTGTTGTGAACAGAACACACGGTTATATTTCACATTGGTCCTATCGTGACGGATCTCCTTCGTGCCCAGTGAAGCGGGTTCTGCGGACCTCGCTTCACAGAACCGCAGTCTTCGCCATTGCCTTCGCCATTGCTTTTGTGGCCATTTTATCTTGTGTGGATGGGAGTTTGCGTCTTTTTATCTCAAACTAACGTGGTCCT
Organism: Molva macrophthalma; assembly: GCA_027123675.1. Lineage (NCBI taxonomy): Eukaryota > Metazoa > Chordata > Actinopteri > Gadiformes > Lotidae > Molva > Molva macrophthalma. Next base: position 5,785,772 of record JAOPJO010000154.1, read on the forward strand.
GCAAATCGTTTTTTGCCCGGTTGGGGGAGTGGATCCCTCACACACACACACGCACGCACGCACACACACACACACACACACACACACACACACACACACACACACACACAGACCTTATGACTAAAGTATAATCAAGTTCAGGCAAATGTTGTTCCGAAACCATCCTTCAATGTCATCCTCACCCCCTTTCGTTGCTATGACTACTACGACCACAGCACATGAAATCCCCCTCGGTCTCCTGTCTCGACGTGGACACCTCCCCTCCCACCAACGAGTCCACCCCAGTCTCGTTGACCCCTTCGACGCCTGTCAAATCACATCGCAGATCGGTCTCCTGCGGCAACAACCCGTCCTATAACAGTCAGGGGTCCGGGCCCGACATGCGCATCATCAGGATACGGATGGACCTGCATGACGGCAACCTGTACAGGAGCATACTGGTACGGGACCCCCTGAACAGCTCCACCTCTGGCCAAATACGTTATTGCAACTATTGCAAAACCGCATTCCGTAATACTGATTTGTGCTGTGATTGGGTTTTGATTAAATCTCTGGTTACTCTCCAAGACAAGAGTTTGATTTGGAGAAAGGTCATAGTAGAGAAGAGGTTAGGTAGTGGAGTCACTATTCAACTGCCAGCTGAAAGTATGTCCACAGCCTGACCTGCAGGGATCCTTGAGCCAAATGCCCTAACCTATTACCTAATTTGAATTCACTCTAAATCGCTTTGGATTAAAGCATTTGCTAAATGACTAAGTAGTAAATATGCGAGAATGCTTAAAGTAAGGGATAATGTACAGCGAGTCATTACTGTTAAATAAACCCTGACAGGTCGATGCAGGATCCCGACGCTAAGCTGAGGGGTCCTGAATCACACGGCTACTTACTAAAGAACAAAAAAATATTTATTGATTTTAAAAGAATTGTATCGCTTCCTCTAAAAAAATAGTCTGTAACTGTTGGAATTGCGTCCATAGTAACGGTCTGTTATTCATTGCATCTGTTATTCATAGCTGCTGTACAGAAATAACAGACCGCTGAATGCCGTGCTTGACCAATCAGAAACAAGTATTTAACAAAGCTGTGTAATAATGGGTAGAAATAATCATCAGAATCCTGCAACCCGGTTCACTAGGAGGCAGATGGCCTGCATGAGGAGCACAGTAGCAGGTTTAGCCAACGCGCCCCCCCCCCCCAGTAGAACATCTTGAGGAACATGTCCCGTGTGTTTAGTGAGTGGTCCGCCTCTTCTTCTCTCCATCAGGTGACCAGTAACGATAAGACCCCCACTGTAGTGAGCTCCGCCCTGGAGAAGCACAGCCAGGACACCAAGGAGGCCTCCAGATACGAGCTCATTCAACTCCTCCCTGAGGGAAAAGGTCATCTATGGGTCTCCAAGTCCCTGTTCGAGGGTTCTCTATCACAGCACACTACAACATGGATATGAAGATATTGGGATAAGATTGACTTCATTGATGATCATGCTGATATATAACATTATTTCTGTCATGCTTTAAAGAAAAAACATTTTTACACCTACTTTGTTGAAAAAGAAAAATAAAGACACAAATTGATAATCCCAGACAGTATATATGTATGAAATAATATTATTATAATAATATCATATACAATTAAAAAATGTATCAATGGACACAATATGAGTAGTAGTAATGAAATATACACACACAATGTAAGCATTGTTGGCAGTAGCGGTAAACATCATTGAGTGTATATGCTAACAGGTGGTTATGAGAATAGTGCTCAAACTTATTCAAGCGTATTTTGCTTATTTTGATAATATTTTGTGTTGCTACAGAACTGATCATCCCCGCCACTGGCAATGTCTTCTACGCCATGACTTCATCGAGCGTTGACTTCCTGTTGCGGAGGAAAGGTGGGAAAACTCTGCTTGGCCCACAGCCAATCAGCACAGAGACAAGCGCAACGTTTCCCCGAATCAAGGCCAAGGGGCGGCGACTCGTCCGAACTTTGTTTTGACATCCAAAGATCCCCCCCTTAGTTCGGACTTCGTCTCTCTCTCTCTCTTTTTCTTTCTCTCCCTCCCTCCCACCCGGCAAGAATGTAGACGTCCCTGAACATGGCCTTGTCTCAGAAGCACACATCTCTAAAGCTAACAAGCCCTGCACTCTCCCCCCATGCAAAGAGCTTCCTCTCTCTCCTCTGTTCTACTCAGCCTGCCTCCAGCAGTATATTCATGGATCAAGTCTCTACAGGTTTGGACACCAGGAGCTCTGAGCTCCACCTTGCTTTTCCTCAGACGGCGCTGACCAAGCAATGCATGCAGGCCAGGGGTGATGAACAGTTTTGATAGCCAATGGAATCTCTAGATGAGAAACTTTGGCTCCGCCTTGTGATTTTCCAGACCAATAGCCACCAATGGGACACGTCTTAACACAATGTAGAAATACAGTCAATACAGTTTTCCGACAAAGGAAAAATTACAGACAATGGAAAGATATGACTGGGAATGGAAAAAAATTACTGATGCAAGCATTGATGTGTGTGTGTGTGTATGTGTGTGTGTGTGTGTGTGTGTGTGTGTGTGTGTGTGTGTGTGTGTGTGTGTGTGTGT
>JAOPJO010000154.1:5935232-5947732 GCA_027123675.1 Molva macrophthalma
AATATATATAAAAGGGCATATTGTAGTATGTGTTGACCTCGGAGCGATCATTGGAAGTAGAGAATCCTCTTGAAAATGGCAAAAGCTCGTTAATTGTGGGGTTCATGTCCTCTGATTCACAGGAGCAATCATTACTTTCCCATCGTTGGAACATCATTACTCACCGGTCCCCTGTGCATGAGGGGAACAAACTGACCAATCATCAAACACACTTAAAAGGGCTTGGAAGAGCTTTTCCCCACCACAAAAAAAAAACATTGAAGTGTCTCCTTTGTGCCGGTATGTCCAGGTCTGCGATAAATAGCAGTGGCTGAAAAACAGAGAGGGACGGGCCAGCGAGACAGAAACACTACGTGCGTCTGCAGATGTACATTTTGTTTCCCCTTCCTCCCCCCGAGTGCTGTGTTGCTGCCGTGTTCGCGGGCTGACGGCGCTAGCCTCGGCTAGCTAGCTGCTCAGCGGCGCGCGTCCCCTTCGCTAGGCTGACTGCACGGGGTAGACCACGGAGATGGATGCCCGTGTCAGCGCGTTGGTCGTAGCTGACGGATGAGCTTATCACACAAACTCATCCTTTTGGCTCTGGAGGGAACAAATATGCCACTGCCCCTGGCTTAGACAATTATGGATGCTTGTCCAGTAATGACGGATGAGAAGTGATGTCATATTGAATAACAATAGATTTGTCTTGCATAGACATGTTCCTGTTAATATATTTTACAACCAACACACCACATAGTAATCCCTGCCACCCTGAAGTGATATAGCATAATGGCTGTCTGGCCAATAGGTTTCGGGGTATAAACTACACACTGACCTCCATCAGCAGGATTCACTGGAATGCTGTATTTACATCTCTAGTTGGATATTATGTATGTGTTTGGAGCTGCTCTAGCCCAGTGGGTTTAGTGTGTGTGCGTGTGTGTGTGTGTGTGTGTGTGTGTGTGTGTGTGTATGTGTGTGTGTCAGTAAAAAAAGATTTGCTTTTTGGTTATAGTTATATCTGGCTTTGCTTATAACAGGCCAACAGAATCAGAGTTAGACCTAAATCCGTTATTGACGCATAAATTATAAGAACAATGTTGTGTATGTTTTTATGTTTGAGCTATACCAGTTATCTGCTGGTTATTCTACTGTTACGTTAACCTTGCTACCGATAATGTATGTTTAACATAACCACATTGAATCACCTCAGTAATATGATAACATTTGAGGAGATTCACTGCCTTCGTACATCAAGAAAACACTCACCATCATAATAAGAATAAGACCTATTTTGACACGTTGATGGTGGTGGTGACATTATATATTGCAATTTCATACACCAGCTGACTAAAGTCTGTGTTTTGCTTCAGGATAGCCGAGTTAACATCTTGTCTGTATGCAGTATGCATGCTCAAAGTACAGTGCTGTCAATCTATAGATATATGAATTTAAACATTTATTCCTTGGCTGAATTTGGATGTAGATTGAATGGCATGACCTCAGTATGGCCTGCCCTCTCTCGGTAATGAGAGAAACAGCTGACCCGTCACTTCTTTTTTCTGATGGCCCGTCATCAGATTACTAATTACAATGTTACAGCCATGCCAGGTTAGTCCTGGGAAGAGCTTCCCTAATTAGCCGTGTTTGGGCGGTATTCTAACCGAGTTTATTTTGTTTTTGTGCAACACAAAATAACACAATCTTTTAAACCTGCTTCATAATAAACTCCATCCTTGAATTTGTGATCAGATTCAGTTTGGATGGTCAGCTTTGTAACGTTCCCTTGGATCGTGTGGGCTGGGATCCATCAGGGCGATCCTATATCCTTTAGCCGTGATCGATGTAGGGTTTGAATAATTGGAAGTTTATCGAGTCTCTTCCATCTAAGAAGACGTTTAGATCAGTGACATTAGCGAAAGGGCTCTAACAAATGAGCTACTCTAACACATTGGCTCTCCAGAAGATGAGGTGGGGGAGGAGGAGGAGGAGGAGGAGGAGGAGGAGGAGGATGACAAGGAGTAATGGAAGGTAGTGGAGCAGAGCGGTCTTACCCCATGTCCCCGGCCATCAGCAGGAACAGGTTGTAGATGTTGGAGAAGATGAAGAGGAAGAGGATGGTGCTGAAGAACATCGTCATCCAGGAGCCGTGGTCCTCTCTAAACATTTTCAGCCGTAGGTAACCACCTGTTACGAGAGCACAGGAAACACACGCACACGCGCGCACACACACACACACACACATGCACAGGCATACACACACACATACACACACGCGCAAACACAAACACAGACAATGCGGTCAATAGACATGGCCGATCGTCACGCCACTTCCCATTAAATCAGACTCCCATGGCAATTTTGTGTCAGAGGAAGAAGATGAGGAATGATAAAGTAATTGCGTACGTCAATAATGCCCTACCCTGTCACACTCGTGCCCTTTAGGCATCCACATGAAGATTTAAGAGCTCTACTGGGCTGCTCTGCTAGTCTGCCCCACAGGGGAATATTCTGTTTCTGTAAGGCTCTGAAGCCCATGAGCATTTTTATTTTTCACCCCATTCTGTTGTGTTGTGTTGTGTTGCAGCAGGACAATAGCAGCAGTCAAAAATGCTGTCTTTACCTTTGGCCATGCAGAGATCGAATGATGTATATATATTATGCTCAACAACACACTCTCCTGCCGGTCCCCTAATGGACCTGCTATCCCTGGGAGTGGTTTCTGGCTCGGTATCTGGCTTGGTTTGGGAGGACTCAATGTGATCAGTGTGATTATTCAAACATTTATGACCTGTGGAGTATTTTCTTTTTTTTAAAATGTCTCTCTCCTGGCTCGAAATCAAATCAAGGGGAAATATCTCCCTGGCTGAGCGTGAGATTGATTCAGATACCCAACTTTGTGCAGAATACATAATGCCACACCACCAGCCAGCCCTGCTGTGATACCAAAACGTTTGTTGTCTCTTAATTGAGTTTCAGACACTTTTCGGAGTAGAAATGGAAGGACTGGTGTCTGTAATCTGAGACGTTTTGGATGAAAAGTAAGATGACAAAGCATAGGATTGCATAAATGTAGTTAGAGAAAATGGCCAGTCCTGCATAATTACATTGCTGAAATCACAGCCCTTGAAGTCCTTCATCTACCTCTCGTATGGCTCCAGTAACACAAACAACACTTTTTTTCCCTTCTGTCCAGGTTGTCAGTAATCTGAGGAGAGGCGAATATTGAATAGTTGGCACATATGGCGTTGCAGATAAAAAACACAACACATGTTTTGGGAAATGTTTTCATAAACAGGGTTATAAACAGGGTGAAAATAATATTATGAACATATATAGATATACTGTTTGGAAAGGAGTCTAATTATGTGGTAAACCCAACCTGTCTAGAACAGCTAGGGCACATAACAAAGGGTGCACGTTACTTTAAACGATCATATCAAACATTTCACTGCTGCTTGTGCCGTGCCAAAGGTAGCCATTTTTCTGGGGATATCGGAGTTGTTCTGTGCATCAAAGCAGCCAGACTCTCTCTTTAAGGGAGCTCATTGTCCACAAAAAAAGGCATGCAGGCATATAGATCCGTCTGCACACACATAAACACGCACACACGCACTCACACACTCTCACTCACACACACACACACACACACACACACACACACACACACACATACACACACACACACACACACACTTGGACACACGCACACACTTGGACACACACACACACACACACACACGCACACACATACACACACAGCGATAGCAATGGAAAGTACAGCACACATAGCACAGCAGAATTCCTGTTTTATGTCCCTATTACGGCCTCTCCCATAGCTTAACATGATGTCTGGGCTCGCATTGCTGTAGTGCAGACCTATTTTACACAGTCAGTGGGCTGCAGACTCTGCTGCGTGCATATGTAAGAACAAGAGAAGCTCAGCCCTCCGTGGACATGATGTGCCTGTCTATATGCAGGAGCTGCTGTATAGAGAAGACATCTGAAAAACGAACTTGCCCTCAACTTAAGTAACTTTGACTGAAACCTCCATACGTTTGAGGCTTGGCTTCTGGTGATTAGCGCCCCCCCAACATACCATACACCCCGTCTCGCTCCTTGCCATTTCAGGGCTCATCACGGGTTGCATAATTGAAACGGCTTGCATGGTTGAACTTAATTGCCTCCATTGCCAACGAGCCGCAGATCAGCAGCACACACACACACACACACACACAGACACACACACACACACACACACTGACAAGGGCCCGGCTGTACCATGCTGTAGGGGGGCCCGGGACAGGTGTGTGTGTGTGTGTGTGTGTGTGTGTGTGTGTGTGTGTGCATCAGCAGATCACACACTGTTCAAAGGTAGTGATACGGGTGCGCTGATGAGCCTCACGGCACGGCGGCACTCAGGCGGACCGGCCGATCGGGAAGTAGGCCTTAAGGAGGAGAAGCTGCCGGGGGGAGGGGGGGGGGGGGAACATCCCGTTAAACGGTCACGGACGTCACGCAGCCTGCTGGACCAAGGCCCTCGATAACACGTGATGAACACGAGGACGTATAAATTCCTTTACTGTGTGAGTCATGCTCAAGACAGCGGTGGTGAGATGGGGTAGAAGTATGAAGTATGAGTAGGCAAGCCAGGCACAGGCACGTGCAAACACACACACACACACACACACACACACACACACACACACACACACACGTAAAACATGCGCGCCCGCCGCACACACATGCACAGCTTCACTCTCTCTCTCTCTCTTTTTGACACACACACACACACACACACACACACACACACACACACACACACATACACGCATCCAGGGCCAGGGGATGTATTGTAAATGCCACACTGTATTATTTCAGACATATTTACATTTTGCATTAGACGTGTTGTATTAGTGCCATCTAGTGGTTGGACATTTAACTGACCGGTCGGCCTCTACCAAGTGCATACAGTTAAGGAGCAAACAGTTGTTCATTAACACAATTCATCAAAGGGCCATTCTGACTTATTACATGCCTCAGGTACTTATTGTCTTCTACACCGGTTTAGTCTGCAATGTCTGATGAACTGAATCTCTATTGTTCTTTCTTAACACTTAATTAATCCAGAGAGGGTAAGACCAAAAGTCATAAAGAAAAGAGTATCGGCAAGTGTCGTCAGTTCTAATATACTTTTGGTCACGATATTTCCGGTTGAGTATTGGCTGTTGTAATGTGTACCTGCTTACGGGAAACTTTAAAGTACTTGTCGAGCCAGGGGTGAAAGCAATTTCACCAATTGATCTGTAGATTCGAAATGTTGACATTCTCGTTAAAAGTCCGTTTTTTCCCAACTGGCGCGCGGCCAGTAGGCTGGCAGAATGCGGATGCCTAACGGTCCGGATGTCTGGCTGATTTATAGCGCCAGCCCAAATACAAACACACGCCTGGGTCAAAAAAACCAACAACCAACAACAAATGAATTAATATAGACGCTGTTTAAGAAGCAGACAAACACACTACAAACAGATGGACAAACAAACCTCGGTATTATATCTATCTACACACAGACGCACAAGTGAAAACACACATGCGCACTCAATATGTCTACCTACACACACACGACCACACACACACACACACACACTCAATATGTCTACCTACACACACACGACCACACACACACACACACGACCACACACACACACACACACACACTCAATATGTCTACCTACACACAGACACCCATGTACACACACACGCACACGTTATGTCTACGCACACAATATCTCTAATTACCCACACACATACTCACACACACACACACACACACACAAACACACTTAATATGTCTACCTACCAAACACACTCACACACACTCTCAGTACAATCTCTATCCGCACACACACACACACACACACACACACACACACACAGTCATCCGTCAGCGTCCTGACAGGTATGGACAGCAGCAGAAGGAGGCGAGGCCGACAGCTGGAGAGTCAGTAGACGGAGGTAGGGAGAGAGAGAGAGAGAGAGCCGCTGTCTCCAGCCATCATGAAGCTGCCTCTGTACAATGTGTCTGAGATGATGGAACAGGGTAAGACAACGCACATCTCCCCATATTGAATGTACCTGATGAACCGGCACAGCTGAGGGAATCAAGTACGGTTTACTTAAGTGTTGGGGAAGACGCATCTGGCTGCAGACTCAACTTGTGCTTGTTTAATGTGCGGCAATAGGATGTGTAGTTTCGACAGCAAGGTAAGCACCCCACTGTTTGAGTTTGAATTTAAATTATTATTTTGTTTGTGTGTGTGGATGAATATGCGGTAAAAGTAAAAAGTAATTCAATCAGACAAACAATACAACAAAAGCTATTTTTCCAAATATTTCCAAATATTTGAAATCGACAATGAAACGTGACAAATGTACAGGCAAAATGAATTTACTTAATCTGATTAAATGCAAACAGATTGAGCTGTGTGGAAAGCAATAGATCAACAATCGCAGCTATTTCTTTCTTCATAAGAGATATACAAGCTTTCACTTCCTGGAGACACAGCAGCCGTTTGGAGACTAGGGAGAAACAGCTCGGCCTCAACTCTATTATAAGAAGATTGCTCCCATTGTGAATATAGAGTAACAGCCTGGGCTACTGGATAAGAAGTTAAACAGAACAAATAATTACTATCAATTCATAAAATTGAAATGAGTCTCATGAACAAAATCAAAAGTTTAAATCTGACCCAACATCAGACGTTTTCGTACCAGCAGTCTTGAGTAATATATATGATTAATAAAACAAGAAACTATAGTTTATAGAATTTGTAATAAGGTGCGGCTGTCACAATATAAAAAACATGAAATTGCTTTTCTTTCCATTTGGTGTAGTCCCATTTTATAAGTTATTAAACGTGACAAGCAATCTCAACAAATAAGATTGGATAAAACTGTATAGAACAAAGCTTGTAAAAAATTGCAGAAAAAAGAATGCAAACGATTTTGCACTTTGCACTTCATCCAAAGCCAACATGAGATACAATTTCACCCACATCTCAAAGAAAGTCCTTCCCAACTACAGAGTAGCGACTTCTCATATGGTAAATGAAGAGTATCACCTTGTATCACTTTGTATGTCCTACGACTGAGAACTCATGTTTGTTTTTATTCGTTTTCTTGTCTAATTTGTTGAATCGCTTTTTAGGCTCGGTCTGTAACCGATTGAACTGAAACGCTGCTGCCTGTATCTTGGCCGTGACGCTTCTGGGAAATGGCAATCGCATCAAGCTTCTCAACACTTTGATATAATTTGTAATTCTTTTCCCTAATTCCCAGACGTGTTCGTGGAGTACGTGCCCCTGTCGACGTCGTTCTGCAGCCAGTTTAAGGGCGGCCACTGGTACTGCTACGTCCTACTGGTGCTCTTCGCCTTCGCCCTGCCCGTGGGCATCATGGGGAACCTGGCCGCCCTCGTCAACTACACCTTCTTCCGGAAGACCTCCAGCACCAGCCACGTGTTCCTGCTCCACCTGGCGCTGTGCGACTCGGCCTGGATCCTCACCCTTCCCTTCACCATCTACTTCAGCATCCGGCGGCCCTACCTCAAGGACATCCAGATCTTCTGCCAGTTCAAGAAGGTCTTCTTCACCATCAACATCTACGGCAGCATCCTCTTCCTCACGCTCATCAGCTTCGACCGCTACGCCGGCACCGTGCACCCCATCAGCTCCCTTCAGTGGTGGGACGTGGGGAAGGCCAAGCTGTGCTCCGCCCTGGCCTGGGTGCTGCTCGCCCTTGGTTCCGTCCCGGACCTGTTCATGACCTTCGGCGTGCGGCGGCCGGGCAACGCCACCGTGTGCATGGACCACATCCAGGGGCCCTTCGCCTACGTGCGGTCCATCACCGTGGTCCGCACGCTGGTGGGCTTCGTGCTGCCTTTAGCCATCATGCTAGCCCTCTACGGCATGACGCTGCGAGTCCTGCGGCGGCTGCCCGGCGGGAGGGGGAGCGGTCGGGGCCGCGGGGGCGAGGGCGGGGGGAAGCGGAAGCCCATGCGGCTGATCGCGGCTGCCCTGCTGGTGTTCGTGGTGTCCTTCACGCCCTACCACGCCATGATCGTCACGCTGGTGTGCATGAGGATCCGCGGCGAGGTCACGGCGGCCAACGCGGACCTGCTGTACGCGGCCTACGAGTTCTTCGAGGCCATGTGCAGCGTGAGCTGCTGCCTGGACCCCCTGCTGTACATCCTGGACAGCGAGCGGGTGCAGAGGAAGCTGCGGGCGCTGAGGCGGGGTCGCTACGGGAGGCTGTGTCGCCGCGGTAACCGCAGGGTGGGGGTCATCCGCTGATGATTGTTTTGGGGGGTGGGGGGGTGATTCGTTTTTTAGAAAGTGAGGTTAGCTTCTTCAATTTGAAATTTGGTTGGCTGGTGTTTAACAAAGTAAAAAACATTTGGTTAGCTAATTTAATAGTTGCTTTATTTTGACTGTTTTTGTTTCCGCATTATTGGCTTTTTAATGGTCAATTTTGAAATTAAAGGCACAAGAAAATAAACAGCCATAGTAAAATCATAATCAAACTAATCTTTGGAATGATTAGACGATAAAAAAGTATTGAAGAAATATTTTTATGATACCAAAGACCACAGTGTTTGGCTGCACTCTGGCAATGTTTCTGTGTGTAACAAAAGCTGCAGCTAGTTCCTAAAATCTCTGAATGGGCATTTTAACATTTTAAGGGGTCATCTAATCAGAATGAAAATAAATTTTCAATGATTTGTAAATTTGTTGAAATAATTTTGTCAATCATTTTAAACATATCTTGAATTAATGTTGAAACTGACCTTGCAGGGCAATGAAATTGTTTAGTATTTAAACAGCTATATAATTAATCTATTATATGCTATCGCCAAAACCACAACGTCAAAAAAACAACCTGATCAAATAATATGCTGGCTGATTACTGGTCTGGAAAGTGTCAACTGATATGGAAAATGCGAGCGAAACAAAACCAGCCGCAGAGAGAGAAGTAAATACTTGCTTTGGGAGAGCAAAACATTTCCTCTATATTTGTTGATTAATAGGACCACGGTTGTCCGTACAGCTACTAATTCATCAACCAGAGTGCAGTGCATACTCTATTTCAGTCCAGTAGCGCCCCCCTGTGTTTCAGCCTTGAAACTGCACACGTTCAACGCAGGGTGAAGGGTAACTGGGAGCAATACCACTGTGGTCATCTGCCAATCCACCGCAAGAGGTTTTTGTTGATTTGACTACAATGACGACGGATACCATGAAACTTAGCAGAATGATGTTTCAGCATGTATTAGTGTGTGTACCGATCTGGCCTTCCAGGTCCTTCCTGAGTGCAATTCAATACAGATATACAAAAATAGCATGACTTCCCATGCACTGGTATTATTTTCAGCCAGTGTACTATCATACACACTTGCCTTTTTCAAGGCAATCCTATCTTAATCTTTAATCAGCTGGTTTCATATCACACCAACACTCCTTCAGGATCCAAATCTCCAATGATTTTCTCAAAAGGATTCAACAAAAGTGATGACCTACATCCTAAATCCCCCCACCTCCCCAATCAATCACACATACAGCCAGCTGTGTTGCCAAGCTACGGGCATTACCTGCAGCCACGGGAATAACCATGGCAACTGTCGCCAGGGACCCCCCTCCCTCCTCTCCTCCCAGCATAACTTGATGTCCAGGTGATAAATCACAGGTGTAAAGTAAGGGTCGCTCTCCCTCCGCTGGGAAGCTATTACAGTGGCGGGTGAGAGAGAGAGAGAAAGAGAGAGATTCACAGAAAGGCACTCTGTCATTACTTCACCCCCACGGGATGTCTATGGGACAAAAGGAGTCCTACGTTATATGTAAATAAACCATTTCCCCTGGGTTGTTTGCACTGTGTCTGACAACTCTGCGGTGGTTATTAGGACCTGCTTGCTTATCACCACTTTGCAAACAAAGTGCAATGTGTGTCGCTGATTCAAGAAACATTCAGAGCGGAGAATTCGCTTCATCAAAAGCCTAGGCTTTAAATGTTGGACAGTAACTTAGCTAGACTGTAAAATGAACAAATACAAGTTCCTAAAAAATATAAATGATACCAGCCTACAAATAATTCCACATTTCCATATGTGGAATTGTCGTCCCTCCAAAATGTGTGTGAAAATAAAATCAACCCTTAAACGTGCTTTCAACAGGGCATTGTCAGTGGATTTCCCACCACAATGCAGTAAGTCGAAACCAAACAGGGCAACATTACTGCCGGTACAGACATCTGAGGCATGAGGCAAGAGATAACTGCTTAGTATGAACATTGAGCCACTGCAGAGGCTGAGCTTCGCCCTAACACTACTTATTTATTATGTACAAGAGGAAGGGTCACCCTGAGGCAAACTAATGGACACACCCATGGTGGTGCTCGTCGGAAACACTACACTTATGGGGGTTGAGTGTGGTGAGGGGCGTGCTTCTGCTTACACATAAGCAGAAGCGCACACAAACATACGTGCTTACGTTCAGATGTTCATACACGCACACGCATGCACACGCAAACACGCGCGCGCGCACATACATCCATACATGTACAAAAATGTATGCAACACACAATAATGTAATAAAAATGAAACACATCCTACACAAACATACAGCTGATTCTCATTCCTCCCCACTCCATCCATTCAAGTGTGACCCCTTAGCCACACAGTCCCACTTATAGGCCATCCCAGGCCTGGTAGGTCACTGTAACACAGCAGGACAGGAGGCAGATGGCTGCCTCCAGGCCAGCTAGAGTGGCCTGGTAGAACCAGGCATAGAAGCTAAGTAACCAGAATAAAATCTTTCTTTCTCTCACACACATGCACAGGCACACACACACACACACTCACACACACACATAAAAACACACACACACACACACACACACACACACACAGGCTCACACACACACACTAGTCTAAAAATAGATATTTTTCCTGTTGTAAGACAATTGTAAGCTTATTTTGATCCCCACATCACGATGTTTGTCTTTATTTAAATGACAGCCCGTGATTCAGTCAGATCGGTTTTGTCACCCTACATGAGGGTAGATCTGGAGTTCTAGAATAGCTCATGCACATCATGACACCAAACTGTTACCCTTCAACATTTCAATTTTGTTTATTCTATAAAGCCTGATGATTCTATAAAGGCATCTACCATGAAAAGATGGTGGATGCATTTCTAAAATGGCATTTGGAAAGTAAGGGGGGTGACAAAATGACCAAGACTAAGGATAAGCTCTGTTTAGGGAAACAATTGTGTTTTAGACCTTAGTTATAGATGAGAGTGATATTTGTAAGATGTGTACACTTTATTTGATAGAAAACAAAGAAAAGAAAAAGTCATCTCATGGATGCGTTCTTTGTATTTTCAGTTTATTGTGGGCCTTCTGATGACTGTTCGACCAGATGCTCCGTTTTTTCTTTTTTCGTTTTTCCAAAGATTCTTCTAAAAATATGTTTTACGATTTATTTTTGGAAATTATCTTTTCTGTATTCATATTTTATCAATGGTTTAACACTAGCTTTCTTCCGCAAGTTTGGTTTTGATCTAAATAACATTTGTAACATTATGTTAATGTCATGAGCGGTGCCTCATAAAGGCCAATGAGAAGCTGTAGCAGTGGGTTCATATTGTCAACTGAGTGAGGTCAGTTGTGCTATACGCTTGTATAATGTAAGACCACAAAAGGGAGGCTATGTTTGAATTACCGGCGACACCAGAGAGCCAAGTTGTCAGGTTGAGGGGGCTTTATCATTTCAGCTTTTGTTAAAACCAGACATTCAATTTGTCAGCTTAGGGCAGAGGGTCTTTAGCATTGTAGCGGAGGGGGTCATTAGCATGGCCGTTATGTGATTAACTGAAAAGGTGGCAGTTTTCTAAAGAGTCGTGGTGCATTATGGTTATCCGTCCGACCTAAGACGTGTGCTTACCACTTCTCCTGCTACAAATTGATGTGTCGTTCGTTTCGATTAGCTTCATTCATGAATAATTGAGGCGTTTAACGATAGGGTTTAACATGTCGCTGGATTCAGACTGCAGCGAGGGCTTTGACACGGTTCACAAAGGGAATATAACCCTAAACAGCCGAATGAAACCCATGTACAGTTATTGGACATATTAATATCTGAACATATCTGTTGGTGAATGTTCTCAAAATGGCAGTGTATCTCCTGTTTGCTGGTAGAAAAGGGTTGTTGCTAACTTTCCTAAAAGGTTGCAGTTGAACTGAGACGATGCTTTAATCCAACCCATTGTGTACGCCCACACCACCAACACCGCTGTTAAAGTAAAAGGACACTAAAATAGAACTGAGGAACCATAGGGTGACCTCTAAGTTTAACACAAATTGGTAATGACAGCCACTGAAGGACCAGAAGTCATTGGCCCATACCGCCCACATGAACGAGAGAGCCCAGACACAGCCTCAAGCCTTAAAGGCCAAATTCGACTTCT
>JAOPJO010000154.1:5961467-5973780 GCA_027123675.1 Molva macrophthalma
GTGTGTGTGTGTGTGTGTGTGTGTGTGTGTGTGTGTGTGTGTGTGTGTGTGTGTGTGTGTGTGTGTGTGTGGTTTCTTAGAGGTCCTAACTATTCAAATTGGACTAACCCAAATGTAATTTGTGAATTCAAATGTGTGTGTGTGTGTGTGTGTGCTTTAGGTGCAGACGGATATCAGCGTGGACACTAAGCAGCAGACCCTGCCGGGCGTGGCCTTCCCCATGCACGGAGACGCCATGGAGGCCCTGGAGCGCTTCAGGAGCAAGGAACTCAACTACGTGCAGCTTGTACGTATACTGGGGTTCACAAGTGAAACATGGAAACCCTCTATGTCTCAATGGGTAACATTTCAATTAGCTCGCAGCTTAAAATGGTCTGGACCTATCTGTAGTCACCGCCGACCGACAGGGATTTCAATAACGTTAGAAATAAATTCACATCCTATAACTGGCCAGTCTGTTCCTCTTTGTTTACAAGAATCGCACCAACAACACTTCCTAAACCCCTCCCACAGAACACTGTTATTGAGTGTTTTAATTATGGAAGTCTCCTGCTAACTAACTGGGCGGGGCTAAGTCTTACACATTGCAACTTTAACTGTATGTTAAACGACATTTTCTGCATTAATCAGTGTTATCTAACCATCCAATGCGGCTTTGTTTTGTTTGCCCTTCCTGGATGAGGGATTTTAGGGGGGTTGGGGTAGGGACTTACCGACTGGTACAATGATGTCTTCATTTTGGACCAAGGCACTTTTATCTCTTGCCTGTCTCCCCCTCATTAAAATTCAGAAGCGTTATCTCGTGATTAGATTATAAGACAATGAAGTCAAGCACTACAGGGTTCTGACGGTGGCTCCGTCTCCATACCTAAACAGCTCCCAATTGTCTGGTCATCAAAGAGAGCTATTCAGATGCGTTGTGCAAAGGGGAACCTTGTGTGGATGGTGGTGGGTGCTGAAAGGCACAATACTATTGTTGTCTTCTCAGATCCTTTTCATATCACCTTTGTGTGACTGTTGTTTTTTGGATTACAGGGACGCATCTATAGATACACTCACACAATTCCGGAACAACCGGTCCCATGGCATTGTTATGTTGAAGGGTCTCCGTTGAGTTAGTTGCTTATGGATACCCGGGCAATTTAGGTTGTTAATGCAAATGTTGTCAACAAGATAAACGGGATTTTCCATTCCCTCTTTTTGTTTTTAACACGCTTTAACACACTGCGCTATAGCTCCTAGCATTAAGTCATTTATATTAATTATTATGTATTTACATTATTCATGCTGCAATTTAGCAAACAACCATATAATACTAATCCTTAATATACACATTCAAAGTAATTGGTTGACAGACTGTTGGAGAAATCAGATTGCAGTGAATAGAAGCGAGACGGTATGCATGGTCTTAATCAATTATTAAAACCATGCACAACAATACAATTACTGTGTAATGTTATGTACAAAGTGATAGTACAAAGTGGTAATCATTATATGGTATTGGTTGTATAGCGGATGTCTTGAGCCTTAGCCTGCTAATGATGAAATACAAAGGAGAGGTTTTCTCTGTGCGTGGGAGGGGTCGGAAAGCAGCTTCTTTTGGTGTTTTTAATTATCGTTATTTTATGTTTACCTTTTAAAAAAATATTATTTTTTAAAAGCATTCTATAAACAGGCTAGGCCATAATGCCAGTGTTTCAAAGAACACTGTAGTGGTAATACTGGTTGATGGTGGTAGCCATTGGGTGTACTATGTCTTCCTTATCATATGGACTGTAGTGGGGAGTTAACAAATGCATATACACTAGCGGTGTGACTATTTCGGTACCTCACGATTCGATTTTGATCCTTGGGCCACGAATTGATTTAAAATCGATTCTCGAGTCAAAAGGATATCTGATTCAGTACATTGGGGTGCTGATTACACGATCTATTCCAGGCCGCTGTGCGCTAAGAAAGGTGGTGTGGAAAGTTATGGCATGAAAGCTGAGTATAAGAGAGAGTGTGTATAAGATTATGTCGATTTTATGTTTTGAGAAATATCAACTGATTGCAATAATGTTAAAACCGCAAAGGCAGACCTTAGACAGAAGGAGGAAAAAAAAAAGATTCAGAATCATAGAAGATAAGAATCGCGATTTTACTCCTTATACCCCGAATATATACACATTCAGATTCAGAATCTATTATTAATTCCTGGGGAAATAGTTTGGTAAAGGCCACACGATAGTGGTCGACCTTGCTCCTAATGCTTTGTTGTTGTTGTTTTTCGTCCACAGAATATCGATTTTGAGAAGGAGCTGATCAAGTTGTCCAGCACTGAGCCCACCGAGGTGAAAGAACTGCCCAGGAGGATCTCCAAGGACTGTGCACGCTACCACTTCTTCCTGTACAAACACTCCCATGAGGGCGACTACCTGGAATCCACAGGTGAATACAGGGTGTTCAGGAGCAGGGGCACTAGAACTGGGTGGGTTCTAAGGTTGCTGGTTCGATGCCTCTCCCGACCGTCCTTGATTAAACATGTTAAAAGTGTTTTCTTTGATATCTGACGTTGCTCAGTTTGGATTAGAGGCGGGTTTACATATTCCTAATGATGTATTCTGGATTAAAAGGAATAGTATTTGGTAAAATAAGAACAGCAAAGTAGCCATTTAATTCTGATAACTATTGCATTGTAAGCGTGCGTTTAACTTTACCATTACTGCCACAATCTGGCTCTCCTCGCACGGTTGTCATCATTGCTGCTGTATATTAATATGTTTCATCATGAATGCATTCCTTGTAAAGTGTCCATCTCTGCTCTCATTAAGCTAACATACACAGTTCTGTCAATTCTTGCCAACAGGCTAACGTTGCTAATAAATTGTATGTAATGTTCAAGATTCTCAGAACAGAGAATCATCCCGAAATGTATGGCGATTGTGAGCTACTCAGTCTAGTTCTTTTTATGTCAAAATCGACGTCAGATGTATTTTTTTTATGAAACTCAAATGTGCAACGTGTTTCGGTCTCTCCTCCATCGGCGTGTCGGCGGCAGTGTTCATCTACTCCATGCCCCTGAACACGTGTACGATCCGGGAGAGGATGCTGTACTCCAGCTGCAAGAACCCCCTGGTGGACATGGTGGAGAACCAGATGCAGATGGAGATCGAGAAGAAGGTAGACTCACAGATCACAGACTTTAGATTCGTATCTAAAGTCCGACGGCCAGACCAGCTCAAATCTGGGTGAACGGGGCGTTTCGCTTTCTTTCGATCACAAACTCGGCCAGGCTCTAAGCCGTCGGCCCTCCAGAAGTTCTGCTGTGAGATAGTAAGACTGCTGGATACGGGATTAATACGAAGGTCACCGAGCTCTTCACGGCTAAGAAAGTGTGACATGACGAGAGGTGGCAGATGGCGACCGTAAGAAAAATAGTATTGATGATTAAGTGGTTAGGGTGTTCTACGCCCACCCGAATAGGGACTGGGACTGGGTCCAACCCCCAATGTCCACAGACACCCTGCACCTGGCTCCCACCCTGCATTTAAACCCCTACCTGCTCTTTCAATGATCTGTATTCACTGCATGCCCCTTTGGATAAAAGCATCTACTAAATGTTTAAGTGGTAAATTAACCATTCTTTTGATCAAGCCCTTAAGTCTCTTGGCTAGCAAATTAAGGCAAATTTGTGTGACAAGACAATGTGTCTGTGTTAATTAGATCAATTAATTACAGAAAAGTAGGGTTGGCAATTTGGAGAAACTAGCAAGAGTAAACTAGATTAGTAAATATCCATTCGTAATTATCCAACTGAAAAATCCCACCCATCAGCCTCCCCCTAGCCTCCCTCCAAAGCCACTCCCCGAAAACACCTGACCAGCTCGCTAGCGTTAGCAATAGGTCTGCCTAGCCTTGTGGAAGACTCATGCGCAATAAGTGCACAGGCAGAGACTGCACCGGTATCCCAGTATGTAGAATTCGGGCCAAATGAGATGAGTGGAAGGGATGTTACAGGCCTGCGACAGCCACAGATACCAGATCTTTTATTTTACTTCTCAGAGCATTTTATGTATTGATTGCTGTCGCGATGTAAAGAGGACTTCAACGAATACGGAAAAACATAATACTTCTAAAATAAATTGCCTAACCTAGCTTCAATTTGAGAATACATAATTTAAATCACAGAATATTCAGAGGAATATTACATTTTTTCATTCCTACTTGTATACGTATACTTAACTTGTGTGTCTGTGTATAAGATTGTTCATCTATAATCTGTTATCTTCTCTCTGCGGTGTACCTAGAGATTGTTTATCTATATTCTGTTATCTTCTCTCTGCGGTGTACCTAGAGATTGGTCATCTATATTCTGTTATCTTCTCTCTGCGGTGTACCTAGAGATTGGTCATCTATATTCTGTTATCTTCTCTCTGCGGTGTACCTAGAGATTGTTCATCTATATTCTGTTATCTTCTCTCTGCGGTGTACCTGGAGATTGTTCATCTATAATCTGTATCTTCTCTCTGCGGTGTACCTAGAGATTGTTCATCTATATTCTGTTATCTTCTCTCTGCGGTGTACCTAGAGATTGTTCATCTATATTCTGTTATCTTCTCTCTGCGGTGTACCTGGAGATTGTTCATCTATAATCTGTATCTTCTCTCTGCGGTGTACCTAGAGATTGTTCATCTCTTCTCTCTGCGGTGTACCTAGAAATTGTTCATCTATATTCTGTTATCTTCTCTCTGCGGTGTACCTAGAAATTGTTCATCTATATTCTGTTATCTTCTCTCTGCGGTGTAGCTGGAGATTGACAATGGTGACGAACTGACCCCAGACTTCCTGTACGAAGAGGTCCACCCCAAGCAGCATGCGCACAAGCAGGCCTTCGCCAAGCCCAAGGGCCCTACAGGCAAGAGGGGGGCCCGACGCATCACTAGGCCAACAACGGAGGGCGGGGAAGACGACTAAATAGACCGTAGGCCTACAAACCCCCCCACGTACTCCGTAGTGGAACATTCCGAGAGTAAGGGCAAAGTTACATTCAACACACCCTTTTTTTGTAAAAATTAAAACGGCAAACATCATCGACCTCAAATTTTATATATAGAGATATATATAGATGTATATCTTTATATATAAAAAAACATTCACTGAGAGACTGTTCTATGCACACCAAGATTAACTGAGCCAATTACTCGGTTCTCCGCTTCTGTTTGAGGCATGAGTTCAGATATAAAGATAAGTTACTGCAAGTACTTCTTGAACATTAACAGAGGCTAGGAAAAGTGCTCCTTTTGTGACATTACCACATCATATGCCAGCTTGCACAAAAATAAAAAATAAAGAGAATTTTGTGCCAATAATATATGGATAAAAAAACCTCCCTCTTATCAGCCAGTATGCTTGAAATCTTAACTTGCATTCCATTACGTGGCCATTCATGTTTCATGACTGCACAAAAGACCTCGTCTTAAAATAGTGTGCAAAATTGACTCGATGTTTCCGCTTTGTCCTGTGTTCAGTTTTTTAAACTGTTTTTATACAACAGGTTTACATGGGGAACAAACAAAAAGAACACACATCTGCTGAAAAGCATATTTTTCTATGCAAGTGCTGTAAATGTACATACTGTAGCTGTGTGCGATCCGTGATCTAAAAAATGTTGTCCGTGTGCTGGTGATTTGTAGGTGTCAATAGAGAATGTGAGGAGGGGGTAGTAGATGCTTCCAAAAATAATATCCTGCAATACATCCAGGAGCGAACTGCCCATTGCAGATTGAAGTCCTACCAAACTTAAAGCCACTAGGTGTGATGTCAATTAGCCATTTCAAAATCTGCCCTCTAGTGACATCACTGGTGGGTTTGAATTGGCCAATGCAGATCACAACTGGTGGTAAATATATGGGCCTTTCTTAAAGAGAAAAGGGAAAGTTCCTTGTGCTAAATGTATGTCACTATCCCGCTTGTCTACCAACGATATCTGTGATCACCTCATGCTTGAAGGGGGGAAGATGTTACCCTTTTATTCATAAAGAATGAATATAATAGGAAAAATAAATAATCATGTGGTCTTAATCGTTTTCTTACCATAGAGCTTTTAAAGAAAGAAAATATTTAATTTACATCACCTTTTTTTTTTTTTTTTTACTTCCATTGTGGGCACATAGAATGTATTGCATTTTAAGTGTTCAGTTAAAGCTTAAAATGTATTGCAATAATTGATTTTTATTTCCCTTTTTTCCAATCGTTACATTTTATTTGTAACTTGATTTGATAAAATTACTTTTATATCTTGAACCACTCAAATGTATGACAGTTCAATGTATTGTGTAAATTTAATAAAACATTTAGTAAAAACAAGTACAGTGGTACACATTTTTAAATGAAGGTAACATATTAGATCACAATTCACAAGCAATGCTGATTCATCAAGTCCTATGAAAAATACCGTACTAATTTACTAACAATGCAATATGCAATAACTAGCCTGCATCTCACTGGAGACGACTGCTGTAGCTGGATCCCAGGGGACTGAGCTAGTGAGTGAAGCCTTTGACAGGCAAAATGTAGAAAAGCAAAAATATTTGGCATCACCCATGTCGGCTGATGGCACATCACAAAATCTGTATCGGCCTAAATAATCCTGATCGGTGCATCCCTTGTCAAAACACTGCACAATACAGTCAGTTTCACTGGCAGATAGCTTTGCATCCAGGTCAGGATCGCAACAGTTCAGCTTTGACAGGCAGGTCATGGCT
Organism: Molva macrophthalma; assembly: GCA_027123675.1. Classification (NCBI taxonomy): domain Eukaryota; kingdom Metazoa; phylum Chordata; class Actinopteri; order Gadiformes; family Lotidae; genus Molva; species Molva macrophthalma. Next base: position 5,968,214 of record JAOPJO010000154.1, read on the forward strand.
CAGCTCCCAGTGCCCGATGCTCCAGCTAAAAAACCTCTGCTGACATCCTCGAGCTCTGCCAGGACCTGTTGGGACAAAATCCAACTGTGAACACAATAGAGCCCAGCAGAGAGTACGTCTCAATGAATGTATTATGTTTATTCCTTATTTCTATTCTATAGATTTTCCTACACGCTTTTTTATTTTATTTTTCATAAATATACCTCTTTGATGGTCGGTCGTTTGACCTTCCTGTCTTGGAGGCATTTGCAGGCCAGGGCGTAGATCCTCTCTGCCTGGGCCATGTCTGTGTCACTCATTTTCTTGTCCAGGAAGTCCTCCAAGGTCAGATCCTCATCCTCGTCATCGATTTCATACCTCAGCTCCATCTGGCGGGGGCGGGGGGGGTGTAAGAGCCGGCTATGTCATGTGATGTCACGGATAACTAAGCGCAGTGATAAATCAGATGCCTGTTTATTAGTAGGATAGGATGGGCAACTTTGAAATAGGCAAATGTGCAGGCGTTTGAAAAACCCATACGACTATTTAGTATATACATAAATATTTACCACCTGCTGCTCCTCTCCTTTTTAATGTTGACTATTTAGTAATTTAACAGATGCTTTTACCCCAAGCAACAGTGAATTACTGTGAGAAGGGGGTTATGCATCTTGCTCGGGGGATGCCCACAGGTAGACTAAGGACACTGGGGTTTTGAACCCGGAACCTCTCGGCTGGGCGTCAAACCAGTACACTACCGTGTTCCCAATGACCTATTCTTCTGGTCGCACACTACTACACACTCATGGAGTCAAACAACAACAGTGTCTGGACCTCTTGTTCCTCAGCACTAAGCCTACCAGAAGAATACAGTGGCCCGAGTGGGTATAAGGATAAAAAAATAAGAAGACCTGCTTACCAGACATGGCATTTCACGGCTTTCGTCGACTGGCGGAAGTCCAGATATTATTTCTAACAACACCTGTGATGACAGAAAGGGGGGGGTCAACTTCATGGCCCTGGCTGACAACAAAAGGTCTCTACCAAGCTGTCATTCCCACAGCTAACCTCGCCGTGACCCGTGTGGATGGTTTAATTTACCAAGCTGATGAGCTGTGTAAATGCCGTGCGGAACGGACAAGTGGGGCTTTTATCTTAGAGATCATGTACGGAGCAAGGCTGCTACCGGCAACTGATATTAGATGCTAGATTAGATGCTTATTTTTTTTACGTTGTAGTCAAGCTGGAACCACATAGGATTTGAATGGATCCAATTCAGGGGCCCTAAAGAAAGCTATGCACGGAAACGGACAGGAATTGAAATGTTGTCAGTAGTTTAACTTGGCGGTGAAATGCTCAGTTGTTCGATATGATTCACTAATAATCTCCCATCTTGATCATCCTCTTAATAGCCAACAACATACCCCCATAAATGTTTGTGCTTGTGTCACGATAGACAAGATAACCCACCACTCCAAAGCTAAATATGTCGGATTTCGGCGTGATCTCGCCACGCAGAGCCTCGGGTGCCATGTACGCACGTGTACCCACAATCCTCTCTGTTTGCATGGTGACTGACGATCGCGTGGCCGATGCTCTGGTCAGCCCGAAGTCAGAGATCTTCGCCACAAAGTTCTCGTCCAATAGGATGTTCCCACTAGCAGACGTGAACAGTTGTGACAGTAATGGATAACCAACTAATGCGAGAGAAATACGTTAATGTATTGTAACAAATGCTTATGAAACATTAAGAAGTAATGAAATACTCCCATAATTAATGGCATGCTAAATATTGAAAATACTGCCAATGTAACATAATAGACTGAATTGCCTTTTAATATCCCTGTGAACATGGTGGTTGATGTGGAGGTAGTCCAAACCTCTGGCACTTCCTGTAGCTATACAACATCTCGTGCTCCATGACAGAGGAGGGCTTCCGTCCTTCAAGATAAGAAAATAAACAACCCAAAACCATGTTTATCATCTGCACTACGTCACCACGTCCCTTTTTATGAGAGCCTGTCCACAGATAAACACCATGCTACTTTACCATACAAGCTAGCTGATCAAGAACAGAACCGTTGGCCATAAAGACGTACACCAGACACGGGTACTGTCCATCACAGGAAAAGCCAACCATGTCCACCAAGTTTGGATGTTTCAAACTGTGAAGGTAAAGGATGCTGACATTAAAAACAAAACAATCATTATCATTTCCCTGCGCCCACTCATGTGCTACAAGCCGATATCAACACCTCAAATTGTTATTTGTCTCCGCCTTGAATCAAATGATGGCCCATTAAATCTCCATTATGTAAATTAACTATAATCTCCTTGCACAAAAACAACCCTCACTCATTCAACAGGGAAAGCCATAGAGGTAATTGGTGGTGCCTCAGGCTCTTCCATTAGCCACTTGGGTCAATAGTTCAGCGTGCTTTCATAAAAAAAATGATTGAGACGCCTGTTTACAGATATTCGTACGGAACCACCTATCCAGTGAATGAAATGGCTGTAGGTGGCTGCAGTCATTCCAGTTCCTAGATACTACATACCAAAGATAAAGAGAGCTATGAAATAGAAAGAGAGATGGAAATAACACATTATTATTATTATGACGAGAGAAAGCTTACGTCTTCAGAGTTTCTATCTCCTGGCGGAATTGAAGTCGTAACTCCTCCACTAAAATGTCTTCTTCCTAAAGAAAAATAATAATCATTCTGTGTTTTGCATTTTAAAATGAGAGACTTTTTTTTTTTCACTCACTGGACTGAGCTTCTTCACGGCTACGGGTTTGTGGTTGATGAAACCCTTGTACACTGTTCCAAACCCTCCTTCCCCGAGCCGATTCCCGCCCTCCGACGTTGGTCGGTCGTCAAAGTTGCCCGTGATGTTCATCAGTTCGTGGTACGTGAAGCTCAAGTAACCTTTTTAGATGGAGGAACACAAGGTTGTATAGTCAGTGGTGCATTGGAAATAACCCAGAATGTGTTACTGCCATCTATTGGACGGATCAACCTATATCAAGAAGGCAGTGTCCCACATTGTATCAGCATTACCAATTGTATTTTATATTGATTGTATACACACATTTGGAAACAATGAATTATTGCTCTATAATGTCAACGTAGCATAATGATCCCTTTGCTGTTGTAACAGTGGGAGTGGGGGGAGAGAGAGAGAAGAGAGCAGAGCACATTTAAACTACAATTGATCACTATCCACTATCTTAGATTAGATTTAAGAGTGCATATAAATTGAATTGTCTTCAATACCTGTGCTCTCTGGTTCTGTGTAGGCTTGTGTAGCCTGTGCTGGCCTCTCTGGGTGAGGATTAGGACACGCAGGCAAAGGCAAACTCTTGGCCTCATCCAATTTAATGGTTGGTAAGTTGCTGTCCTTCGCAGGTTGTGGCAGCACTTCTGATACAGACTCTAATGTGGCATTTAAATCAAAGAGAAGTGGTATATTTTACAGTCATGTATTCCCTTTCGTGTGATAGTCTAACCTCTGTGTGATTTAAACATAACAAATCATAATTTTGTCACATTTGATGACACACCTGGCAATAGCAGTGTTGCAGGTGCTAGTAACTTATTGCTCTTCAAAATATCCACAAGCTCGCCGACCGTGGAGTTGGTTGTCCCCCAATTAGACAATAAATCAATCGTGGGGCTCTTCCCCTGCCGTGCAAGGGTTTCAAACCTCCTACAACAGAGATGACCTCCATTAAAATCAAATGAGGCGACGAGTAAGGTAACAGCTAATACTTGACCTCCACACACAGCCTACCTGACTTCAAGCTGCGTGTATCTCGGCTCCCCGTTAGGTTTCCTTATCGAAACAATGACATCTTTCCATCTGTCGTCAGGGTCTAAAAAGTCGGACAGTCTACGAAGCACTGAAAAACTAAGTTTGCGGATATATGTAGTCGATGATATTTGGTTATTCATCTTGTAAACCACGTTATTTTAACGGATAGCGACACTAATCGCATACTTTTAGTAGGCCTATGTGTGCAGTTATTTTATCGCTATATGATTTAAGCCTAGCCTATTTTATACAGTACATGGTTTCAGCAAAGACATGACATTCTGGATACTACAACCTGTGCTATATCTGTGTTTATATTGTCAACTTCCTGAAAGAACCCCCTGAAGTCCGCATCCGCTCCTCCCACAACGCGGAAATCAAAGATACAAGAGTAAATGCAAGTTTAGGGTTTGTTTCTGTCTCTGTGTTGGTTGTATCAATTCGAGTCACTCAAAAAGAAAACCTTGATAAATGTAAAAAATGTAAATACTTACATACATACATACATACATACATACACGTTTTTAATTCGTTTTGACATGCACCCTCATACGAAAAAGCTATCTATTGCAAACAACTATTACAGTAAGTGTTGACTGACGTTACGTCAAGAAAACATTGGTGAAGAGATGCCTTTAGATAATAACTGCGGGGCCATGTTGCACAACCGATCGTCATCCATCGGAACGGAAGTCATACTATTAGCCCCATCTAGTGGGCAGTTAGAAAACATCTATAAAACTAGAAAACTTGCTATTTATTTCGTTGGTCATTAGTTGTAATCGCTCCAGGCCTACTATTGGGTTTGTTTGTTTTCTTTCTTCTTTGTATATTTTTTATTTATTTTGTTGGTTCTTTCATTTGTTTGTTCTTTCTGTCTTTCTTTCTGTCTTTCCTTCAAGTGAAGACAAGACGTGCTTAAGGTCTGCTGGTTGCTATGGGCTGGGGTATTTACATTAGCAGTGCTCACTGTGTTTATAGTGTGCTGGTTGCTGTTTGCATTTTGTATGTGCAATGCAGGATCTGTGATCACTTCCATGTGGCTCGGGCCTTCGGGATGCCTTGTTGGCTGGCCATTACAGATATGCTGATATGTTGTGTGCATTGGACAACCTAACAGGGGTGTTTTCCATCGCAAGAACACCACAGCAACAGATTCTTCACCAGATGTCCCAGCATTGTCACATGGCATTTTGTAAGGTTATTAGTCTATGTGTACCTGTACCTACCATCCTTGCTTCTGACCTACCATGCATATCTACCTTGCTTCCTTCTTACCTACATTCCCTACTCCCTACCGCCTACCTTGCTTGTACTCAATAGACAGGCCTACATATGTTGTAGGAAACAATAGAAAGCTAATTTAAGCACTAAACAAAGGACAAAGAAATTACAATGAAAATAGTGTTACTGTTAAGCCAATGTCTTGTTACTCCTCGCACAGATGATGCTGTTCAAGGTCATGCTTACCCTTTCATCATGGGAGGTGTAGTCTTTTTGGGGGTTTTCTGACAATGCATGCACATGGTCTGCATTACACACACCAGCCCTCATGTGTAAATGAACTGTGTAACAGCATGATTAGAGCCATTATTGTGCTTGCGGTCAAGATTGTGTATCCTCTGGACTTATGCTGTTTAATAGAGGCTTTGCAAAAATACATATATGATCTTAAGGGCTTAATGGGAATGACCTCATTAAAGACTGTGTGTGTGTGTGTGTGTGTGTGTGTGTGTGTGTGTGTGTGTGTGTGTGTGTGTGTGTGTGTGTGTGTG
>JAOPJO010000154.1:5990452-6005799 GCA_027123675.1 Molva macrophthalma
TACATTATACACAGTAAGTCTTCAGTATTATATTATTGTTACTACATTATACACAGTAAGTCTTCAGTATTATATTATTGTTATTACATTATACACAGTAAGTCTTCAGTATTATATTATTGTTACTACATTATACACAGTAAGTCTTCAGTATTATATTATTGTTACTACATGATACACAGTAAGTCTTCAGTCTTCAGGGTTAAATGCGTCCACCACCGCAGCACCAACGCATGTCCTCCTGGCTCCTCCCAGGGCGCATGCTGCAGCGCTACGGCAGCCTGGCCGGCAGGCTCCTCATGGTGGAGCTGGAGAAGGACCCCCGGGGGCCCGGCCTGGGGCTCAGCCTGGCGGGGAACAGGGACGGCTCGCGGGCCCGCATGAGCGTCTACGTGGCTCAGGTGGACCCGCGGGGGGCAGCCGGCGCTGACGGGAGGATACGCCCGGGGGACGAGCTGCTGCTGGTGGACGGCGTCCCGGTGGTGGGCAAGCCCCACCGCTACGTCATCGACCTGATGCACGCGGCCGCGCGCAGCGGCCAGGTCAGCCTGCTGGTCCGCCGCAGGCTGCAGGGCTCCGGTGAGACCCCCTGCCTGACCCCCTGCCTGACCCCCTGCCTGACCCCCTGCCTGACCCCCTGCCTCCCACACTCATCCATCTGTCATCTCTATTCTTCTGTCTCTGTCTGTCTCTCTGTCTGTCTCTCTCTCTGTCTCTCTGTCTGTCTCTCTCTCTGTCTCTCTGTCTGTCTCTCTCTCTGTATCTATTGATCTCTCTCTGTCTCTCTCTCTGTCTCATATACACACACATATGCACACAGTTAAGCAGGAAACAGCGCTGCACTTTTTCAGTGACAGTAAAGCGCAATCATAACGTCCTGCAATAAATTTTTCCTGCGAGGAGATTCATGTTTAAATTGGTTCAATGCATGCTTCATTCAAAGAAGCATAGAAGCCATTCTTCAAAAACATTCTTCGTGTTTTGTTTCTCTACTGTCATCTACAGATTCGCAGTAGGAAAACATGTCATCTAAATGATTTTAAGGTAAATATTTCCAGTACTAAACTGCCAAAGTAATAATACAACAATAGTGAAAGTAGACAAAAAAAAATAAACAAATATATTTGAAAAATAAAACAATGTGGTGTTTTTTAGGGAGCAGGTAGTGTTACAATTAAAGTTCCACATATTTTCCTGCCCACCTGCTGAGACATTTTTTTTTCTTCCTCACCTCCCATTTTAGTCTTTAACAAAATCTGAAATCAACAGCGTTTGGAAATACAGACAATAGAAACAAGCCTATTCTCGTGAAGACATTGACAAAGAGGCGGTTCCTGCTCCAAATCTGGTTGGCATGTGGAATCCGTGCAGCTGATTTTGCTTTCCATGAACAAGATTTTGTTTGTGGTTCTGGTTTGTGAAGTTACAGTACACAAGTGCTCCAAAGTCTCTGAGGTATCTGGTCGTGCGTGCATGCCCGTCAGACTCTCCCCGTACCCTCCGCAGGGGATATCAAACGCATGTCCGCACAGCTCTCCTTGGCCACTGTTTTCTGTTCACCCCTCCCTGTGATCTCAGGTCTATTTCGGTTGCAGTTTACAAATAGTGCAGCAGTTGCTTGGCTTGTTCCCTGTCCAGGAATTGAATCCTTGATTCAGGTCATCTCTAAAAAAGCAAATGTCACAGATATTAAACTCGTATGAAACTAAGTCAGAAATGGCATCACAAATGTGGAACCTGTTATCCTTCAAGGTGTGGACAATTCACAAACAGCTCATGACGTGGACAAATTGTCATGTCTATTGTCTGTCTAGTGTAGGCTGAAAAGGCAAGCCTGTTGCTTTGGTCCACAGAAGCCCTCCACAGAAGTGGATCAGATGTGTGTGTCAACATCGGCAATCACTGGCAGTCGCTTTATATAGAGGAAGCGATGCTATTTGCACGGTGATATGTGTTTGTGTGTCACTTTTCACTTTTTAACTTTAATAACAAAGTTGAATTACTTTATTATTTGGACATTAATAAAGTAATTAAATAGAGTGTGTGTGTGTGTGTGTGTGTGTGTGTGTGTGTGTGTGTGTGTGAGGAAGGAACACCACATGCAGCAGGGTTTAATTCCAACTGCCTTGCACTTAACATTAATGTAAAAAAAAAAAAGAAAAGGAAAATCTTGTATGGATGAGTTCTGACTGCTGCGTAAAGCACGTCTCTGTGACCCAGTTCAAATGTTGTATCAATACTTGCACCAGGGAACAGATTGTACTTTTATTCGACGTCATTGGAGACCTTGGCTTTCAATAAAATCTGGAATTACTCGAATGTTGTCCTTTGACATTAACAGTATCAACATGTGTTGTAACTGTCACAAAAAAAAAACAACGAACGCTAAAAAGGAGTTTTCAACCACTGCCCCTTTCTGTCCTCGATGTCTCGCACAAGAGCCTCCAGGTCGCTCGATCACCCAGAGAAATACCCCAAGCAACCTCCTGTTGGATTGTCATCAAATCTCATGAGTCATTGCAAGCCAAGAGTTCAGGGCTGTTAATAACCCAAATACCAGGCAGCTGTCCCTGGCATGGCTTGTGCCACTTATCACCAGTTGTATTAGTTCTCTTCATACCGTGAGAAAAAAAAAAGCATTTAAGTTGTTTCCCTTTTTGGCCGGATCGTGTGTGTCACACCACGTGATACGCATGCAGTGATTAAGGAAAGTGTTTTATTGTGAAGCTGTGTTAGGTGCTGGAGTTACTTCACTTGAATATATATATTGTTGTAGGAAAGCAGGGTTTGCTGTTGGGAGTGTACGCTTTTGTAAAGTAACATGGCATTAGGATAAACTAAACGATTGCAGATTAACCGAGTAACTACTATTTTTTTGTCAAGCTCCATTTGTCATCATGCAGTTTCAAGTTCCCATCAACAATCCTACCCAACAGAAATACAAAGCAATTCAAATCAAACCTCATTTGGGAAACAAAGGATTAAAAAAGGCTAAACTATAACTCAATATCCATTTGTAGGCACATGCAGTATCTCTATGATGCGTGGTATGGTAACCACGTCCAATCAGACAGCTGCATAAGGAAATAGATTTCAAAACTGAAAACTGATATCTCTGAGGCACGACTGAGATCTGGACATCCTAGTCTATAAAGTGAGTCATATTCTTTATTAAGGTTTACAACAAACTCTAAATGGTTGCTTGCTTTTCAGTTTATATTTCAACAGACATGATCTAATTTTGCTTAATATTCGTGCATTGCGCTCGCCTTTTGCCACAGAACACCACCTATCACCATCACCACCACCAACCAACACACTGTCCCTCACGTACCCCTGCTGCCCTCTGGTCCAGGCTGGGGATGGTATACAATTCCTGGTATGGAAGATCCTGTTTGGCCCCAAAGGTCTGAGAAACATCACAGTGATGGAGGGATGGAGGTGGAGGAAGGTGGCTGTAAGTCTCAAACACTTCTCTTCACATGTTGTTCTCTTACAGAGAACCAGATTATTTTCATGTATCCACTTGATATATGTTTTGTTGGATTCAAGCTTGTAATGTCTTGTATGGCACCAAATCGGGAAAGAATCAAGAAAATATTGTGTCTGTTGTTCAGATATGTCTTTAGAGGCCTGCTTTAAAGAAGTCAGCTAACACAGATCAAGAGGATTTCCCTTCTAAGAGGTCTATGCTCATTCATTGGGCCTTTTTCTGCCTGTAATATATATATTGACTCTCATTTAAAAAACGTTTAAAGATACAATCAATCATGCTATATCTATAGCCTCCACATCCAGTTCTGCTGAAATATCTGTTGAGTCATCACTGAGTAAACACAGTTGTAGTTGGAGAATATAATGCACAGTGTGCGGAATGGCCGCCCAGTTGCCAAGGCCCACAATGTTTATTGACTAAACAAAGAAAAAAAAAATGAAGGAAAAAAAAAAAGGTTTCAAAAAGGTTCACCCTGTTATTTTAATAGCTTAGGAAGCTTGTCCTCCACGGCAACAGGTGGTAGGCTTTTTCTAATTGGGTGGAGAAGTGTGGGGGGGGTGGTTAATCTGTACTGCAAGTCAACACAGGTCTATGGTGGCTGAGCTCCTTGTTCTCTGCACCATGACGACAACATGCAAGGTCACAGAGGGGAGGCGAGGTCTCCGGGCTGCGCTTTGCTCAACCTTGAGCGAGGCTGAAGATGGGAGTCAAAGCCTCGGTTGTTAGTGATGGATGGATCACTTGACATGGACCATACGTTTTATTACCACTGTCTTTAGTCCGTCTGTTGTAAGGTACCTTACGTAGTGCTCTGAAGCAGGTTTGTTGAGTGTATCTGGCTATATGAACAACCAACAGTGTTGCATTCGATTTAAGCAGTGTTTATGCTTAAATCGGAAGACTATTTTTCAGTTGAAACTCGAGTTTCTTTAACATCAAAGCACTACTGTCTTCTTATACTGCAGGGCCAATAAAGCACTATTAACCTACAATGACGTTTCTCTGGAGGAGAAGCATATAAATCTAGAACTAACTTCATGCATAAAGTATATTTGTATTTCGGACTATCAAACACAAATGAAGTTTAGGTTACACATTTACCACCAGTGGTAGCAAAAGTGAGTATGTTGTCCACTCATGGCTGCCAGACCACTTCCCCAACACTATTTACCATTTAGACACATGAACTCTTGGCTGATGACTCTACAACCTAACACTGGTCAATAACCAATACCCTGATGATTTTTTAAACAACACTCCATCCATTCTAACATGGCCCTCAGCCTTTCCTTTGTCCTCTGACCCCCAGGGGTCAATCCCGGCCAAGGGGGCCAGTCAGGCAGAGGGTATAAGTCAAGACAATCCCAGTACAGATGTTGAAGAGTGGCTGGGGCTTGCTTCATAATGCATGGGAAACGTGCGTGTCACCACACAGCCCTCCAGTAATGTCCTTGTCGCGTTAGATGTCTACCGCAGTGACCCACAATCTGTGGGAAATCTGTGACCAATTGCTGCACTTCCTGCCTTGCTGTGGCTTTTGCTCATCATTTCCGACGGCATCAGGAATGCTGAAACGAACGTATTCATTCGGTTCCATTGTTGATGGGACTTCTTCCTCGTCTTTTGTTTTGCTTTTTCGTGTCTTTGGTATAAAACAAAGACCATCCGGAAAACGAGAGAGAGAGAGGGAGGGAGGGAGAGAGAGATTAAACATTAACCATAATTATATTCATTAACCGTTGAATATATGGGAAATTAAGCAACATGTGTTTTTAACAAGCTATAACAAAGTCCTTTGGGTGATAAAAGCGAGTTAGTGGATGGGTGAGTGGGGTTAAAGTGATCACTAAAAGGGGGGCACCTGTTTTGCATGAAGCGAAGGATCACATAATGGCTGTATGCATAACTGCCCTGTAGCGTTTGGCTGTCTCTGGCAAGACTACAAAGATGGAGCCCGTAAATCAACTGTAAAAACAAACAAATAGAACAAGAAATGTATTACCATTTTTCTACATGAAAATGATGATGGGGTTATAATACTGATAATAGACTAATAATAATAAGGCCTATTGGTTTTTACAGGAGAGTGGAATAATAAATGACACACAATTGAAGAAAGCACATTACAAAAGCCTATAAAGAACAAAAAGAATAAACGAATGCCAGAGCGTTTTTAATTCAGCCAACGCGGTCATATATTTTGTATTTGTGTTCTCTACACACAAACACAGTATTTTATTTTTGTATTTTTCTTTTTATGCATGGCAGGGTCTCATGCTAATAAGAAAGAATACATTAAAAAAAGAAGTGTTTCAGTGGGCACACCGCATCTAATCACACACAATAAGGTCCAACATGCATGGCCAACACAGATGAAAATGGATGTAATTGAACTGTCTATGAAGTCTGTTTTAATTACACCATGTCCACGACATTCTACTTTATTAATCAGACCACACCGATTATTCAGGCTGGTGTTTGCAATAGTTAGTAGGCCATGCTTACAATTTATGTGTGACTAGTTAAATACTTTATTTTATTAACGACAGATACATAAACTGCTTTTTGTATACAGTCACATTCGGTCATATAAGCATAATTTAATTTGAGCTTATTACAGGTTATTTTAGTATTTAATTCATAATAGATGATATGACGTGAACGCATAAAACATGGTTTAAACATCATATAAAACATCAAAAGCCAATTAATGACATTTTTCCCCAAGGTGAGATATTGTCTGGTGTTCCATTCAAAGCAGTGGTCCGTAGACTGTCCCGCGAATGGTGCTAGTGGGTCACTATTGGCTCCACGACCTATAGGGGCGTTGCTTCACAAGTTTATGATCGCTTGGCTTCATGGATGGCTAGGCAAAAGCTTACTTGGCACTGATCCCTCCTTGCCGTATAGACATAGGTTAAATCAGACAGCATTCCGGAGGAATGTATCGCAAATAGTTGGTGTTTATAGCGGTTAGTGGATGCAAGTTCAGCAATGCGATGAGGGCAGTGCACTTTGCAAGACTTGTGCTGCAAGGAGCCTCCGCAGAGCCAACGACCTGTTGCTGACAAGCCGGGGTGAAGAGCCGCTGTAGATAGAAGGCTCTTGGCTTGCCTTGGGGACGAGAGCCTTGGCTTCTTCGCGGAGGAAATCATGCAGTTTGCAATCTGGCTGCTTGGACTAATGTGTCACCTGTCAGCCCTCGTCCGGAACTCTTTAGAATACCGATTACATCCGAAACAAGGTAAGATTTTTATTTTGATTCATAACTTTTAGCCTAGTCAGGTCAGCACGCTATAACGTTAGAGCCAAGTGGTCATGTTGAAGTGGTCTAACAGTAGTGGCTGAGAATGATGCTATGCGTTTTAAAAAGTCAAACTTGTCATGTTTCTAAGTTTGAAAGTTACAATTAAGTCTAGATTATACTGGCATGAATAATGGTGCCGCTACCGTTCTCAAAAGGCATACAACTGACATATCTTTATTCATTTTCTTTTTTAGAAAGTTTCATCAAACAGTTGAAATCCTATGAAATCATTACCCCGCTCCGTGTCAATGATTTCGGAGAGTCATTCCCCCACAAGCTGCACTACAAGAGAAGACGGAGAAGTTTAGATGACGATGTGTCGGGCTCACAAGCTCACTATAGAATTGATGCATTCGGGGAACGCTTCCATCTCAATCTGACCGCCGACTCCAGCTTTATCGCTCCCTCCTACGCCGTGCAGCACCTGGGAGCAGAGCCCAACGACACTACGGACTCCCACTACCCGCAAGACCCGAGCAATATGCGCCACTGTTTTTTCCGAGGACACGTCAACGCCAAGACACAATTCCCCGCAGTCTTCAGTTTGTGCACTGGCCTAGTGAGTATTAGCCTTTCTTCCTCCCCACTCCAAACTCAGTCTTCTTCTATCAGATGCTGCTGCTGCTGCTGACAACTTTCTTTGCTCATTCCTATTCCAGTGGATACCGTGCATGTGTAGCCGTCTACCCCACCATAGCCCTCAACTCCAAAATGCATTGCAGTGAAACGAGAACAAGTGTTGCTTGCTATGACTCACTGGCCGTATTTGAAGCGTGTTATAGTCCCGCATCCTAGATCCTCTGAAATTATGCAATGGCGCAGTTCAGGACTAACACTTGTTAACTCAGTGCAGTGGTTTAAGCAAAACAAACGTTTAAATACGTTTTTTTGTTTTGATGTGGTTTGCTGAACAATTAAAGGGCCTTAGTTCATTTAAAAGTAATTGATCATCATTGGCGATTTTCATGAGAAATATTGAATGTTTAGGGAGAAACACATGTGTTATAGCATTCCACATGAATATTTAAGCCTAAATAACAATCATAGACTGTGGTCCTATTCAATTGTCACAAGCTGTAATATGGAGATCTTACAAGGCTTTAATTGATTTATTGGGTGCTAATGACCTTACAGTGTTGTGATGTCCAGGACATTTCAGTGCACTATTTCATCCATGAAACAGAATCAGATAAGTGTTAAAAGGGATGACTCCATCCATGGGTCAGATAGGGTTACTGGTCCAGTGGCAAGAGGGCTGACCTTAGTCTCGCCTAACAGGTTCTGGTATGGGTGTAGTGGATAGGGGGTGGTGGACATTTCTCTGGCTGGACAGAGGAACAGAAGGAGCACATCCTTGGCTTGTCACTCTAGGTGTCAGTGGGCAACGAACCCTATCGCTGACATGGACATACCTCTCTTAGTTTGGGGATGTTCGGTAGAGTAGCGTACCCGGATAGCATAGCAGCATGTGAGGGAGTTTATCTCGAAACTAGCACACTCGGGATGCTTTAAGTCAGTGACCCATTCAAAGCTGCACTAGTGCAGGGCCTCTGATTGCGGTGTTGAAAGGCTCTATACCAAAACCATGTCATTAACATTGTCAGGGTCATGGTTTTTATTGGGCCCTTAGACCCTGGGTTTTTCTTTTTGGACCGAAATTAACAGACCAATGAGCTTTTAGATGCCCTTCAGGCCAGCTTTGATGTGCATCTCCCTTATCCAAACATGTTCGCATCCACTTCTTTTCAAACAGATGCTTGTTTGTTATCAGCATCATCATCACTCACTGGTGAATGACAGGTCAATAGGCCCTGAGATGCACCAGAGGGCTATTGGGGCTTGATTGGACGATGCACATTTTAAAGGGATGAGGTCAATAAGGACACGATTGAGCCTTAAAACAATAAGGCCATTCTGGAAAGCGCAGGTTTTCCCCTTTCATTAAGGTCCAAACCTTTTTTTTTTTCTATGGAGGAACTTGTAGGAAGGTTGGACATTTTAGAGGGCTTTTGAAAGTGCTCTGTGACAGAGGGACTAGCTCAATACAAGTGGTATGTAGGGTCAATGACATGACATCGTTGCCAAGCTGGTCCTTTAACTTGCACTGTGGGAAGGGCTTGTTCTCTGAGCAAGTAATTTACATCCATTTCTAGAGTGATTAACAACTGGTTGCCAAAATTGCAATTTATTTATTTAATCGATTGACTAATTGATTTAATTGACCGTTTCAGCACCATACTGGTGGCCTATGTCTTATTTGCCATAGGGCCAAGTCATATCTGTTTTAAGATAAGAGGCTATAAAACACCTTCACAGCCTGCTTCACCCAATGGGATTTATTGCAGCTGCATCTGATGACTCAGCAGACACCCTACCTAGGTGGCTCGTTGGGCTCTTTGATGCAAAAGCTGTGTCTAGACTCAAACAAACTATGACACAGGTTTGAGCCCATACATAATGGAAAATGCAACGATTTGTAACGTCTGGTGTGCCATTCAATAGTTCATGAACAGTAATCCATTCATCCGAACATGGAAACTTGTTTTCCAGGTGTGCTGAAGGGTAAAAGGAGTTGTCCAGCATAATACTATATATTTATTTTGCAGTATTTCCAATGAACAGGATGGTGACGTGTTTTTCTTTCCATTGTTGCCCATGAGTAGGCTACCCTAAACAAGTTGTTTTCCCATCTAAGATTCCTTCCTAAACCATCTGTGTTTGGCAATGGCACCAAGGCATGATTCTAGAGCAGACAGATAAAAGACAGGAAGGAGAAATTTGTTATGTTGATTTCATTGGGAAAAAACAGGAATTAACACCCGTGATGTTGTGGCCAGTTAAAGCGAGCCTAGGAGCGCTTTCATAGGGGCTGTTCCTTGAGATGACGTTTCAATGACAATTGCAACCTTGTTGTCACTTATTGTGTACCCTTGTGTAACATCTGTCAGCGGAAAGAACAAATCTTGCTGATAGTCTTTTACAGATTGCTCCCATCATGTTTCCTCTTGAATTACTGTTCCTGGACTTGATATTCTAGTCCATGCTAGATCCAACCCTGCAGTGGTGAATTAATGAATCCCCATGGGTCTGACCCTCCCTGGTTCTGAAAGAAGTGTTGTAGCCTTGGGGGCGTTTAGCAGTGGATGCAAAAGGCTGTCATGCGCTGACGTCTTTTTTCCAGTAGTAAAGTTATCTTTGCTCTGTCATGTTATTACAAGCTAGCGAATGTGTGTGTGCGTGTATGTGTGCGCCGATGTACAATACTCTCGAAGCATGCACAAGCTTTCAAGGAAGTGCATGGCTCGTGTTCAAGCTTACTAATCTTGGCCTCCTTTGCAAAGGAAAAGAGGAAAGGTACACAAATGTTCCAAGTTTTTCCACAACGGATGTGTTTCCATTGTCAAGCGGCTGTCACTTGTGGAGACGGTCATTGGGTAATACGGCTCAAAGACAACATTCCAGGCTTCTAATAACCTGTTAAAGTGTGCGTATGAAATTACCACGGAAACACTGCTGTACTTTTTGCCTGAGTGAGCTAAGCAGCTTTGGGATGGACTCAAAGGCCAGATCCAGCCTCAACACTCCTTTCTGACAGCGACCCGGCCCTCCGTGATGATGTCACTCCTCCCACCAAACTCAACTCTTACGGCGGGCTTCGGTTGTGTAGAACGATAGTGCTCGGCGTACCACAAACAACTGCACTGCTCTTGGGAAAACTGCTTGCTGTTTTAGGAAACACAGACACATAATCTTATCGTTTTCTCCTGCTGTGCGTGCGTCTCTCACGGCACGTGCTATCTTTGTAACGTCCTGACCGAGTGTACGCCTCCAGTCGTGTTTTGACAGTAACGTTTCCATCGATAGCACCGCGTTCTTTACAACGCGTTTCACGTCGAAATAGTACACTTGTCTGGGAGAAACGCAGGGGAGTATCACCCCAAGGGCAGCGGGATGGACCGCGATCGTAGCGAGAGAAACAAACTGGTCTTAATCTGTATTCTAAATCTACACACGCATGCGCACGTGCACGTGCAGGCGTCACCCTTAATCAGGCCTTCTTTTTCTCTCTCTCTCTTTCTTTCTTTCCTGCTCCAGGTTGGGACGTTTACGACGCAAAACGGCGAGTACTTCATGGAGCCGCTGATGGGCGCGGAGGGAGAGCCATACGCCCAGGAGCACAACAAGCCTCACCTGGTCTACAGGCAGGGCAGGACCGGGGAGGGACCCCCGGCGCAGCCCTGCGCTGCCTCAGGTAACAGACTGCAGAGAGACTGAAGACGTTTGCCCGCAACCACCAACCAACCACCGTCTGTCTGGCTTTGCCACACCCGCACACACCGCTCTCACACACTCTCACACACCGAGCATGCAAACATACACACACACACACACACACACACACACACACACACACACTCACACATAGATGTAAGCACACACATGCATTCAAACACACACACACGCATACACACACACACACACACACACACACACAACTGATGACCTGCACTCCGTCTCTGAGCCATTGCAATAAAAACAGAATGAGTGTTGGTTGGTAGGACGATTTGAATGCTGATTAAGGGGTGGTTGCTGAAGAATTCTCCATTTAATCAAGCAATCTTTACTGCGGTTTTCAATCATATTTCACTCACTCCAAGGTTCCCACCCTGGTCTTTGGCAGAAGCATAGGGGAGAATTAAAGACATTTCTAACCCTGCAGTAAAAAAGAAAAGACTGGAGAATTTTTCTGCTTGAAAGGATGTTCAAATGTTCATTTGAATTTTTATGGCTGATGCTTTCGCGCACTTAAGAGGTCCTTGAGAAAACGTGGGTGACCAAACAGAGTTCATTCTAAGCAAGGCTTAAAAGCACTTCTTGCAAACAGCTTTGTGGGCGGCCTTTGTCGCCCTGATGCAATAAATCTTTAATGCTGGATGTGCAGTGTAGGATGCTTGATTTGCTTGTTGTCTGGACTTAGCCGGGTGGTGGGCATTGTGTTCGGTGGTGGTTTAGCGTCGTTGGACTGACCTGGTGGACCGGGCCACTACCTCTTTTATTATGCTCTCCCCTTTCACGGACCCCTCAGTCTGTGTGTGGTAAACAGAGAAGAGGGTCTGGAATCTGGAGTAGTTACAACTCTCGGGAACGTGTGTCTTAAGGCTCGTATCCAATGTCTTGTCCCAGTGACGAACACTGTTATTCAGGGATCAGGGTCGCGTAGTTGCTATGGTCTTTCCACTTCTAGTCACAAATGTGTTCATGACTCCATTCCTCCACCTGCACCCCACTGGCCCTGTACTGTAAGTGTATCCCCTGCAGGATTAAAGCGTGCCAGAAACACCAGATATCATCCATCGAGCAAGCGTTAAACACACATAAGACAACCGCACAAATCCCTCTCGTCGGTTCGTGAAGCTCCATCTCACTAGGCCCGGCCTCCTCTCATGTCCCTCTGTGCAGAGAGCACACAGCGTAGTAAGACAGCCCCCCCCCCCCCACCCCCCGGAGACAGATGGAGCATATGGAGGAGACACCTGCGGGAGGTTTTTTTTTTTTTTTTTTTTTTTTGCGTCTTTATCAAAGGGCAGCAGGCACACAAAGAGCTGGAGGATTAGAAAGAGAGGCCGACGAGGAGACCTGCCACGAGGTGTCCCAGCGCTGCGTTGCCTCTGCCTAATCAGATCAGGCTCTCTCTCTGTTCAGATGCAGAGATAAGTGGTCTCCTTTTTGAAGGGCCACACAGGGCCTGGGCCAGCGAGGCTGCGTGTCTTTTTATGGAGAGGAGAGCAGCGAGATCGCGGGGCTGCTGGCAGGTTTGATGTAAACACTGGTGCGGTGGGTGTCGCCTCACTCCTGCAGCGTCGGCGCGATGGTTCGAAGAGAGAGACAACCGTTTGCTTCTCGTCTGTCTCTGCTTTTTCCAGAATGGTGTGTTTTTTTTTGGTCTAGACTTGATGTGTGGCTTTGCGCCCCTATAGAATTGTAAGTCATGTATCTCTATACTCTTACTGAAACTGCGCCCTGCCTCTTCTCATCACAGTTCTTTTGAAAGGTCTGTGTACTTTAGATATCACTCCCCTTTAACCTTAGCCGATCTGTCTGTATACCTCAGGGCTATACGGAATGGATACAGCCAATATTCGGTCGTCGTTAAATTGTCAAGGACCGCTAATTACTTTAGCGATAAGCATAGCTGTAGATATGGACGTCGCAGCTATTTCCGGCTGTAGGCGTATAGATATGGACATCAGCCTTAATATGCCATATCTTGTCTTCATTTCCCTCCCTCTTCTCATTTTTGTGTGAAACTGCAGAATCTTTGTTGACTTGATTTAAAGTCTGTACTCAAGGAGAAAAGCCTTCTGGTCTGAAATGTTTGGGGGATTTTGGTGTCCATCATGTGTTTATGGGGGATTGGTCAGGGGAAGTACTTTTTCACAAACTGCCAAATAAACGCAGTTAGCCAGAATACAGTCTGCAATGCTACAGGGTTAGCTGCTTATCTGCTAGCTTGCTAGACAGAATCAGTCCAGAATCACTCTGTATTGTAAAACATGTTGGGATTGTTTCTTTTTGGGTACCCTTATTTTTGTATTTTTGCTTTTCAGAGAAATGTTTTAGGCAAAGATGAATCAACTTTGTCAAGCAAAGGTCCCGGACACAAACAAAAGGTGCATCAATAGGATTATACATCTGTAGAGATAAGCTTATAGCAGATAAGTGGCTCATGTTACTACATACATCCAGCACGGCAAATTTGTATAAAACGGTCCACAGTTACAAATGGTAAATGTAACTCTGTATACGCCATCCTTTAAGGTAGCCTTTTTTCCAAAGTTTATTTTGCCTTCCGAAACACACTTCCAGTGTGTTGACAGAACAGGAAGACAAAACGTCCATTTAGATAACGTTAACAAAGATGAGGTTAAGGAAGTTTTTCCGCTATCTTTTTCTTTTTCCTAGAATAATAATACCCGACACCTCAGGCCACTCTGCAAAGTGTTAAAAGATGAGAGGTACGATGAAGTGTGTTCTAAGTGTTGCCCTGATGGAAAAATACCTTTTTGTTGTACCAACGGCCTCGTCATGTTCGATGTAGCTGTCGTCAGCTGCCTTTATGCGCTGTGTGTGTTCATGTCTTATTTAGCGCTGTCTTGTAACATGATTCAGTGTGCTGTGGAATGAATGTTGCATCCACATAGTTGGCTTGCAAAGTTTCCCAAGCAAGCAACTGGGCTTCAAAACAAAACCCCACCTTGGATCCCTAACTAATTCAAATTCAGGTGGGATCAGTTAGTGCAAAAATAATGGAGATAACTGTCCCATTGCGTGACTCGTCAATATTAGAATCTCAGTTTAGATGGATCGATGGATGGGTACTTCATTAATCCCAGAGGGGAAATGGAGGGAAACTCAAATTGGGGAATAGAGTTTGTTCTCTGTGTTTCGCCTGCCAACCCATGGTGGCTCCAGAGTAACTGGGAAGTAGATAGTTGTGGGGTGGGTGATTCATGTCTTAAGGAACACCACTGTTCCCTCCTCGCCCCCTGCCAGAGCTGGGCTTTTAAAGGCCTTGCAGTGGAGCAGCCTGAAAGGCCTAATCGCAACAATACCCCGGCCCTCCATGTAGCATTCTGAGAGCTATCGGTGGGCTCGCATGTGAATCCCGTTGTTGTCCTTCAGCCGCAAGGATGAGGGTGGCAGGGGATAGGGGTGGGCCTTTTTTCTCCCTCGCTCTCTCTTTCTTCCGCTTTGCTTTTAATGGTTGTTTAGAGTTCAGTGTAGAGTTGAGTAATGGAGCTTTATTTTCCTTTTGTAAGGAAGAACGAAATAAAGACGGACTCAAGACATACATTAAAAGGGTTTTGATAGAAACAACCGCGTTAACGTCAATTTATTCACGTCGACTGTTTAGTGAGTAAGATCAGCGTGGGAAATGGGTCCATAGCCGATCCGTGTAAAGTAAAAAAAAAAACAGTGCATGTCTTGTATGATCCAAAATGTACCCCATCATGTATTCAGTGGCGGTGATCAACCGGGTAACCAATCAGTCCCTTGCCCAGCGAGGCGACCTCCTGCTCCAGGGAAGTGACTGGTGCTGGGGACATCTTGCCCTGGCACCCAGGGCATCTGTGCCTCCTCGCCTCAGCCCTACCAGCACAATCAATGTAAAGGATTTCCCCCCCACCCACACCCCCCTTCCGTGCCCACTGTGTATACATGGTAGTCCAAACGCCAGCACCAGGGCCCTTTTTGGTCAATGGGTTCATTTACACGGAAAAATGCTCCCCCCCCACCCACCCCCCCCCCGCCTGGGGTTTTGAACTAGCCGACTTGAAACGCTGCCCGCACCCCCCTTTGCGCTTTCATGTATGTGAATGGAGGCACTTGTTGATCGTGACCTCACTTCCCTCTTTGTTTGGAGTCACTCACTGGACAGGGGCATGTGACCTTGAACACCCACACGCCCCCTCCCACACAACACCCCCCCCCCCCCCCCCCCCCCCCCCCCCCCCCCCCCCCCCCCCCCCCCCCCCCCCCCCC
>JAOPJO010000154.1:6047731-6057731 GCA_027123675.1 Molva macrophthalma
GGGGGTGTTGGGGGGGGGGCCTTTTTGTAATTAAAACAACTACTACAATTGATCTTTTAATGCATGCTTCCTGTGTGTGTGTTGTGCATGTGTGTGTGTGTTGTGTGTGTGTGTGTGTGTGTGTGTGTGTGTGTTGTGCGTGTGACACTTCTATGGTTCTTTCCGGGGTCCAAAATTTGTTTATGGATTTTTACCTGCCAAATGGTCCAATCCGTCTGCCATTGGCTGGTGGCAGGTGTTAGTGTCTTTGTGAGGAGTCATTTATGTTAGCCTTTCCGTTATGGAGGAATGAATGTGACTCATTATCTCTCCTTAGGCTACCGAAATGTGCAAGAAAAGCAGTACAGTTTGGAAAGCATTACAATCCATAAAACTGCAAGCCAACATATGTGTTAGAATATTCAACCAATTAAGTTTTGCACCCTAACGAGACAAGATATATTACTCAAGAGTACTCAAGAGTATTATACTCAAGAGTATTATATATATTACTCATGAGAGCCTTATGAGTAATAGTACGTAAACACTTGTACGTAAACACTTGTTTAAGAGGCCGTTGGCTTTTTAACTCTTGTACGAACACTTTAAGATGGTACATGTAGTCTATGGGAGGAACATTGGTTGGTATCGTAGCTCTAGCTTTGATACTCATTCTACCGGGGGACTTTTACAACCCTACAACCAACCAGTGAGTACACAAACACTACTCACAGCTGCAGCCATTTTGGTCTCAGCTTCATGATGGTGTGGGGAGGTAGGAGGCGTGCAGCTTCTAGACATGTTTGTTTAAGACCTTTCTGTGTGTGTGTGTGTGTAAGTGTGTAAGTGTGTAAGTGTGTGTGTGTGTGTGTGTGTGTGTGTGTGTGTGTAGTTATTTAATTTATTGTATTTTGGCTTCCCTTAATCTCCCTTTGATGTATCCCTGATACATCAGGGATGTCATCTAGGATGGCTATCGTCTTGTTTCATAGCTGAGGTCAGATTTTAATTTTGGGCTAAAATTTAGGATTATTTCAGATGATTCTGTGGTACAAATCACACTGAATTTGGAGGCTTATTTTAAATGGCTTATAAACACTGTAAAAGGACATTCAAAAGTATGATATAATTTTCTGTGTACTCTAATAGTATAGTATAGTCCAGTCTATACACTAGACTATACACATGATATAGACAAGATGTTATTCAATTGATGACATTTGCGTAGGCTTTTGGAATGACCTCTGGTAGACATACATTCAAGTACTCCCGACATTTTCATTATCAATTTTGGATTTTGCCTGGCACTGATGCCTGACACCATGAGGGATTAAGAGAGAGCCCAGTCTGTGTGTGTGTGTGTGTGTTTTTGCATGCATGCTTGTGTTGTGTGTGTGTGTGTGTGTGTGTGTGTGTGTGTGTGTGTGTGTGTGTGCGTGCGTGTGTGTTTGTGTGTGTGTATGTGTGTGTGTGAATTTTGCATGTGTGTGTGTGCATCCGCATGCTGGTGTGCGTCTGAATCTGCATGCTGGTGTGTGTGCGTGTGCTGGGTGGAACTGGGGGAGGGAGGTAGCTGGGCTGTACCTGGGTAACAGGTCCCGTTGGGAACCATGGCTGGCTTCACCTGCACCCCCTCCTCCCCTGAGGGCTGGCTCCACATCACAAACACGTCTTGCATCATTAGCACGAGCTGCTGGTGGGTTGAAAGAGTCCATGGATCACCTGAAATCAGCCTTATGGCAGACATGTTGTGTTGTACAAAGGTTCTTTTTAACCTTTATTTAAGGTTAGTCTCATTGAGATCTCTTTTACAAGCGAGACCTGGCCAAGACGGCAGCAGCATACAATACAGTACAACAAAACATACAGTGAACACCGTACAACACCACTTAAGAAACATTATTTTGCACAGGCAGAGAATAAGCAATACCTACGGGGCCAGACAGTGACAATGACCTGCATTAGCTTCAGTCACAGCTTTGACCTGTAGTCCGTCAGAGTGAAATCCCCCCTCAGTCTCAACGTGTGTGAGAGCTCTAAGTGGTCATTTCTAAGTTGTTATAATAGTAGGGTATGTATTAAGATCGATCATATCCCTACAAATATTTCAATGCTGCCTATAGAGATGGTAAAATATGTTATAGGGCCGTTATTGTTTTGAGGTTTAACACGGTACTGCATTGCCAGTTTAAAAACTGGTGCATTATGCGCACACTAGTTTAAAACATAATGGTTTGACGTCATAATAATTTTAGAAATATTTACCCCAATAGTGTTGATATGAAATTGCTGGTTTTGGATTATTGTTTTGGATATAAATCGAGCTCTAGAATTAAACGATAAAATGCCATAATCTGTTTCTCTATTTGTAATTCCTACACCATTGTGTCTGCAATGAGTTCCTGCACAAAAACTGAAGAGGAATTACTTTTTACTTTCCACAACAATTCTTGTTTTTTTTTTGCCCAAACATGTATTACTATTGCAGTGGTTGTCGTGACAACTTATTTTTAACATAAAATGTTTTATCACAGTGTTTATACTTTAGGACTTCTGTATGTTCACACTGAACACACACTTAACACACTGAAATGTTATCAATCCCTCTTGGAGTGTGATGTACTGTACATGTGTGAGGTTGTTTGATTGTATGCCTGGGTGACCAACATAGTTTTACCCCTTGAGGATAAATAAAGTATATCGTATCGTACTGATCAGTTTACATTTCAATCTTAAAGTCCTAATGTATTGCCATAGCGGGTTATCATTTTAGTTTCATAAATATGGTAGATATTTACAAACCATGAATTTGTTTTTAACATCATATGCGTGGGTAGACTGTGAATCGTGGCCCCATTGTTGTTGCTGTCTGTTTCTCGTCGCCAACGCACTGAAATAACCTGTTTGTTAATATTGTGTTACAACGGCCATCCTTGTGAAGGTCTCTCATGTCCTAATTTCGCTCCTGTCCCCATTGAACACCAAAGCAAACATTGGAATACCGACCCAGCCATACTTCTGTGATTCAACTGAACATCATTGTCCTTCTTCGGCAGGCTAATGCGAGCGTAAACACATGACACAGTCAGTGCATGACGTGTAATGACAAATACAGTGTTTTATTGAGAAGGAGCAGGTGTGTTTGAAGTTGGGACACTGTCATGGCTGCTCATAATGCAGTCTGACTAAACACGCACACAGGCTTTAGGCCGGTATACAGGCGGTAAAGAGCAAGGCAGCACAATGAATATGACCTCAAGCACAGCATTTAGACTCATTTCCTAAACAAAACCCCAACCGTGGATGAACTCTCTCTCTCATCTTTACTGAAACATGACACGGGCGAAAGCTCTCCAGGTGTGTTGAATAGACAACAAAACCAGTGTGTGTTTGTGTGTGTGTGTGTGTGTGTGTGTGTGTGTGTATGTGTATTTGTTTTTGGGTCAGTTTGTGTGTTTTAAGTTTTGTTAAGTATTTATTTGAAACGGGAAATGTTTTGTCCGTTGGCAGAAGAGCTGGGATAGTGTAATCTAAAGAATGCTGGTATTGTTTTTGAACAAAGTTGAGTCAAAGTTACCTAAAAGGTTTTTTTTTTATAAATTCAGGATTTTCAGATTAAATTATCAGGTCGTACTGTCTTTGGGGGAGATATTATTTGTGTATTATCTGTATCAAGCAATTACATCTCAGATTTAGAGTTTCATGAAACATGACATTTGAAGAAGTTATACTAGACTAAATAATCCTTAGATCCATATCTAATATCAATCCATATCTCGAACTGCTTAACAGTGGCTCAACAGGAGGTCCGTCTCTATCCGCCTGTAAGACCCGGCCTGCTCGCCTGGTGTGTTGTGGAGGTGATGCAGCAGTCATAATTGGTATGTCTCGTTCCGCTTCCACTCCGTCGACATGGCAACAGCCCCCACTGGAGACGGTTGGGTACGGCTCTGTGCATACACACGCCATCCCGCCTCTTTACCCCCCGGGGGCCAATTACCCCCTGCTAGTGGCAGCAAGCGGCAAGTTGGAGCAGGGATGCAGTCGCGAACCCCCCCCCTCCCTTCCCCCCTCCCAGGTGGCACGTGGCGGGAAAGAGCGAGTGCTCGGCCAAGTGTGGGCCGGGCTACCGCAGCGTGGACGTCCAGTGCATGAAGTACAGCCTGCAGAAGAGGCAGAGCGAGCGGTCGGCGTCCAGGGCGTGCGTGGAGCTCCCCAAGCCCCAGGGCAGGGAGCCATGCCATGGGGACTGTCTGCTGAAGAGCTGGCAGTACAGCGCCTGGTCGCAGGTACATGGGCGTCACATGCACACGCACGCACACACGCACACACGCGCACGCACGCACGCACACACACACAC
Source organism: Molva macrophthalma (assembly GCA_027123675.1). Taxonomy (NCBI): domain Eukaryota; kingdom Metazoa; phylum Chordata; class Actinopteri; order Gadiformes; family Lotidae; genus Molva; species Molva macrophthalma. Next base: position 6,052,071 of record JAOPJO010000154.1, read on the forward strand.
ACACACGCACAAGCATGCAAAGACACACCGACCACACACACTTATCTCAGGTCCAGCAGTCCTCCTATGTTATGGCAGAATATCTGGGGGGGAGACGGCACAGAGCCTGGGTTGGAAACCAAAACCTGAAAGAGGCAGAGTTACGCTTCGTTTCCTGTTTTGTTACGGAGATATTCTACTGAAGATAATGTTATTTGCACGAGTGGATGAAGCGTTCAGATTTTCAGATTTCAGTAAGTGTTTTTCTACAGTGGCCAGTCTACACGGTGTTGATTTGAAACCTTGGCCGAAGTTTGTGTTCGCTGTTAACCAATTACACGCTAACAGATCCCTGCCTCCAGCGACATGATTGGTCGAAACAAATATGAAGCGAAAGAGGTGTAACACCCCGGTCACCCAGATTTGAAGATCTGGGAAAGATTATTAATCCAATCTTCAGATTTGTGAGACTATACACATGCATACACCTAAGATGTTATGTTTATCGTTTTGATTTGCTTCTGGGTTGGTGCCACTAGCAGCTCCAGACGGCTGACTCGAAATACTAGGGAGTTCTCTGCCAGTAACAAACCAGCTAAAGTTGATATACTGGTCTTCTAATGACATGGAAGTACTGCCAGTCAGATCTTATCAGCTCGTCAGGGGCTGCTTTGTTCGGGAACTCAATTCAAAGTAGTATCGTAATCGTCCAATCATAGCATAGAAATCATAAAATCAGCCAATTGATATCCACACTATTTAGCAGACCATTGAATCGAAAAGCGATTACCAGTGAATGTGGTCAGTGAGACGGTAGGGGGGGGTAAGGCATCTTGCTCACGGAGCACGGTAGACTTGCCTCCACAGGTAGACTGTGGACATTGGGATTTGAACCCAGAACCTTGCGTCTGGAACTCAAACACCCTAACCGAACCCCCCCCACCCCCCTAATCCGGTCTGCGTCGGAATAAAGTGCGACCCCCGACGGGACACGAACCCAGAACATTAGAACGATAGAGAGGTCCGACGTGAAGTCCAGTCTGTGGTTGTGTTGCGTCCGGCCAGTGCTCCAAGACCTGTGGCCGAGGGTCCCGGAGCCGGGAGTCCTACTGCATGAACAACCTGGGCCGGCGGCTCGTCAACCGGGACTGCGGGGAGCACCAGCGGGTCGTCACGGAAACCTGCAACGACCAGCCGTGCCCCAAGTGGTCGGCCAGCGAATGGAGCGAGGTGATGATGGTGGTTCCTCTTTCCCCCACCCCCCCACCCCCCCCCTCACACATTCATTCTGTACCGTCTGGGGTTAAGTGTCTTCTTCTTTTATATATATCGTATCGTACTGGAAGACATGACGACACACACACACACACACACACACACACACACACACACACACCACAACATGCATACACACACACACACACACACACACACATCGCATGCACACAAACGACACTGTTAGTTAGTGATAAGTTCCGTTTTTTTTTTTGTATCACATCGTAGGACATAACCTTGACATGTAGTCTCTCATCAGTGATTAGAAAATAAACATTTTTGAGATTCTTGCTACATAAGTAAATAACGTGGTGTGAAATCGGAAAAAAACGGAAATCAGAAAATGAATTGCAAAAACGCTTTGAGTGGCCACCTGTCTGAAAAGCGCAGTGTAAATGCAGTCCTTTCACCATTTGATGATCTGCCCCCTCCAGTGCCTGGTGACGTGTGGGAAGGGCATGAGGCACAGACAGGTGACCTGCAGCCTGGGGGTGGGGGAGGAGAAGCTGAGGGAGGAGCTGTGTGACCCCTCGTCCAAGCCTCCCAGCGTGGGGAGCTGTGAGCTGCCTGGGTGCTCCTCCTGGCAGGTCGGCGTCTGGGGGCCGGTGAGACACACACACACACACACACACACACACACATGCACAAGCACGCACACACACACACACACACACACACACACACATGCACAAGCGTGCGCACACACACACACACACACACATGCACAAGCGCGCGCACACACACACACACACACATGCCCACATACACAAACGCACACACAAACACACGGACACATACGCATGCTCGTGCACGCACAAACACAGACACACACACATAGGCATGCACGTGCACACGCACACACACACACACATACATGCATGCATACATGCACACACACACGCACATACACGGATGCAGGCACACACAGGCAAACATAATGTTCATACATACTGTACACTCACTGTCTGACAGACAGACAGACGCTGACATAGTTGGCAGGATCGAGTGGGTGGGATGTTTGACTCCCGTCCTAAAGATTCTGGGTTCGAACCCCGATGTCTGTATTCTACCTGTAGGCGTCCTTTAATCTGGGTGAGCCATTTCGGATAGAAGTGTCTGATAAATTACAAAATAGTAAATATATATACATACACATGCATACACATTGGCACATGAGAATACATCGATCCTATACATACACTTACACAGACATACTACAAAAAGAAAGGCATACAATTGAAAACACAGACAATGATATACTCAACAGGGTACATGATAACATATACTGTGTATCCATTTAACAGATATAGAGTAGATGGAGATGGAGTGACTGGGTATAATCAGGGTTTTATTTTACACTCCTTGACCTTGTAGAGCTCTGTGTTTGTGTGTGTGTGTGTGTGTGTGTATATGTGCGTGTGTGTGCTCGTTTGTGTGGCTTGTGGTCACAGTGTGTGTGGGAGAAAGTCTTAAGACCCCTTTGTTTTATACGTGTGGGAATGATAGGGTGTATTTCAATCTATGAATGTCTTAGGCGTGTATGTGTGTGTTTGTGTGTGTGTGTGTGTGTGTGCATGTGTGTGTGTGTGTGTGTGTGTGTGCGTGCGTGTGTGCGTGCGTGTGTGTGTGCGTGTAATCTGATAGTGTGTTGAGTCGTGGGGCACACTGCTCTGACTCCAGCTGTCATTTCCTCAATGGCTTTCTCACTTTGCCCTCATATCCTGTCAGAGAAAACTTGACCTGCTATACGTACACATGCACACACACGCATGCATGCACACAACTCATACACACACACACACCAAATAAATCAGTCTTATATAGACCAATGCTTTGGAAGAACCATGTCAGGGTGTAGCATGTTTGCACATGCACACACACGCACACACACACATACACACACATATACACACACACACACACATATACACACACACACACACACACATATACACACACACATATACACACGCACACACACAGACACATATACACATGCACACACACACACACACACACACACACACACATATGCACCCCCCTATACACACACACATATGCACCACCCTATACACACACGCACACACACATATGCACCCCCCCTATACACACACACACACCCATACAAAATTCAAAGTCAAATCAATAAGCAAACCAAAATACACAAACAAGACGTATGCAAACACACGCCATCCCAATCGCCTCCCCTAAACCGGGACGCCCGCATCCGCCGCAAGATCTGCGAAAATAAATCTGTGGTCAGGGGGGGGACGGGAGGAGGAGGAAGAATGCATGAATGGATGGTCTTCTGGCTTTCTCACAGCGCTAATGTCCCGCCACACGTGCTGGCTGCCGGGCAGAATCAGATAGGGCCGGGGTGGTATTTACAGAGCTGGGACGTATAGGCCCGCCTGAGCCTGTGTAATCATCATTTGCTGCTTAAATAAACCACCCGGCGCGACACTTCCTCAGACCCCCGGGGGCCGCGCACGAACACCCCCCACCCCCCCCGTTCGCGTCCCCATCACGTCTCGCGTGCACTGGGGGGGGGGGGGGGAACTAGGTGAGGGGTCACGTCAAGATGGCTGTGTGTGTGTGCGTGATTTAGGCTTATTTACGTTGTGCTGGACTTAACCTTGACTGAGGCCCAGCGTAAAATGGGAGGCTTTAGAACCTTGACGCCCTGACTTAACTAATGGCCTCTCTGCGTGTGTGCGTGTGCGTTTCAGTGTGCAGTGACCTGTGGCCATGGCTACCAGATGCGGGCTGTGAGATGCGTATCAGGGGCTTACGGGGACACGGTGGACGACAGGGAATGCAATGCCGCAGCCAGGCCGAGAGACAGCCAGGTAAGAGAGAGAGAGAGCGAGAGAGAGAGAGAGAGAGAGAGAGAGAGAGAGGGAGAGAGGGAGAGAGAGAGAGAGAAAAACACATACACAGATTCTCAAATAACTGTTTTGACTCACTGGATACTCTCTTATAAACCGCTTAACGTCTAAAGTAGAATCAATGGAGAGTACTTTCTTTCTTGTGTTTCTCCGATGTTCGTTTTTTTCGGGGGAAATCATGAGAATGATAATACACCTACACAAAGAATTAACTTATGTATATCAATTATTTATAATCAAATAAAAATGTAGGAATGAATGTCTATTATCTACCTTTTCTTTCCTTTACTGTTTACCCAGGCAGTAAGAAATTACAAGTTATGGTTACTGGTACTGGTGTTTCGAAGGCATAGAGTTTACTTTTGTATTTGTTGTGTGTGTGTGTGTGTGTGCGTGTGCGTGTGTGTGCGTTTGTGTGTGTGTGCGTGTGTGTGTGTGTGCGTTTGTGTGTGTGTGTGTGTGTGTGTGTGTGTCTGTGTCTTACCAACGCAGGTACGTCCGCTGCCGTCCAGGGTGAGTCCCTCAGTGCACTCGCAGCGAAAGGATCCCTGTGTGTTCACACAGCGACCGTTGGTACACACCCCGGGGAACACCTCACACTCGTTGATATCTGCAGAGAGAGAGGGAGGGAGAGAGAGAAAGTTTACACACACACATACATATCTGGTAGAATTGTTTTAGAAACTAATTTGTAGGTCACTTTGGATAAAAGTGTCTGCTGGAATGACTATGTTAATATGAAATGAAACAGATGAGTGAAACCACATGCGAAGTAGGTACACCCGTGCATTGAGGATGCCAGGAGAAATACATCACAGACAAATTATTGCGTGACTGGAGCTCCACTTGTGGGAAAGCTTTTTGATTGGCTGACTGGACTGATCATGTGACCATGGAGAGCTTACCTTCACAGGTGACTCCCTTCATACGGGCAAATCCTCTTGAACAAGCAGTATCTGATTGGGGGGAGGGGGTAGATGGAGAGATGTAATTATCCAGGTGTCACATGATTTCATATGTATGTTCACAGCCATATACTCATGTATGTAATCTGTAGTCTAGGGTACGGTACCGATCTCGCAGCGTTCGCATGGACTCCCCCAGGCAGCTCCCAGCGTCGAGCAGCACTCTGACTTGAGAGTGGCTCCGTTGATGTTGACCTCACAGCGGCCATCTTGGATGTTGAGCCAGCAGGTGCCCTTCATACTGTCTGCAATGCGGTAAAAGAGTAAGAGGCATGAGGAGAGGGGCAAGGTATTCCAGGGAGATGAGGTCAGCCATGGCAGGACGGTAGGCCACATAAACAACATGAGGAAACCTGGGGATCTCTCCGTGGGCGAGGGCTTGGTTAACGAAAGGCTACGCTTCATTACATTAATACAACTTACTATTTTGCATTCCTCCCAGACAGCGTCATTATATTCCCATTACACTGACAGCTTCTTTTCCCAGAATGAGAGGCCCACCCAAATACGGAAACCCCTCTCTGTTGTAATGCGGTCGCTGAGCAATCGGGCTT